>QLNU02015360.1:187489580-187523909 GCA_006491805.2 Dysdera silvatica | reverse complement strand
GTTCTAATTTAGTATTTAAGTGCACTTTACATCTCACCATTCGATGATCACTTCCAGTATTAAATCTGTTCAGTACACTGCAATCTTCAATAATTGATTTCTTGTTTGCCAGGATATAGTCAATTTCACTAGTTCCCCCATTTGGGTGTTTCCATGTCCATTTTCTTTGCGGTTTCTTCTTAAAAAATGAATTCATGATGCTAAGATTTTCAGCTTCTGCAAATTCGATGAGTTGATCGCCACGTTCATTCCTTTCCCCATATCCGTATTTACCAACCGATGTCTCTCCTTGTTCCTGTTGTCCAATTCTTGCATTGAAATCCCCCATGATGAGCTTGATATGTTGTTTCCCTTTGGTGTGTAACTCTTTGATTTCTTCATAAAATTCTTCAACCTCTTCGTCGGTATGGCTTGATGTTGGTGCATATACCTGTACTATTTGAAGTTGGTATCGCTGGGTTAGTTGAACAACGAGCCTCGCTGCTCGATCTGACGTGCTTTCGACTTCAAGAAGGTAGTCTTTAATTCTTTTGTTGATTAAGAAGCCAACACCACTTGTTCTTCCAGTTTCCGTTCCTCTATAATAAAACAAATGTCCACTTTTAAGTTCCACCAACTCTTCACCTTTTCTTCTAACTTCACTGAGTCCTACAATGTCCCATTTGATCTTGTCAAGTTCTTCTTCCAATTCCTGAAGTTTTGCTTCAGAAGCAAGGGATCGTCCATTAAACGTAGCCAAGGTCAATAACAAACGGCAGCCTGGGCCATTCCAGTGATTCTTAGCACCCCCTGCTTTCATGCCACACTGACCGCTGCCTTGATCAGGAGCACTCCAGCACCTGGAGACTAGGGGCCATGGTTTCTGGTGTGTCAACATAATGGAGGAATTAGCCATAATTTCACCACGCTGGCTAGACGGGTTGGTGAATTAGCCCTCCCCTTCCGCCTTTCTATCCGTGTAGCAAATATTAATTTGCCACATAAATAGAAAGCTCAGCCTGCACCACTTGAAGGCGGGGTAGGACACTAGGTTACTGGCCTGGCCGGTTCCACACATCGTCACATACGTTCAGCGTGTGGGTCTCCTTCCAGTTAGATACCAGCAACCCTTTTGCAGGCCATATATATATATATATAGCAAAATTGTAGTATGATTGTGACATGTAGTACCTTCTAATGTAATATACATGAATACACTACACTTAAGCATATATTAACTTGGACAAAGTTAAAGTTGTAAAGTAATATCACACAAGGTAGTAAAACCAAGTAAATTAAAATAGTAGAAACATCTCAGAATAAAAATTGACATGTAGTAGTAAAAGGTGAAGAGGAGTAAAAGATTAAACAATACCAAGAATTTTGTTCTTCATCAGGGACCGCACAAAATCCCTGTTATTGGTTTGCTTTTTCTGACTACAATAATTGAGATTTGTGATTAATACTGAATAAACCAGCATTGACCAAAACTTAGCTAAAAACAGTATAAACCCAGAATATAATTAGTTTAACAATATTTTAGTAATTTAGAAGGGTCTCTTTATTAATACTGAGAACAATCTCAATTGTTGTAAGTGGCCCAAAAGCAAACTTACAACAAGTAGATAGAGGTATTGAAAGTGATTAAAGTGTAAAGGTTCAATTAACATGAATAGAGAAGATGATGGGGTGAGAAAATTCATTAATTATACCAAAAATTGTAAAAAGTTTTACATGAATATGTCACACTCAAGATAAGCACTTAATTATTAACTAGTAAAAATATATAAGTTTAAGTTTAAATAAACTTATATATTCAAAATAAACAAATTGTTTCTTTGCACTCATAATAGACCCAGAAGTGTGCAATCAAAATAAAGACATATATATGCGCATATGCATAAACATACATAACCCTATATATATATATACACACACACATATATATCATCATCATCATATTCAACCATTATCTATCCACTGCTGGATGAAGGTCTCTCCAAATGCTTTCCACACAAGTCTATCCTGAGCAATTCGCTTCCACGTCACCCCAACCTGTTTTCTTATTTCATCCACCCATCTAGTTTGAGGACGTTTTCTAGGTCTTCGGTGGTCTCTTGGAATCCAGTTCAGAATTTCTGTTGTCCATCGTTGATCAGTTCTTCTTGCAATATGCCCAGCCCATCGCCATTTCAGCCCTTTTACTTTAACAATGATGTCCTCTACTCTAGTTTGCTCTCTCACCCAAGTGTTTCTTTTTCGATCTCTCCTAGTTATTCCAAGCATGCACCTCTCCATGCTCCTTTGCGTTGTCTGTAACTTTCGTATTGCTCCAACTGTTAGACTCCATGTCTCTGATCCATAAGAGAGGACTGGCAATACACACTGGTTGAAGACCTTTCTTTTTAGACACAAAGGCAATTTCCCCTTCAGGATAAAACTGTTTCTTCCAAATGCACTCCAGCCAAGTTTAATACGTCTGTTGAGTTCTTTCATAATGTTGCCATCCATTGAAATCAGCTGGCCAAGGTAAATATATGAATCAGCAATTTCTAGCTCAATGTTGTCAACTTGTATTTTTGTTTCCTCTACGAAATTATTGAACATGATCTTAGTTTTTTGTAGGTTCATCTTGAGTCCAACTTCTTTACTTCTAGTTGAGAGCTCCTGTACCATGTCTTGGAGTTCTAATGGGTTCGTTGAAAAAATAACAATGTCATCAGCAAACCGCAAATGATTTAAATATTCACCATTTATTTTTATTCCCTTGTTATTCCAATTTATCTGCTGAAAAATCATCTGTAAAGCTGAAGTAAAAAGTTTTGGAGAAATGGTATCTCCCTGCCTCACCCCTTTGCCAAGTTTGATAGTTTTGGTATCTTTATGTAACCGAAATTTTGCACTTGCATTTTTATACACACGTTTCACCATGTCAATGTACACATCCTCAATGTCTGTTGATCTTAAAGAGTTGATGACTGCTGATGTTTTAATAGAGTCAAAGGCCTTCTCATAGTCAATAAATGCCACACACAATGGAAGTTCATATTCATGTGTTCTTTCAATTAATTCTCTTAATACTTGAATATGGTCCACTGTACTGAATCCACTTCGAAATCCAGCTTGTTCTCTTGGTTGAGCTGCATCTAATTTTTTCTGCAGGCGATGTGTTAGCACTTTTGTGAAGATTTTATAAATAGCAGGTAACAAGCTAATTGGTCGGTAATTTTTTAAATCCTCTTTATCACCTTTTTTATGCAAAAGAATTACTGTTGCAGAATCCCATTGGTTTGGTATGTTACCGCTGTTAAGACATTTGGTAAAGAATTTTGCAAGTATGTCTTCTACATATTCTCCAGCTTCTTTTAGGATATCTAATGTAATACCATCATCACCAGCCTTCCTTTTCTATTATATTTTTATTATGAATGAAATCCTCTTTAAGATTTTAGTATATATATATATATACGTACACACATATACAAGGCCTTATGTTTTTGATGTAGAATGTTGACAAATATAAAATGACATTTAAATTACCATTTGCTGAACTAATGAAATCATGTAGCATTTTGTAACTTCCTGGGGTACACAGTATCATTAAATCGATTTGTGCCAAGATTTCTCTATTGACAAGTTGAGAAATTTTGATGTTTGAAAATTCCTGATCATATTTATGGATACTTCCGTGTATAAAAATGTGACTTGGTCACTGACATTTTCTACCCAAATATTATGTAGGCACACTGGGTCTGAGCTTTTTCACACATTCACGAATATTTCCCCCAGAATATTGTCACTGTAAAATATTTATTCATAGAAAATGCTAAGAAAACTAAATGACAAATTCCATGAAAACCTCTTGTGGCCCGTTGTAATTGATGCCAGCACCCAGCCGTTGAGAAACGCTTATTTAATGAACAATAACGTTACTTGTTTCTCAATTCGCAGTAGTTAAAATTTCCCTTCTTTTTCTTTTGTGTGTTTGTAATGGACAAAATTTTGTTTTCTATTTTGTAAAGAATGAAATCACACACTCGTACACATACATATATGTATTTATATGGTGAAAAGGGCGACTCAAAAAAAAAAATCGGAAATTTTTGGTGAAGTTTCTGTAAATAAGGGAAATGTCAAGGAATTTTTTTTTCTCATATTCTGTAGCCACCCTGGCTTGGTAAGAGCTTACACTGTTTTCCAAAAAGCCATACAATAATATGGTGAAAATTCATGTTAACTGCAAAAAAACTGGGTTTGAATCCTGCTGGTAGTGTTTTCTTGCTATTTTTTTCCCCTATCAGTCCATATTTTGATGTTTGGTTTCCTAGTCTGCAGAACTTTGAATCCTTCAGAATAAGTGTAGGTTCTGGAATATTAGAATCTTGCCCTTACGTTGTAAAATGTTCTTTCAAAATAAACAAGAAGTCATGATTGCTAGATTTCTCTTCTGCCACACCCTTTTCTCCCATCAACATCTGTTAAAGGGAGAAGACGCCTCAATCTGTGCCACATGCAGAAGACCATTGAACATTTTGCATGTTTTATCCACTTGCACGAATTTTAACCTTCATGACATTTTATGCGACTTTTAAGCATGAACTAATTTTTAACTTTTTGTCTCATATTTTCTTCAATCTCATCTGATTTCATTATATCATTTATTTTCATTTTAAAAACATATGTACGTTCTCATTTTGTTTTTCGCTGAATGACCCTTGCTGTCTTTACACTATGAAAATACCACCAACTAACTTTCAAAATAAGTATATATATTTAATCCTCAGAATTTTATAAAGGTTTTTATATTTTTTGATTAAAGAAAAAACCTTTACTGTAATGTTACTTATTACATTTGTAAAAAATAGCTCTGCCTTTCCCTTGTATTTCACTCATAACTTCATAACTCTTTCATAACTTCTACCATTTTAACATTTCTCTCCATAGCAATTACTGTCCTTATTTAAGAAAATATCTGTATATTTTTCATCACATCCGTTATACTCTTCAATAAAACAGTTCTGCTTTCCTCACATTCTTGGGTATCATCTTGTCCATTTTGATTTTCCCATTTCGTTCGTGATGCTTGCATGGTGTTGGCAGTGATTCGGAATTGTTGAGAAAAGGACACTGGAAAAATAGTTCTACCTAGTTGGCGATTCAAAAAAAAATGCAATGTTACTGCTTCTGTAGCAAGTTTCAAGACTAATAATGTTAACCTTATTGGAATGTAGCAGGCTGAAATCTGCAAACATAAATTTTTGTCAAAAGTAAAATTATTTCAAGGAAAGAATAATTATCAGTTGTGTGTGCTTAAAGGACATAATATACTATTTACAGTAGTTGAAAATTTTGAGCCATAAGCTACAAACAGTTTGTGTATTTTTAAGAAAATTTGAGAGTAAGCTAAAAATTATAGACACCAGGTTTATGTTATGACTTTAAACTCACTTTTTGTCTGTTTTATTTATCCTTTATCCTGTAGCTATATAAGCTCACCTTTGTGATTGTGACGCATGCTGTATTATTTGACAGCAATTAAAAGATAAGTACAAAGATGTTATGTATATTAAGCATGGTTTTGATCAATGGTTCTGCATATTACTCAACTTCTAATCAGCTGTAGGTGATGGTTGAAATTCGTTTATTGGCAGCCAGATGCTACATACAGCTCTTTATAATTTTGTAAAAGCTAGAGAGAAAATTTATTTTTATATAAAGCTCTGTTCATAACCAGAATAGTTGCTTTATCTGTACATGTAATCAGGCTATTAACATTGGTAGTCTAATTAAAAAAAATAGTTCCTCTTTTTTTTATCATCAAGAGGTAGATGAAGCATGCATATTTTTTTTTCAGTTATGATATAAATTGGTTTTTTTTTTATGCATTTATAGTATTTTATGGCGATTAAAAATAGATGTTGCAGCAAAACATCTTTTTAACCATTAGTTATAGGAAAATACTCAAATTATGTAAGAATGTTGGATAAGTTTTTAATTTTACAAGGGGTATATGTAAAAAAAATACAGAATTTAACTCTCTATATGGACCTCTACCAATAAGAAGTAAAATATAAAAACTACAGGGTTTCCACAGCTGTGCTAAATTGCACCAGACCGATAGTCCTGCACTATTTAGTACCAAAACATATATTTTTGCAAAATTGTGCCAAATTTTTTTGTGTTATTAAAATTGCGAAATGTAGCAAAACTCACCTGATTACAATTTTTATTTGACTCTTAAAATAGTGTTACCTGCAGTATCCACAAGAAAAGGATGTTAATACAGTAAAACCTCCCTACAACGATGTCCGATATAACGATAAATCCCTCTACAACGATAATTTTTCTCGGTCCGTATAATAGTGTTGTAGAGAGGTTTTACTGTATAATGAACCCTCCCTATAACAATAACTCTCTCTATAAGGATAATTTTTCTCGGTCCGTATAATATTGTTATAGAGAGGTTTTACTGTACTGGCTAAAACTTTACGTCTAGCAGGGAATCTGCTCCTCATGCACGAGGTTTTTGCTTGCATAAACTAACAGCAGTGTTACCAATCTTCACAGATTTCAAGCTACATTTATATTCAAAATGCTGTAATTTGTGAATAATTTTGTATTTTAGTTAGTGAACGACTGCCTGCTATGTTCCATGGGTGTTTAGTGATAATCTGTATCTATAAACCAACTTAAATAATATTTACTCAACTGTGTTTATTCCCTGGGAAGGGGCAGATTTGGATAGATTGAACATGGGGGCACAGCTTTTATTTACAGGGTAGTCAGTGACTAACCCTCCCTCCCTACACACACACAGAACAAAGAATTGTCAAAGATATTTAAGTTGCTCAAGACATCATGATTCTTGGACACCTGCAAGCATCCGTTAATATTATATGGTCCGCAATACACGAGACAGTGTTGCCAATTCCTCCGCTAGATTTAAAGGATTTAGCAAGGGAAACTGCCAAATCTGACTGAAATTCATTAAACTTTTCGATTTTAAACTGGATTTGCCAGTTTTCCCCTTTTGAAGAACATTATTGCGGCTCACTATTTTTTTTAATCATTTTAGGAAACGTTACGTACGAGAAAGCAGATCTTGTTTATCTGTTTTGGTGAATATGTGTGTGTATATATATATATATTCTGCTGTCATCAGATCTTTAAGATCAACAGACTTTGAGGATATGTACGTTGACATGGTGAAACATGTATGTATAAAAATGCAAGTGCAAAATTTTGGTTATATAAAAATACCAAATGATAAAGATACCAGACCACTGAAGACCTAGAAAACGTCCTCAAAATAGATGGGTGGATGAAATAGGAAAACAAGTTGGAGTGACGTGGAAGCTAAATTGCTCAGGATAGACTTGTGTGGAAAGCATTTGGAGAGACCTTCATGCAAGCCACCATCAAAACAGATAAAAATGTGGGAAAAATTGGAAAACTCATACAAGAAGATCGTTGCCTAACTATGCAAGAACTTGCAAACAACGTTAGAATCGGTTATGGAGTTTGCCAAGAAATTTTGATGGAGAATTTGAGCTTGCAGCCCATTGCTGCAAAGTTTGTTCCAAGACCCCTGACAAACGATCAAAAGGAACAACGCATGAACGTTTGTTTTAAACTCCGTGCAAAAGCTAATGAGGATGTCAGTTTCATTTCTAAAGTCATAATAGGTGACGAAAGTTTGATTTATGGTTATGATGAAGCAGCAATCCTCACAGTAGAAGAGTCCAAGCTCCCCAAGGCCAAAAAAAGCGTGTGAAGTTCTGAGTGCAACAAAAAATATGCTCATTGTATTTTTCGACATTAAAGGGATTATTCGTGAGTTTGTTCCTTCTAATGTTACAGTTAATTTTGACTTTTACGGTAATGTTCTGAGGCGTTTGAGAAGATTTGAGACAAAAACGACTTGAACTTTGGCGTGATGTGGAATGGCTTCTTCATCACGACAATGCACCAGCCCACACCTCCCTAAAGACAACACAGTTCTTAGCTCATAACAACATGATTGTTGTTCCCCACCCACCCTATTCACCGGATCTGGCTCCCTGTGATTTTGCATTATTCCCAAAATTAAAAATGAAACCGAAAGGACAACATTTTGCAACTGTGTCCGACATTCAACGAAAATCGCAGGTGGTCCTTGACAGCTTTCAAGAGAATGACTTCAGGAGTACTTTCGAGTGGGTGGAAAAAGCTATAGGATTGGTGTATACGTTCACAAGGGGACTATTTTGAATGAGATGGCAGCCAAAATTAGGTAAGTTCAAACAAAACTTGTTTTTCCCTCGAGTCCAGGAACTTTCCAATAGCACCTTGTATATAGCAGGTTCCATGCATTCTCACATTTAGCGTAGATCTCCTTTTTGTTAGATACCAGTAAGTCTTCAGTACAGTTATATATATATACACATAAACATTTTTGTATGTAGTTATAATTAGGTTATTTTCAAGAAACTTAAAATTTGAGTTTTACTTTTTAATAACTTTTGGTGAGTTAAAATATTGTCCGATATATTAAAAAAAAAGAAAAAGAAAGGAAGGGTTTCTGATCACAGATTTAAGTCTAGTGTAATTTGGTCTTAAAATAATTTTTTCTTAGTTTTTAGAATATAAACTGTACAAGAAAATAAGCGATACCTGTGTGCCTATAATGTAGCTGATATATGTCCTTTTTTGTTATTTAAATTTAAATATTTAGATCAAGATAAGTCACTAATAAAAAATGCCTGCTGTTCAAATTTGTCCTACTTGCTTAATATCTGTTAATTATGGTTAAATATCACTAATGTATATAATGATTTATGTGACTTTTCAAAAATAGATATTGGAATTTTGCGAGTTCTCTTGATGTTTATTCTCAGGTTTTATGTATAGGTTTGTCACTTCAGTGCCTTGCCTAAATGGCTCCAAGACAATGACTTCCTTCACAAAGGGCATAGACCACCTCTACAATCATTCAAAGCATGCTTTCAATCCATATTCCGTATTCATACTGAAACTGGAAATATTTGGACTCATCTTTTGGGTAGGTGGATAAATTTTATTATGCAATAAACCTACTGTTCTGTTAGTACGGTTCTGTTTAGTTTATACAATTATGCAACATCGACTAAACAAATGTGTTATTTCTATTGAACGCAAAATATTTGGAAAGCGCAAATAGAAAGTTATCAAACTACTTTCGTAGTAGCAAACATATCTTTAAATAATATTTTATAATTTAAATAGTAAATCTTCTTTGTGATATTTTTTATTATCAGTATATATATATACACACACACACACACACACACACACGGTAGTTTAGTAGCATGTAATTAAACCTGTTTTGGATAAATGTGGTTTCTTTGCATCTTTATACTGAAAATTGAGTTTTCTAGGTTACTGCCCAATCAGTTCTAGCCCTTGAATTTGAATAATTAGAGGTTTTATCATACAATTATGTAGGTTTGTATTCACTTTTTTTTTTTATTAAAACTGTAAAATTGTATATCACCATGTATAAGCCACGCTATGGGAAAAGCAGAGGTTAGGTATCTTTTCTTTTTTGTTAAACAAATTATTTTAGATGTAAAAGTTAAAATTTTACAGTCTGATTTGAATACTGTTCAATTGGCACAATAATGCCAAGATGCTCTGGCACCATTAAAAAAAAGACTGTTTATTAGTTTCGAAAAGTGAAGTTTCGTGGTCTGGAAAATCATAAAAATTTATTTGCTGATTTTCATTGACACGTTGAAAGATTTCAAAATTTTGGCTTCTGAAAATTCCTAATCATTCATGAATACTTCCATGTTTAAAAATATGCATCTTGGTCAATGATATTTGCCACAAGATCATTCTGTATGAAATCAAATTTAAGAAAAAATTGTAGTTGCAGGATTTTTGGTTTTCCTAATTTTTTTATGTGTTATAGTAGAACATAAAAGTACCCGAAAAACAAATTTTGGGATCAATTTTTCCAACCCCTTTGGTGATGTGGGTCCAAAACTCCTCCCCCAAAAACCCCGGCTAAAATAAGGGTTATTTTCAGTTGAGTAATTTTAAAGCTGCAAAACATGTAATAGGTGTCTAAATAGAGCTAATTACCTGTACATTCCTAGTGCAAAAACAAAATTCCCCTAGAATAGTTCGTTGGGTGGAGGATTGGTGTCAAAGTTTAAGGTCACGGTGCCGTTTTCATTACTTTTTGTTAACACTTCCATGCCAGAAGGGCAATTAAACACAGAGTGATTATTTTTTCTGGTAATCCTCAAATGTTGGTAAGAAGGTTCAAGCAGATTTCAATTGCTGTAGTGTTTCCCCTTTTTTAATCAAATTATTTTATAACTACCACATTGCTAGAATTTCCGTTTTTGGAGATATTTGAGGTGCAATAAATAAAAAATTGTATTTTTAAATTAGCTGATTTTTTTCTGAGGACAACTTTCTGTTGCATATCTACATATTCTAAAAGTTTTATCTTTTGTCAAAGTTTATTTTATCTTTTGTCAAAGTTTATTTTGTGTTTTGTCAACATTTCATTTTTTTTTAAATGGTTTCTGAAAAATAGTGGTACTTCAAATTGATCTATTTCAGTCTACAAAATATATATGTCCGCCATACGCTAAGTACTACATCTGCTTGTGCAACATAATATAAATTTAATATTAAAAATAAAGTCACGGAGAAAGCAAATTCTAATGTTCTTCATATGTGTTTTGTATGGTTTAGTAGTAGTTGTGTCAAAGGTAAACTCAATTTTGTGGTAATATTGTATCCTCTTCCAGTAGCAGTAGTTAGCTGTAAAGATGTAAGGACTTTCAAAATGTTAGCCTGTGGAACCCATGATTGATTAGTTGACAAAGAAAATGATGTTCCTGGCCTTGGTCGGTGAAAAAAAAAAATTGAAATCTCTGTGTTCTTCAGAACATTCTTTGATAATGCCAAGCCACCATTTTGCGTTATAAGCACATGCATGTAATCACTGATTTGTTTGGTTTCCTGTATCAGTTTTTCTGTATTTGTAACAACTTTACGTATGTTAACAACTTCATATTCCTTACTACTTGACAGAAGTTGAATTCTTAATTTATTTTTATCCATTGGAATAGGCAATTATGAATTCTAGTGTTTGCTATTTTTAAAAGCAAAAGCATACCTGTCTGCAAGCATGACATTTTCCTCATCAATGCAGATTTTTGATACAAAAACAAATTGTATTCCTTTTATTTTTCTGAACGGTGTTTGAACATGTGTTCTAGTGTTAGAATATGTTTGTCAGCAAATTGTAAGCATGCTCTCGTTACATGACGCTTCACAGTCCCCACTATTCCATCATATGGTCCCTTTCCATGAGAAGAGGCAAAGAAATGACATTCAGCTTCTGGGTTGAAATCTCCTTTATTGTGAAATAGGTTTATGAAATTCTTTGTTTTTATATTGTCCTCTAGCACCATCTGTAAAATAAGTTACCTTTTTCAGATTGTGAAGATTTTCTTTTAAGATAAAAAAATTTTAGAAATGTATGTACTGGTATTGCATTTTGTTCCATTGAATCATTAATTACACGAAAACTTCTTTACTGTAATTTGTCATGAACTTTAAAATAACAAATGGGTGAAGAGTAGCTTGCCTATTTACCCAATGGTATGATTGAGTTCCATTTTGTACCACAAAAGTAAAATTTTCTGAAAAGTCGCAAAGTATTATACACTCATCAGAATTTAAGAGTGCTTTCTTGATCTTAAGGAAATGTGTTTGCTCTGTTACTATGTAATGATGTTTTTTCAAAGTATTAAATTTCTCGAGTAAGTTCTCTTTGAAATCTGCGTAAGGCTCAATAGTTGTCACTACAGTGCATTGATCAGTTGTAACAAACTGTTTATACAATATTTGGAATATATCATCTTGAAATGCATCCAAGCATTCTGAAACCATACCTTGACCAGGACAGAGTGGACATCCATGAAGCATACACCCTTCATGGTCTAATGTACAAACCATCTATGAAATTAATTCCTTAAACATATAATTAAGTTTTGCCTCATCATCTTAACATTCTAATATATACAACATACACATACTGAATGTGCTTGGTGCCCCAGCTAGCACACACCATTTACAGCTCAGTTCACAAAATTTGGAAAATCCAATTTTTGCCTCTGAATGCAATTCTTTAAACTTTTCGTATAGTTCTTTTAAGTTGCATAGTACTAGCCGCTTTATTTATTCTTTCTCTCCCAAATCGTTTCTCATGGTAACAAAACGTTTTATTCCTGGACAGTCTGCTGTATTCGTCATCCTCATAAAACTTATTACTTGGGATAAGGTATTTTCTGAAATTTTCGTGCCACTTTGTGTTTTGTGAGTAAAACTTGGTAATACACCATGATCCTGTACCATTTTTCTTATTCGTACAAGGTATTCACTGACTACAAATTTTGGTGACTGTCCATAATTGTTGAAGCAAGTTAATGATTCTAACCTTTTCTTCAAGACTAGCAACACCACTCATCTTTGTTTTAAGGTTCGAAATTAATATTTCATATTCATTATGTTTTGTGTACTTTGATTTTGAAATGCTGGATTCAGTTTTAGTCGTAAAGGAATCATGCAGTTTTTGGGAAACATTACCAGAAATTTGGGTAACTTTTTTTTTCTATGGCGGCACATCTTCTCTGTGCTAACAAAGTTTGAGCTTGAAGTGGAGCAAGTCCTAAAATGCTACATGCTTGATTAACTGATTCCAATTTAATATGTTTTGATTCATAGGAACTGTTGTCATTTTCTTCATCATGATCTGAAATGTCTTATTCCAAGTCCAATTCTTTATAATTTATTTTCTTTCATTTTCTCATTCTATGAATCTTGCCACTCTCAGTGATCTTTTTATGACAGTTTGTGCACAGGGATTCCCCAGCAATAAGCTGTAGTTCCAGATGTGAGTTTTCACTGACAAAGCTGAGAGTTATCTCACACAGTGGTTTATTTTCTTTTTGTGGACACTGTATGGATCATGATGTGTAATTCCATATAAGTAGTGGTAATTGTCCAGCTAGTTGAATTTATGTTGCATGCATATACTTTGAATTTTACCTTTTATTCTCATTTTTAGTAATTTCTGTTCAGGCGAAAACTCAAATTTTAATCACTGTTGAAGAGCTGCATTATGCATTAATAGTCTTCCTACATCAAGAAACCAACACAACACTGCATATTGACTGCAGGTTTGATGTACCAGCCAGAAATTTGTGCCGTTGCAGTGCATAAATTAAGAAATCAGATTATAAAACTTTAACCTAATTCAGAAAAGCGGATTCAAATAAAAACTATACATATTCACAACACTGATGTTAAAGTAAATTTGAAAAAGTGAGAGATTTGGATGTTTCACCCTCAAATGTTCTAAGCTGACTGAATTAACGGAAGGGGGAACATAATATTTCAACAAGAAAGACAGTATTTAAACTACAACTACATTACGAGTAATATGAACAATGCTCTGGTCTTTCCCAGCAGACAGACATTGAAAGGGTCATGTGGTATATGGAAAGAGCTATGTGGTGTTGCCCCCAGACTGGTTGATTACAGTTTTGAGGGTTTATAATAACCCCACATCTGTGAACTTGTGATGCAGTCAAATAGAGGTATTTATCCCACAGGCTGGTGTAATAATTCAAATGTTGCATTTGGAGTTTTTAAATAGATATATTAGATTATTGTTAATTATCATTATTTTTGCACATCATTACTATTGCATTAGTATATCAATAATATTGCATTAATTATTTCACAAAAATATATTAGTTTATTATTGCACAATTTTCCTAAAACCCTTAAAACTAGGTATGTAGTTTCCTTTAAATAATTAAATAAAAATAAATCTTTAAATTTAAACTAAAATACCTACACATAATACAAACAAGAAATCATAGGAGCGTTATTTGGAAACAAATTGGAGGAGAGGTTGTAGTTGCATAGTAACAATAACCAGCCTTATTACTTTCAAAAATAATTATATATATATATACACTTAATGTGTTAGAATAAAACATCTATTAAATATGTGCATTAGGTTACTATTTCACATCCAATTAACTGCTAAAATGATGTCCATATTGAATATGCGAAAGGCAGAATTGCAGATAATTATTTTTCTAAAACTATTCTAAAACCAAAAACTTCGAGAATATGTAGATATGCAATAGAAGGTTGCCCTCAGAAAAAATTAGCTGATTTAAAAATACAGTTTTTTATTTATTGCATCTCAAATATCTCCAAAACAAAAATTCTAGTAATGTGGCAGTTATAAAATAATTTCTGATTAAGAAAGCGAAACGCTACAGCAATTAAAATTTACTTAAACATTCTTATGAACATATGATGATTACCAGAAAAAATACTCCATATTTAATTGCCCTTTTTATATGAAAGTGTCAAAGTGTGATAAAAATACATGGTGACCTTGAAATATGACCCCACCCCTCCACCCAATGAATTATTCTACGGGAATTTCCTTTTTGCAGTATGAATGTACAAGTACTTACCTCTATTCAGACACCTATTATATGTCAGTAACTTTAAAATTACTCAATTTGTGTTAATTTAAAATATCCCTTATTTTAGATGATTTTGGGGAGTTTTAGGACCCACATTTCCAAAGGAGTCGGGAAAATTTATCCCAAAATTTGTTTTCCGGGTACTTTCATGTTGTACTATAACATATAAAAAAATTAGGAAAATCAAAAATCCTGCAACTACAAGCACCTGGTGAATCCATATTGAATGACTCCACACAGATGTTCTTTAGGCATTATGGGTTATGTAAAAATCATTGTGGTAAATGTCTTTTCGACACATTTACAAATATAGTAGACTTACGTTTTTACAAACTCGTGGGGACCGTAAAAATAGTCCGTAAAATCGAAAGTTCATAAATGGGAATTGCCTTTAAAGAAAGGAAGAAACTTAATTTTCACTTACCTTTACTTGTTATATATTCAAAGAAAATCAGTAATTTTTTTTTTAACATCACTTCGCAAAATACACGATTCCATGGAGTTAATGTTGCAAGCACCTCAGAATTATTATCTGTTTAAAAATTGAAAACCAAACCATAGTCCTGACAGTCATTTTGTGTGTTCCTTGATCATAGGTCTTGAGATCAGGAGTGTAGTCGTAAATTAAGCAGTGCCAAAACACTCTGTCCTTTATTATATTGTTTGGTGGGGGACCTAAGGGACAGAATGTGGTGTGGGGAGGCCTTAAAAAAAAGCAGTAGTGGAACAGCATTCCGGCTCCTCTATACCCATGCTTGAGATGGCCTTGGCAGATTCTTCATCCTTGTCGGATTATTCTTGAGCACTCTCGTTCACTTGATTGACAATTTCATCATCTGATATTACTTCTCTGCATGCTTGTACATTGTCATCTAGAATCAGAAAGTCCTTAAAAGTAGTCTTCAGGAACTTGAGGGTCCCTTCGACGAAGTTACTGCATCAAGACTTCATCTGTACTGAAATCGTTCTTAAAAGTTTCTTGTAAAGCTACTGGAACTGCGAACCCAACGTATCAAAACAAGTTAGCAATCATTGTTTGGGAGACATCATTCCATGCGCTAAGTGACAGATATATTGCACAGACTGCATCGATCTTTTTCAAGTTCCAGATTCAAAATAGCTCTTTTCAGAAGCATCCACCTATGTTTTCGTTTAAAACAATGAATAATACCTTGAGCCATGGGTTGTCCAATCAGTTGTAGTTTTCAAATCCTTTCAAATTTTCGGTGTCAAAAAAAAAAGAGTGGTGAAACTAAGTTTGTAAAAAAGTGTTTCTTGAAATTTTAGTTCGTAAATTGGTGCGGAATTAACATTAGTTCTATGGTATACTTTTTGGGACCAACTCATTTGTTTATAAAAACGAATAATTCGTAAATTGGAAATTCATAAAAACATGAATACACTGTTTTCTCAGAATATTTCTACTATGAAACATTTATTCGCAAAAATGCTTAGAAAACTGAAATGACAAATTCCAGGAGTATCTCATAGCATGGTATGGTTGATGCCAGGGCCCAAACTGGTCTACAGCCCTGTGGTTAAGAAACTGCCTTGGGCAACAGAGGTTTAGATTCCTCAGAAAACTGGAAGTCCCGGAACAGCATGACCACATCCTCACTCTGTAAAACAAACAGAATAGAATACGTGTATATTAAAAACCTCGTGTGATTGAGCTATTAAAAATCAGAGTATGATATCCGTTTAATATTTAGAAAATAAGTTTGAGATTAAAATGTTTGCATTAATTTTTCACTAGTTTTTTGTAATATTATAGTGTGGAAAGGGAGCTATTATATACTGGAGATGTGCACAACTCTTTATTCACTGAATGAATAAATCTGCCCATCTACTGTAGATGGGCTGAATCTTTCACTCATTATTTGATCCATAAATGGTTTTGCATAAGATTATCTACCCAACATAAAAAAAATTGTGACAATTGTTCTTGCCTACTAATAATTTGTCAGCATTCTGTTATTATTTGTTCTTTAAAAGTTATTATATGGGTGTTTTTCAATTTCTTCTTTAGTATACTTACATAAAACGATTTTCTTTTCCCCCTACGGAGACTAATTTTTTTTAATAGGCTGCCTGTTGTTTATTGGAATTGCTGTCTATTTTTTAACTCGACCATCTCATATGGTTCACTTTGAAGAAAAAGCTGTATTTGCTACATTTTTTCTAAGCGCCATCATCTGCCTTGGAATGTCTTGTATGTTTCACACTGTTAGTTGTCATTCTGAGCATATTGGAAAACTTTTCAGCAAGTAAATAGTGTATTTCCTTAGAATATTTGTTTTTACTGACCTTGTTATGTTATTCTTTTGCTTACGTTTTTTAATTGTAAATTATATCTAGCCCCTTCTTTTTAAGTTTCACCCATGATGCAGTGTAAAGTACTTTTTTTTTTTTTTCCATTTCAAGTTATAAATATAATTCACGTTACAAAAAAATACAATTGACCAGGGCTTATAAAATTCGTCACCAGTCGGAATGCGAAAGGAAAGGGGAAAAGTAAAATGGGAATAAGAACACTGAAAATAATGGAAGGCAAATAGATTAGAAAAACTTATGAGAATAAACAAATAACTAAAATAAAGAAAATGAAAGAATAATAAATAAGAGGAAAATTAAGTAGAAAGAAATTGAAAAGAATAAAAACAAGCATAACTTACCAACGGCATAAGAAACATTTTTGCGTTTCGACAACTGTTCCTTTTATTAATCGAAGTGTCAAGAAAGCGAGAATATCCTGTATTTAAACCCCCAGTTCTGGTTTATCCAGAGCAATCCCACACCCAGGTTTCCCTGAACTTTTTATTCTGGTTTTCCCTATCTTTATTTCTAATTCAGGCATGCGTTTTTAAGTACTAATGGCCTGATGCCTCAATTAAAGTTCTCAAGATTCAAGGAAAAGTCTACAATAGCGAGAAGTTACATTTTTATGAAGAACTTTTGTACTTTTCCAATCAGGAACATGACCTTTCTCCCAGGCATGTTCTGCCAGAAGATTAGACATTTTACCCTTACCGTGCATAGTAACAGTGTCATGTTGAAGGATGTTGAGTTAAGAAGAATCAAAAAGGTACTTGTAGAGAATGACTGTCTGAGCAATTTCAGCACTTGAGGAATATTTGATGGTAGAAACAGGTCTGTGGAGCACAGACAGACTAGAGGAACTGTTGTTTTACCCTATATGAAACGAGCTTCGGCGAAATAGTATTATTCAGGAGTTGGTCATTAACTAAAATGTTAGTAATTATTAATGTGAATCACTGTGCAAAAGCTAAGTTAGAAAAATAACAAACAGTTATTTTGACACTGGCGTAAGGTTTAAAAACACGACGTTTCGGGAGCCAACTGCTCCCTTTGTCAAGTGAAGGCAGAATGAAGAGTTCGTGAAAGTCCTAAGCTTATATACCCGCATGTTGGGAATCCCCATCTGACGCCATTTGGTGCGGAGCATTTCCAGCTGGGGAAACCCTCGCCGGGAAAGCCCCCGCACCCGACGATGTCAGATGAACACCCCCAACTCGAGGTTTTGCAAAAATCCTGTAAGGTTCTGGTAGAGGTTTTGCGATGTTTATTGCACGACTCCTCAAACCGTAGGTTTCCCATGATTCCAGAAAAAGTCTACTCCCCAGATTCGTCACATTCTGATGTAATATTTTCATCGAATGCCAATCTGGTTCGTGACCCTCCCTGAAGACATGTTCAGCCAACTGGTTTGAATCGTCTCCCCTAGCTACCGCACGCATATGCTCCTTCCCTCGTAGACGTATCGATCTTCCCGTCTGTCCAACATACACCTTGTCACAGTCTCCACACGGTATTTGGTAAATAGCACCAGATTTTTCCTCCTCAGGGACGCGATCCTTAACTTTAAGTAATAGATCACGCAGGGTGTAGACAGGTTTGTAGTAGGTCTTAACATTCACACAACTGAGAATTCGAGACAGCTTTTCTGAGACACCCGCCACATATGGCAAAACCACTGATGTCTTCCTAGTCTCATCCTCTACATTCCTGTTTCCACCACTAACACCACATTGGTTACGAGCGATAAATTTAGTCGGGTAACCTTTCTTTTTCAACACGCTTTTGTTGCGTCGTAATTCAACATTGCGAAGGTCATCATTACAACAATGTGTAAAGGCTCGTCGGTGCAAGGCTCTAATGACAGATGCTTTGTGTGATGCCGGGTAATGAGAACGAAAGTCAAGATACCTATCAGTATGTGTTGGTTTCCTAACTGGATTCGAGAAACTGGTTTTGATCTCCAGCCAAGCTTTCTTCTATGACGAGGTATTCACGGCTTGGTGCAATAACGGGACAAGTGCTTATAATTTTGATAATTGCTTTTTAAAAATAAAGTATGCCATTTCATTCTCTTAGCTCCTGTTCCGTTTTTATTTGACAATCCACCCTTATGTTACTTCCGCTTCTACTAATTATATCCAATCCTGGGTTGCAGGGGCTTTGTCAGACCCCAAAGTCTTTACCCTTTGCTGTGTAGACAGATGACATTAACTAATAAATTGTAAATCACTATCACATCATGTAAATAATTATATGTATGCAAAAAGTTTGATTTAATTAACACAGTATTTTTTTCCTAATTATAATTTTGTAGATGTAAGTATCCATGAACATGGTTTTCAAAGGTTTTGGAGTGGGGGATGCTAAGCACATATTATGAACATTTATACATTGCAATATATATGTAAAATTGTAATTTATTTCAAATCATTGAAGGGCTGGGGTCCCACTGGCCCATATAACCCTACGCCTATGTAAATATCTATAATTAAATAATGTATCTTAATTTGGGAAATTACCTTGGATTTTTTTTATGTTCTGGTTAATATAGTCTACATTTGTTAGTTACCTGTACATAATAAGAAAAAAATATAGTACCTCATTCAATTCTGGATATGTTATACTGCATGTACTTCATGCGCTGTCTAATGATGTGCACGCTTATAACGCACACCTGTTTTAAAAATTGTGAGGATTTCGAAATTGACGTGTTGGCAGGTATGTGTCTGCCACTCTCAAAACCTGATATCGTAAATAGCATCAACACTACTATTGTTGTATACATATAGGGGACTATGCTGTCATCTAACGTAGTAAAGTTATGTGGAGGTAAATTTTTTTTTATAAATATTAGTAAGAAAATTATTGACACATGGGTCCCTTAGGTCATTTCACCATCAGACTTAGACTTTTTTGAAGAATACCATAGTTGTAATAATAGTAATTTAGTTGTTAATGACCCATGGGTCAATAATTTGCTTCCCAATATTTATAAAAAAAAATTACCTCCACATAACTTTACTCTGTTAGATGACCACTGTCCCATATGTATACAACAGTTGTAGTATTGACGCTATTTACGACGACGTCAGGTTTTGAGAATAGGAAATATTTTTATTTTTCTCCGCCGAAACAATTGCCAACCACTGTTTAATTAAAAATTTAGCTGTGTTAGTTGTGTGTTATTTTTCTAACTTAAAATATTAATGTTGGACAAGATATGAAATGCCTCAAAAAAGTTGAGATGAAGCATTGAGTTGACTTTTTTAATAATATGTGCATTAGAGAATAAGAACTTGTGTTCGAATTCCCATGAGTGTTTTTCCAAAGCCGATTTATGAAATTCATATTTCCTGACACCTTCTTTGTGTTTGGCCAATAAAAATTTAGCTGTACTGACGTGGAATAAAGTATATGATCTAGTTGTCAGAATCCGGGATGGTATCTTTAAAACGAAAAAAAAAAAAAATTTTTTGTTCATTAGTGTGAAAGTTGAATTTATGCAGAGCAGCAATGATCTTTGTAAAAATTTTAGGAATATAAGGAATGCAAACAGTTTCCTTGGATGTTGAAAAATCACTGGAGAGTGCAGAGCCACAAAGCAGAATGTTTTGCAATGCTCTGCAACAAGTCTTTAGCTAATCAAAAATGCTCTGCGGGAGATGCATGTATTTATATATTTATTATATACATTTTTAAATTCTATAAAATGTAAATTCCTTTTTTAATAGAAATGTAGAAAACATTTGTTGGACTGCTTTTTTTATTTATTTATTTTAAGACAAAAAAAAAATTATTCATCCCGTAATTGTTCTGCAGTGAAGCTGTTTGTTCTGTGACGGAACGTTACACTTTTTAGCACATTCTGCTTTGGGGGTGCAGAAGCAATTTCATTTCTAGTGTGAGTTTTCTAAAGGTATAAGTTATTGTTGGATTGTAGCCATGATTTGGGGTGATTTTCCAAATGTAGCAAAGTTCATTAGTCAACTCTTCATTTGTGGATGAAATTTTGATGTGAGATACCAACCAATAGAATGAACTCATTTCTAGCTTTGCAGATGAGCAGAAAGAGCATGAGAATGAAGACTAATTACACATTTATACATGCAAGGATTAGTACCAGTAGTCGATCACATGGTGCGGGACATCATGCAACCAGTATGTGAAAACTGGTATAATCTACTACTGCTAGGCGACTATTTATAAAATTTGCTGAAACAGTCAGGTAGGAGGAATATGAACTTTTTGCCCTGATAGTCGCCTTGCTTGGCCCTTTTCTTCACTGAAAAGGTGTTCATTTCGGCTCTGTAATCTCCAGCGTGTGCTACATATTCTAATTTTTGTCTGTCGTTCGTGATATCTGGGTGTTTTTTTGCTTTTGTTTTTTTTACGAAAATAATTATTGTGAAAAAAGTAGTTTCATATAAATATATTTATTTTACATGAATACAATTATAAATTATTTTATATATATAATAATTATAACATTTAGTTAGTAAATCAAATTAGTATATTAATCAAATTTTATTAAACGATAATATTAATTTTAGTGTTTACATTAAATATTTATTTCATATAAATAAAAAAAATTATATTTTGTATAGCAAATAATTTTGTAGAAAATTTTTCAGTTTATTAAGAGAAATAGAACCCACTATTATCCCAATGTTTTATGGCTAAAAGTGGTCCCCAATTATCTACTTTCTAGAAGTACATGAAAACTTTGTGTGCCACAACATTCCTAGTGGTCCTATATATAATTTTAGCAATTCCACTGATGAAATTTGTATTGCGACATTAATACCAGCCCAAAGTAATCAATTGATGCCATTTTGTTTTCCTGCGATAGTTCAAAGCTTGAAAGGTTGTGTGGAAACATGGACTAGTGCTAGCATAACTATTGCTGGTACCTGACATCAACTATTGGTACAAATCCTTACATGTGTTAATGTAGCTTAACTCCTCATGCTTTTTCAGGATGGTGGCAAAAGCAGGGAAGTCATGAAATTGTCAAGGACACTTAGTTTTCTGAAAAAAAACCCAGGGAATTTCTCTAAAATTACTTCATAATCGGGGAATTTCAGCTCTTGTGTTTCCTGTAATTCTGATTTTGTGGTGATTTCAAGGGAAGGGAGCAATATTTTCGTGATACTTGTTAATGACAATATAAATAATTTATAGATTGAATTATGTCTTTATATATATATGAATGCTAGCAATATTCCTTCTGTTACAAAAAACTTTTGATTTTGCAGGTTGGATTACTGTGGAATTGCTGTTTTAATTATTGGGTCTTTTGTTCCATGGCTGTATTATGGATTTTACTGTGATCCACAACCAAAAGTGTTTTACTTTGCATTAGTTTTTGTTCTTGGTTCAGCATCAATTATAGTATCCATGTGGGATAAATTTAGTGAACCACAATTTCGTTGGCTACGAGCAGGTACAGCATTTGAAATTTTTTTAAAAAAATATATGAGTATAAATGCTTTTCCAAAAGCTTTATAAAGTATTGCCAAAATTCAGTCGCACTGCTTGTAAAAAACCTTTTGGAATATATAAGTAATGTGATTAAAATGAACTTGAATTTTTGCCATTACAAGAACATGCCATTGTTTTTTTTTGTTTTTTTTAAACTGAATATAATTTATTTTCAGAGATAGCAATGCATATACTGTAAAAATTCACTTGTCACAGCTATGGCTGATTTTCTTCTAACAATGACCCATTTTGGATCCATCCCATTTTTTTTTTTTAAACTGAATATAATTTATTTTCAAAGATAGCAATGCATATACTGTAAAATTCACTTGTCACAGCTATGGCTGATTTCTCTTCTAACAATGATTTTCTTTCCATTCTAGGATCTTAGATACTAACTATAGTACTTAATAGTTTCAGATTAAGGTGTGAATTTGATGTATGAAGTAAAATTGATGTATAAACATGCCTCATGATACACAATTCAGACAGAAGTCTTCAAATTTTGTATCTAGTGCTGAAACTTTGAAACACTGGAATGTGAATGATGCTGATAGAGTATCTAATGCAGAATGTTTATGGACAATGAAAATTGTTGAAGCTGGTTACCCATTCAATTCTTGTAAAAATTAGAAAAATGTGTTTTGTAAAATGTTTCTAGACAGCAAAATTTCTAAGCCATTTACGCTAGGACAAACTGAGGTTTCATATGAAATTGCACACGGACTTGGACCATATTTTCATAATCAGATGATTAGCTCTGTTAAGAAAAGTCACTCTTATTTTACCATATCATTTGGTGAGGCAACAACTGAAGCTGGAAAGGAACAGACATTCACATTCAATACTGGAACAGTGATCTGAAGAAGGGCTTGGTCTGCTGATATACTTAAGGAAAAGATACTGTTATCCCTATCAAAAGATCACTTGCCTCTTAATAGATGATTACTTGCGATTGGTTCAGATGGGCCTCCAGTGAATGTGAAACGTCTGAAGGATATTCATTCTATTCTCAAAGGTGAGGGTTTGCCAGGTTTAATTAATATTGGTACATGCAATTTGCAAATCTTGCATAATTCTTTTAGGAATGGCATAACTCAGTGCTTAAGTCATTGGGAGATCGAAGACTTTTTGGATGCCGTACATAAGTATCCAGCCAGAAGTGAGGATTTTCACAATATTCAGAATAACCTTGAAATGGAGTAGAAACACATGTTGAGTTTTGTTAACAATAGCTGGTTTTCTATGGTCCCTGTTATTTCAGTAATAACAAAGCAATGGTTTGCCTTAGGGGAGTATTTCCTTGAGTACATCCTCAAAAACAGCAAGAATTAGGGCAAGTCTAAACTTTATCTAAGTATTAGATCTCACCTGAAGGATCCAACAACTTTCGATAAATTTCTTCTTTTAATGCAATGAGAAGAACCCTTGATACATATTCTGTATGTTGAAATCTGCTGTGTTATTCAAAGCCTTGGTTCAAGAATCGTTAAACCAAAACTGTTGGGAAATATGTTTGGAAGGAACTTAAAGAACTTTGATTTCAATAACCTGGAAAATATTCTTCCAACAACTGAAATTGATGTTGGAATTCTTGCCAGGAATGAAGCTTTAAGACTGAAGGAAAAAGAATTAAAACTATTTTTCCATGAGGCGAAACATTTTATTATGACAATCATTAATCAATCATTGAATATTTACTTGATAAAGTTTCTCTGAGCAACAAGTTACTGGAAGATATCCAGTGCCTTCATCCATTATTTAAGATGGAACCAATGTCTTTGAAGTACATAGCAAGAATGGCTGAAGAAATGCCACTTGTTTTCCAGGACAGTAATATATAAATAAATATATAAAAATAAAACTATGCCTGATCCAGTCCCATTTGTTCGCTAATCTCCATGCCTGTACAGTTGCACATGTCTTGTAGAAGTTGATTTCTTTACATTATCGTTTAAATTAGCAAGTGAATTGAAAATTGAATGACAGATTTCACTGCATTATTTTACGTTTTTACTTAGTTACATGGATTTGAAAATTACCTAAAATAATCAGAGATGTGTGCTTTGCCTTTATCTTACCACATGCTGTACATATCATGTGTACATATCTTCCAAATTGCCAGTTGGTTTCTGTTAGATGAGATCAACAATAGATAACCTTTTAAATGTAGAAACCTCAATAGGAGAGGTCTTTGTTAAAAGGAAACACCTTGTATCTGTATTTTTCGACATAGAAAAGGCAGATGGTCGAACTTGGAAATATGGCATCCTCAGATACCTCCACTAATGTGGTCTTAGGGGCAATATGCCAAATTTTATAAAAAACATTCTGGGCCACAGAACTTTCCAAGTGTATATCTGAGCCACTTACAATGTACCACAAGAACAAGATATTCCCCAGGGCTGTATTTTAAATCTTATCCTTTTTATCTTGAGACTCAGTGGTGTGATTAAAGACCTCCCCATCACTGTAAATGCGTCATTATATATCGATGACCTACAAATTTCGTACAGAGGAAGCAATATGAACCTAGTTGAGAGACAACTTAAGTTGACGCTAAACAAAATAATGGAATGGACAGCTAATAACAGATGCAATTTCTCAGCTCAAAAACAGTTTGCGTATATTTCTGTTGCAAACATGGCTTACACTTAGATCTACAGCCCCAAATAAGAAATGATGTTATTAGAGTGGTTCAGGGAAAAAAATTCCTTGAGGTTATTTTCGACCACTCCTTGATTTTCCATTCTCATATCAAGTATCTGTGAGGCAAATGTTTTAAAGCCCTTAACATCATCAAGATCCTTCCTCACACATTCTGGGGAGCAGACTGATGTTTATTGCTGAGATTGTATAATAAAGCATTAGCTTATTCTAAATTAGACTATGCTGTCCGATCTACTGATCAGCGTGCCAGTCGTTTCTTAAATGACTTGACCCTGTGCATCATGAGGGTCTACGACTGTGCACTGGGGCTTTTTGGACTTACCAAGCCACTAGTTTATATTCTGAAGCTGTAGAACCTCCATTAATTTTACGTTGCTAACGTTTGTCTCTCAACTATTACTTTAAAATTCTATCACTAAAAGACCATCCATCGACATCACTTCATCAACCTCATTTCATATCATTTTTTAATGCTTGTCCCTCATGTACTCCAACCTTTGGCATGAGAATGGAAAGTGCTGCTAGTGAATTGGACATTTCGAAAACCAGGATAGAGGAATTTATACCGAACATCATTCCTCCCTGGTTTGATATTGGCTGTAAAATCTGTCTTGACTTATCCGTCTATCCAAAAGACAATACCCTAGACATTGCCTACCGGCAGGCATTCGCTGATCTGTCTAGTATGTATGTAGGCTACACTTTTATTTTCACAGATGGATCAAAAACGGATGCATATGCCGGTGTGGAAATGTCATACTGAGTCAACAACTGTCAAAATTCTGCTCAATTTTCACAGCAGAAATCCATACCGTAGAATTATCACTGGATTAGATAATTCATTAACTCCAACTGTCATCTGTACAGATTCACTCAGTGTTCTGCAAAGCCTGACTTCATTCAACGTCTCGCATCACACTGGAATCCATAGATTTCAGAAACAAATCGTACGTATAAATACCGCACAGTATATTGTGAAATTCTGTTGGGTTCTAGGCCATGTTGGTATCGCCAGCAATGAGTGGGCTGACAAAGCTGCAAAGACAGCAACTGCAGAACCTGAGTGTATTTCCATTCCATTTGGAGATTTTAACACTCATGTCTTATCCCATCTGTACAAAAAATGGCAGTTGGAATGGGACAAGCAATGGGACAAGCAAGTTTTTAATAAGCTTCACTACATTAAACTTTGTATTGAGGTGTAGCAGTCTAGCTATAGGAGTGACCATTGAAAAGAGGTCACTCTGGCTAGACTTCGCATCGGGCACACAGGCTTCTCTCATCATCTTTTAAAGGGAGAAGGCGCCCCGATGTGTGCCACATGTGGTGAACCATTAAATGTTTCACATATTTTATGTATTTGCCATGATTTTAACCATCATTGTTAACTAACTTTTAACCAAAATAATTTTACCCTTCGTGACATTTTACGTGATACTTTCAATCATGAACTCTAACTTTTTATCTTATCTAATATTTGTTTCTCCCATCTCATCTGAGTGCATTATATCGTTTCATTTGTGACATTTGATACATTACTTTCAATACATTTTTACCATTTTAGTTTTAATTTATTCTCATTTTAGCCCTGCGGTGATGCGTTTGCCTAGTGCACCGTTAACTCGGGTTCGACTCCCAACGGTGCAAAGAACGCTTACTCAGAGATCTCATAAAGATCGCACTGCTCACTGTAGTCCGGGGTTTGGTTCCCTAGGCCTTAAGAGGTTCGGATTCCTCGGAAAACAGTAGGTCCCGGCGCAGCATGACCATTGTAGTCCTTGAGCCACAAAACCACAAACAAAACTTTTATCCTTATTTTAAAATTGAATGTGCAGTCCCACCTTGTTTGGCAAAGAATGACCCTCGTTGTCCTTGTGCCATAAAATACAACTAACGAACCAAATATATTTACTATAAGATCAGTCGATTTGTACACAACTTTCAAAATTCTATCTTGATCTATATTTAAATGTCAGTGCAAATTTAGAAACAAATATATTTTTTCATCATTAATAGTATGTAAAGTGCTATGTTGAAATTTATGTTTTATTTATAATGCTTCTGGGGAACTTTTTATTAATTTTTAAATAAATGCAATAATTTTCTAATGAACATTTCAGGAGTTTTTGCTGGCTTTGGACTAAGCGGAGTGATCCCAGCTCTGCACTATTTGATTGTAAAAGGGTTCTTGCAAGCTGTGTACCATGCTTCTTTTGGCTGGCTTTGTCTTATGGGAGCTTTGTATTTACTTGGTGCAGCATTTTATGCCTTGAGAGTTCCAGAAAGATTTTTTCCTGGAAAATGCGATATCTGGGTAAGGTTTTTAGTTTCAGCCATAGATTCAGACGTAGTTGAGGTTGGGTGACAAATTACATACTTTGCACTTTTTTTTTTAATTATTACTTCAAAAGATACATTTTTGTTACTTAGAACTGCTTCTTGATTTAGAATATGGAAATATTAGCTATGAAACAAAGCTTGAGAATAATTATCCCTGTGGTGATGCAGTGGTAGTATATTCACCCAGTATGCCATAAATCTGGATTCAACTCCTATTGGTGCCAAAAAAAATTTACTCAATTGCTCATTTTAGTCTGGAGGTTGGTTCCCTAGGCTATAAGAGGTTTGGATGCCTCAGGAAAAGCTATAGGTCCTGATGCAGCATTGCCCTTGACATCCTTGCACTGTAAAACAAAATTGAGAATACTTCTTTCATTTGAATATGCCTCCTTTGCAGAACTGAAGTTTACTGTTTTTATATTCAAAATATATGTTCAATGTCGGGCAAGTTAGCTGTTTCACGGAGTGCCAAATTACCGCTTTCTAAAATTTTGTGCTATGGGCACTTACCTAATGTGCCTGTTTAAATTCAAGCCCCTACCTGCTTTTCCACCCTTAAATTTTTATCGAACTTTCCATTGAGTTAACAATGGGTACTATTGTGGTGTAGTGGTAAGGCGTTCGCCGTTATCCAAGGTTCGACTCCCAACAATACCACCTCCCCTCCCCCCAAGAAAAAAGAAGTCTACCATCAAACTGCTAACTGCAGCTTAGGGGTTGGTTCACTAGACCTTAAGAAGTTTGGAATTCCTCAGGAAACTGTAGATCTTGACTCAGCAAGACCCTTGCTGTCCTTGCGCCATAAAACTCACAAGCATGAGTTAATGGTTGACATAGTGGTCCGCTAGAGAAAGGCAAAACTTTTTTATAGGAAGAAAGAAAAAGAGGTGATAGCACCCCCTAGCTTTATTTCATCTTTTTTTCTTTTTTTTAATTAGTCTATTTCCTGAAATTTTGGAACCACAGTCCCACGGTTTGTTGCAACCATCTTTTCTGCCGATTGAGAGAGCTTCAGTTTAGTGGGCTGACGACATTTTTTGTTTTTACATGGTTTTGTGATGAAGGTTCTGTATTTGTGATATGACCATCGTATCTTGAACAGGAGGAACTAAAAAAAAAGTACCCAGTGCGCCTTTTCAGAATTCGGCCTAACTTCTTTAAAAACAAGTACACCTTAAACTCTACAACTGGGATTGTACTGTCTGCACCATACAATTCCGGCAATCAAATTAAATTTTAATTGTAAATAGTATATATTGAACTAAAATTGCAATCTTAAACCCATTAACTTTAATTATCGACCTTATTTCGATTTATATTGTCTTGTTTAAAGCTAACTGCTTGATCAATTTTTAGGAATTGCTTTTTATTCTCAACTTTTTTTATTTCATAATTATTAATTTTGAGATTATGTTTGATTATATAATACGCCCTAACCTTTATTTTAATCTTAAAAGAGTATTATAAGTATAAAGTCATTCTCCTAGCTTATATCTGATTCATTTGATTCTTGTTTACTAATAGGTCCTTAATTTTTTTTTATTTCTGGCCCTTAAATTTCATGTAAGGAAATGTGTACAAACTCTGTGCAGCACTGCAGGGCCTCATTCATTTTAAATTAAGTCTATTGATGTGGATGTGTGCACTGGGGAGTATAAGCAGAACTCCATAATAAGATAAATGAAAAAGAGATTGTGTCCTAGTGAAATTCTATTGAATTGTTTTAAAAAACGCCTCATCTTGAATATTCTGAAGCAGGAATTCCGTGTGGTCTGCGATGTTTAATCCAATTGATCGAAGGAGATTTGAATTACAAATATATTTGATGTATTGAATTATGGGTATATTTGATTATAAATTTTTGAAACTCTAAGTTTAATTATCAACCTTAATCAATTTATATATACAGTGCTTGAAACAAGTTTAAGGACAAGCGAAAAAGCACCAAGTGTGGAAAATTGGAGGACATAAATTTATGCAAATGAGATTAAACTACCATGAGGTGGAACTGAATGTTTCTTGGTAGTATTTATTTTAAAGATCTTAGACTACTTTTAATATACCATTCAATGATTTGCGGATGCTATACAGCTTGGGGAAAAAATATAAGGACATCCAGGATTTTTTACGTCACAACCTAATTAGCGCATTTTATCTTGTTTTTATTATAATATTAAGCATTGCAAATCGTTTTATGTAGTTGGTTTCACAGCAACTGTGCTCTTTAAAATACTGAAAAGTAAAGAATTATCGGAGATTGAGCTAGGCCGAATCCTTGGTTCTGAAGCATGTGGAATGAGTGGATGCGAAATTTTTATTCGTCATGAAAAAGCTACATTTTCGAAGTGACAGTTTAGTGGCGGCTCTGTGATAGTGTGGGGTGTGTTTGCTTATGAAGGTGTTACCCGAATTGCTTTTTTGGGGCCAAGAACAAATTCATATGTTTATCAGGATATACTGGCCCAAAATTTATTGCCTGTGGCACCGCTTATCAGCTCTGGAGACTATATTTTCCAACAAGATGATTCCTCAATCCATGTATCTGGTTCAACAAAATCATGGTTTGAGGCAAATGACGTAAAATTGCTTGACTGGCAAGCCAGGGGCTTCAATCTAACCCCCATGGAAAACCTGTGGGACATATTAGTTCGTGAGATATATCAAAATGGGCAACAGCATGATAGGCTAAGATGAGTAAAGCCATCAAACTTGTCTGGCGGAAAATCCCAAACACTGTATTAAATTAATTTTGTGGTTCCATGTCTTCACGAATGATTCAAATCATAGAGAGACAGGGCAATTTGCTACCTTTTTAATGTTTTTAGCCAAAATCCTGGTTTCCCTTATACTTTTTCCTGCCTATGTGCACAAGCCCCGTTACGGCACCCGTGCACATAGACAGAAGTTTTTGCTCCCAAACTTTTTTGTCTAGAATCGCCACTGCTTATGTGTGATGAAGTTGAATTTTAAATATGTTTCTAGAGTACTTTGAAGGGAATTTTGTGTTTTAATTTGAAGTTCACAGTACGTTAAGGGAATGCACAGTTTCCTGCCTTCATTTTCATAGTAGCTATTGCACCTGTTTCATCTGCCCGTTGAATATGATTATGGATTCTCGGTTGTCTCATTGGATTTTATATCCTGCATGACATAGTAAACATGAAATTTAATTTTATACTTTGGGCAAATATTGAATACGAATTTTTTTTTTAAGTTAATTGCAATCCTTCATAAATATTGATGTTCATATCATAATGTAATCTTTAAAAATTTTACTAGTTAATAATAATTGAAAACATCAGCATTGGCTAATGGAATATTAAAAAAAAAAGTTTTTTTCAATTGGCATTGATAGATCCTTGTTAGTAGTATGAAAATTGTAGCTCAGAGGTATCAATCTGTCGGTCTCATAAATAACCAAGTACATAGTTTTGACATTGAAAATGATTGTTTATGACGTATATTCAAGGTTTTCTGCTACTCCACATCTGGAGCTTAATTCCTTGCATCACAAGGGTTCAGTTTCCTGGGAAAACTGCAAAATTTATGTATATCTTTACTTCGTTTGGTGCAAAATGTCTTTATGCTATAAAGGGAGGGGGGAATGGCTCATGTTGCAGCGGTCCTTGTAATTTTCCACCATAAAACACCCCCTCCCCCTCAAAAAAATTAGAGCTGCAAATGAAATTGATTGTATCACAATTGGGCAATGTCAGAGGAAATTGTTTAAGATGACAATGCATGAAACGTTTAATTAAAAACTATACATTTTTTTTACATCCAAGATTGAATATATGGAGCTTTGCCTTACAATACGTGTAAACATCAAGGAAGAAAAGGAATTTAATTTGAGTTAGAGTAATAAAATCCAGAGCAGGGGGATTAATAAGAACCTTTAAAAGTATAAAAAGAATGCTCATCTCTTAGGAAGAAACATATTTTATTGTATATGTAATTTGATTATTTGAGTTATACTTTTTTTAACTCCTTTTGTCAAATGAAACTGATTACTTATAATTGATCTTATATCATTAAAAATTATCTTTTTATTTTTTTTTTTTTAGTTTCACAGTCATCAAATTTTTCATGTGTTAGTTATTGCAGCTGCATTTGTTCATTATCATGGAATCTCTGAAATGGCCATTTACAGGCTATCAGAAGGGACCTGCAATGCCCAAGGGAATCTAATAGATAATTTTAGTGTATGAGATTTATGTGGAAGGATTTTTGGTTGGTGAACTTATAGCAAGAATTATGAAGATATGTCTGCTTATAAGTTTATGAAACATTTGGCATGTACATTTCTAGAAGTTATTTAATCAGATTATTTTTATAGTTGTTACTACTACCACCCCATGAGAGTTGTCTTGTGGTGCACTTTATCACAGCTTCTCCATTTTCCTATGACTGTGATATGGTTTGTCTTGGGACAATCCAAAATATTTCAATTTCAAAAATGTTCAAAATTTCAGCTGAGCTTTAGCATAACGTTCATCATTAAAAAGTGGAAAAAAGAAATGCATGTTTTATTTAAAGCAAATCTGTATTACCTGAGACAACTGATAACCAAATCATAAGTTTGTGTTAAAGAAGATGGGTGATGATGGGGCATTTTTATGTATTGTAATCTAATATTTAAAAAAAATTACTTTTCCTTTATTTGTAGTAATTCTAAGAAGATATAATTTTGTGCATAACTTTTTGATATGGTGTATCATTGTCATTTTCATACACGTATTGTCTTTCTTGAATAATTAAAGATTGTGGTTTTAATACATTTTTCTAACATCTTGACACAAAGTGTCTAATTTTACAACTTGAAAAAGTGACTTAAATGTTACTTGTAATTATTTTGTATTAACTTTAAAGTGCCTTTTTTTTATTCATTTGTGTAATTAATAATATAATATGAATTAATAATATAACAGATGTTGAAGAACATGGTTATTTAGTAGTGAGTTACATATTAGAGTGCAAGCAGTTATTGTCAAAATAGAGTGCACTCAAGTTTTGCCATCGAACATATAATCATTAAATCGTATTGCATGCATATCCAATTTCTATAGATACATTTAAAAGATGTTTATTTTCAAAATGTTTCTCTATTCTTTAAGGTCGTTTGGTGACATAACATGTTTATCTACTATGCAGAAAAAAATGTTTAAATCCCCCTCCGGTATCGAATACTCACTGTTTTCTACTGATCGGTATTTCAGGATTTGAATTCTCATGCAACAGAGGTTCGGATTGTTGGGAGAGCGATAGGTCCTGACATAGCATGATCCTAGGTGCAAAATAAGACACAAATAATAAGAAATAAGCCAATTGCTTAAGATAAAAATTGAAAAAACAAATTTGATTAGCTTATTGTGTAAATTATCAATATGGCATGATTAAAGTGGATCATGTGTGCAGTTTTTTATTTAACGTAATTAAAAAACAAACAGTGGTCTATATTGAAAGGTGAAAGAGTATACAAAGTAATAAATAATTCATCAGTAATAGATTTTGTACTTGTAAGTTTGGGAACTTAAACATAAAACTATTTTTAGCAAAAAACGGTTGCCTTAATATTGTACTCTTGGTATGCATGAAATATTTTACGTAAAAATATGTTTAAGTGAGAATAGATACTATAAATTGTGGGGTTTTTTTTATCCATTTATAAATAATTGCATCAAATGTCCATACCAATGATGCCCAACACTTTTCAATGTCAACAGAATAGTTTTAATTCAATTTTGGATGATATATTTTGGAAAAGTACATAAGATAAAAGTAATGTTTTTACTGTTCAATCTTTAAGAATGAAGTGCACTGAATTTTAGTAGACTAGTAGGTGGCATACTACCTTACCTGTAGTTCCAGGGCCAATTTTCTAAAGTGTAAAGCTGATGATTTTACAGCCACTGTGGCCGCCATGTCAAATGGCCTAGTACTGGATGTAAAATTTTAAGCAAATTGAAATACAGTAACAAAATATGTGAAAATATTACTTTCTTTAAATATGAGTTTAGTTTTACAATACAACACATTTTTAATAAGAAAAATGTGCCCACTGCTATACATATTTTAGTTTCACATTCTTAAAGTGAATTTGTATGTTAATCTTATCAGTGCGGTATTTAATAAATTTATTTTACTAATTTGCACTACAAGTTAATTATAAACTTCGTTCAATAAACTGTAAATATAATTTCCAGTATTTACCTCATTCATCAAAGGCATAACATGGCAATTTTTTTAAAGGACTTTATTAAGTTTATGCACATTTCTCACTTACTTTAAGATTTAGTTTATTATATATTCTCAGTACCTATGTAAAGCTTCAGCATGTATTCATTATTTGTGTTTGATCTTTGGTTTGTTGTATAGGTTAAGTGAATGTTAGAAAATAAAAGTATTATTTAAATGTTTTGAATTTCTGCTGTGCTTCATATTTTGATTACAAGAAATAATATCAGTTGTCGAAAATTTCAGTTTAGGAATGTTATATTATGCTAGAATTTAATTTGTATCAAATTCTCTTAAGTACGTTCTATGGACTGAGCAACATTTCAGAGTCCAGTTCATCTTGATATAAATTGTTAACGAAGTAAAAATACAGGGACAGCCAGGGTTTGTATGGCCTTAAAGGTCCTTGATTTTTTAGGCAGCAATTTTTGATCCATAAAAGTGCTTATTTTTGCTCAAAATCTGCAAAAAGTCCATTTTGTTCTCTTATTTGTCAACATTTCTCTGAAGTACATTTTTGTTTCGATTTTTATTGCTTCCATTCTTAACAATATGAATCAACATCGAGAAACAAACATAAAACTATACACCATGTGGGTTGAATATACCTTTTACGGACAACAGGAACCTGCAAAGAGAGCTAACTCCCTCTCGGAATATGCATATAGAACTCCTCCCCACTTAGAACTTACTGCAGTATTTCTTTAGAGCAAGAATGACCAATACATCTCACACCTCTTCTAAACCTAGA
>QLNU02015360.1:187471651-187489480 GCA_006491805.2 Dysdera silvatica | reverse complement strand
TTTTTCCATATATAAGGATGTAAGATATTATTACCCTTCACAGGGATAACACAATTGCCAAATAATGGTCAACACACGCAGTCATCGGGGTGAGTTTTTGTGAGGGAATTTATTTTTTACTTAATTTTCGACACCCATGTAGAAATAAGCTCAAACTAGAGCTGTTTTCGATTTAGGATTTTGGGATGCAAATAGAAATTAAAAAATGCATAAATGGAATGTTGCTTAAAGAACAAAAAGTGAAAAAGAATAATATAAAATGTATTTCTTTTTGTTTTTAAAAATTGTAATGGACGTAAATTGTGAACTTATTTAACTTGATGAAACAGAAAAGTGATTTGACATGCATGTGAGCCAGTGACTGGGATAAAAGTAACAAATCAATTCCAAGACTGCGGCATATGAAAATAAATCACTAAATTCAACGACTTTTCACATCTCTAATATGTGCAAACAAACAAATCTTTAAGTACTCGAAGAGTTCTGCATTTTAATATCCCTTTCCTTGCCGTGTATTAACCAGCATGGGAAGTTTTGGACAATTAACAGGAAAAGCAGAATACATAACGATTTTCCTATCCAGTTATATAAAAGAATGTATATGCGAAAGGTTAAACACTGGTAAAATAGCAATGAAAAAGATCACTCAAGCTTTCGGACGCATCAGCAGCAGTCCTTCATCAGGAGTAATGACGATGTTATGTTTCTGTCTCTTTTTTTATACTTGAAATTTCTGGAAAAGTCCATCAGTGCAGTTCCACAGAATCAAAAACCCCAACAGGAACTAATGTGTGGCCTCCAATAGGAAATCGAAATCATGGGAAAACCCAACGAAAAAAATAACCATTTATTCTGCTTAAATTAATTTAATTATTTTGCCTATATTATTTATAGCCCACAAAAGCTACAGTCGCATGCTAGGGGCTTTGGAGACCCTCCTTTTTTTAGGCTGCTATTGGAGCTACGGCTACGACCTTCTGTATTCAGAGAGAGTGTGAGGGCACATGAAATGTCACATGTCAGTGATGAATGTCGAAAATGCTGAACGTTGTTTGAGAGAACATTGAACTAGCAGATATAGTGATGTTAGTTTTTTTTCTTTTAAACTGACTTTATAATGACTAAGTTTATGAAGATTATCTTTAATAACACGGAGTTTATTGATGCATAATTTTCTGGCTTTTATTTTTCAAGAATTGTGACAGTGGCAGAAAATCGTTTACCTTTTCCTTAAAAGTACAATAATAAAGATATAATAAAGTAGGCTATTATTTCCTAACATATAATATGCCTTTAAATCTTGATAAATACGTTGATGGCAAATTTTTTACAAATAATTTAACTGAGAACCTAATTATTAAATAGTAGGCATTAACTTGAATAATAATTAGTAATTCAAATGTTATATTTTTTTCTTTGTGGTACCAAGAAAACTCTAAAATGTGCTGCATCATGAATTGAAAATTCTTACAAATTTATTTCATACAATTGTCAGCGTTATTTTCGATTTAAATAATAATTAAGATTATATTTTTATAACTATTTTAAATAAGTGTTATTTATATAATCAAAATTATTATTTATTTAAATCGAAAATAGCGCTGACAATGGTATTGAAATAAATTTGTAAGGATTTTCAATCCATGACGAAGCACATTTTAAAGTTGTCTTTTTACCACAAAGATCATTCTAGAAAGGCTAATAAAAACCATATGTACTTAAGTGAATGCACATGTTCTTAGCCCCGCTGGCCAGCAAAAATGCAAGTCATGGTCCGCTCAACCAATTAGATTCGAATATGAAAAAACTGCTTACAAAAAAATACCAGAAACTAGCCCCACTTGTCTCTACAATCTTGATGAGTAAAAATATACATCTTTAACGGAGACAACTAGCTCCCTTAATCTCTCAAATAGAATTAACTGTTTAACGTGCATGGCAATAAAAGTATATTCAAAAGGCAATAAATATATGTTGTACTGTAAATTTCCAGAATTTATTTGCATACTCAGTGTTTGATTTTAGAAGGGTCTGACCATTTTTATAAGAGAAAAGAAGAGGGGAATTCTGACTCTCCTAAGCCCCCAACAGGTAACATTTAAAGAACACTCATATACACTATCTGATTATAGAATTTGGGAAACGTAGTTTATATAGCCTCCAAGATAAGAAATAGGGTGTTCTGGACCAAATATCGAGTAATCGTAATCGAGTGATTGTAAGTGATTACATTTTTATGTAATTGCAATCATATTTTTAAATTTATATGTAATCGCATTTTGACATTGGCGTTTGATCATATTCATAATCACATTGTTATACTTGTATGTAATCATAATCGAAAATGGATTATATTGTAATCACATTGCAATCGAAAAATGAAAATTAACTATAAACATAATCAACATCATGATCTAAATTTTGAAACTTGTGTAATCAACACATCCTACACTCTCTGAATATGGAATATCGTAGTCTTAGCTCCAATAGCAGTCTAAAAAAAAGGAGGGGACTTCGGGCTGTCCCTGACATGTCTGGAGATTTTTTTAGCCCTAGGATTTGACAATACTCTGAAAACGGGTATTGGTCTTTTGCTGAAAGAACACACGTTGTAGTGAAGGAGGGGGGGGGGGTTGTTTTGTTTGGGTGGTTTGTTTTTTTTTTGCTCATTGAGTGCTTTTGATGTTTGAGCCTGACATAGGCTTATACAAATATATTGGACTACTTGCAAAACAGTTAATATCTTAATTAACACATGCATGTACTTTGTGGCGTTCTTTACTATCAATATATTTGTTTAATAATATGTAATTAAACGTGTTTTTGGATAAATATTTTAATCCTTTTGTACCTTTACTTCAAAAATTGAATTTTTAGATTTTCTTTACTATACTACTTTTATTTTTTGTATTTTAAATATTTTCATTTAAGGTAATAAAAATAAAAGGATTTGGTTTGCAAAATTCGAATTCATTTAAAAGGGTGCAGGTTCCCCATCCCTGCTTTAAAAAATTTATCAAAATAAAATGAACACTCAAACGAAGCCATCTACATGTAGTTATATTGGCCTGTACACCCCCACTACAATTTTGAAAACGTATGTTGCTCAACAAAGCCCAATATTATCCAGACTGACTGGTGCTTACCAATTAAAATTTATATGACTCTGTCTTACCCTAAAGCATAAACTTCTGACGTCAACCACGGCTCAGAAATTTTTAACCAGTGGTTTGTCGCCACTTGGCAGCACAAAATCCTAGTGCCCCTCCAATATACAGCGAGATTCACTTATAACGAGCCTGCATTTAGCAAATTTCCGAATATAGCGAGAGTGATATGATTTTTTTTATACAGGGTGTCCCAAAAATTTGGACCGCCCTTTAATTTCTTAAATATTGATCCTAGACATATGTGTTAAATTGGAAAGTGGCGTAAAAAAAAGGTGCAGAATTTTATGAAATCGATTAAAATTGCAGTGGATTATTTTTCAAAGAAATACAAAATTTAAATTTTTATACAGTCCCTGTACACAAAAATTTCCAATGAGTGAAATGTGCCCCATACTCCAATAGGTCAATATACAAAATTTCAGCATTCTAGTGGAAAAAGAACCAGAGATATGAAGACCCAAAATAACGTGACTTAGCAGAATGAATTTCCCTCTTCCCGGCATGTACCTATTGCTCCCTTCAAAAAGTATTGTCATTCAGTTATTTTAGGCTTTCATAGTTTTGGTTCTTTTCCGACTAGAATGCTCAAATTTTGTATATTAGCCTATTGGAATTTGGGGAACATTATGCTCCTTGGACATTTTTGTGTACAGGGACCGTACAAAAATTTTGTATTTCTTCGAAAAATAATCCTCTGCAATTTTAATTGATTTCATAAAAGTATGTACCTTTTTCTTACGCCACTTTCCAATTTAATGCATATGTCTAGGATCAATATTTAAGGAATTAGAGGGGCGGTCAAAGCTTTTGGGACACTCTGTATAATGATTCAATGCAATGCAATTTAATAATTTTTAGAGAACTTTTAGACCAGTGGTTCTCAACCGGTGGTCCGCAAAGGAGTCCCAAATGGTCCGCACGACGAATCATTATTGAAAAGAAAAACTTATAAAAATTATTATTATTAAATATTAAAATGGAACTGATGGTATATTTGTAGCCCTTTACCCCCCTCCCGACTCTTGAAGAAAAGCTGGTTAGGCTCTTGATCGTAAGGACTTTCCATTGCTGCCACTAGGGATTTCACCTTGACAGCACTGCTTTGTTTGGCTTTACTGTTGGCAACACTGCTTTGTTTACTTCTATACATTTACATCTTTCCGCCAAAAAAGACCTGGCTCCCTTTTTTATTAGCAGTCAACTCGTGTAGGGACGGATTTAAAGGTCATTCGGGGGGCGATTTTTGAAAATGATACCTCATTGGACCTTTACCTTGCATCTTTTCAATGTTAAATTTTCATTTGGGGGCGATAGCCAACCCCCGCCCACTCCTGAATTTGTAAGAAATTTTTCAAGTGGAAAAGTCTGCGGCTTAAATTGAGCTGGGAACCATTGCTTTAGACTTTAAACTTTTTAGAAGATTTTTGCGGATTCCCGATTTAATCAGTGAAAATGACAAAAAAATTTCAACAAAATGTAGATAATTCTAAAAAAATTATTTAAAAAATCAATAATTGAAGATGTCTATTTTAACTAGAGCGAATGTAATGAAACAAATTTTCGAACAAAGCTATTGTAAATAATTTATCTGACAACGTTTTCCTATCTTGAAATAAATTAACACAAAAATTATACACATGCACTTCTGTATAATTTAGTTCTCTTTGATACTGACAGATGGCGCAACATTATCTCTCTAATATTAAACCGGATAAATATATATATTTTCGTTCATATATTCTAGCATTCGATATATTTCTTACGATGTATCAAATGATGTGTATATCGATATATTTTCAAATATTGCCATCCGTAGCTGCAATATAACTGTTTAGGCGTTAACACTAGAAGAACGACAAACACTATGCAAATTTAATTAGGATGATGAATACACAACGTTTTTAGCGTAGTTAATAATTTACAATATGATTCGACACACGTTTCGGGAGAATAGGGTCTCCCCTCGTCGAGAACAAACGTGAAATAAACAACATTGAAGTGTTGCCGCCACACAGTGGTTGATACGACTAGCATCTATATCCTGACATGAATCCCAGGAAAATGATTCATTGCGCATGCCCACGGACTAGATTGTCGATGCTCCTGAGCCTTACCTAAGGGGGTGGTATAAGAATTGAAGAAATATTGTACTTCTACAAATGCATTACGACTATAATCGTAAACAGAGAAGAATAGTAAATTAGTGTTGACGTTTTATCCTGCTTTGGATCCCAATATGTTAGGTATTTTCCTTCTTTTTTTTTTTTTTTAAATGAGTGTTACGATGTGACTGAATTTGTAAATGCATTCCATTGAATACGTACCTTAGGATATTGGCGTAATCTGGTAGGAGCTCCTGCCCCCAACCCCGGTTTTTTTAGAAAAGAGGCAAAATCGTACTTTCCCCCGTACAATTATATATGAACTATATAATATTGTCTTACTTTTGCGATTCAGCAATAACACAAATTGGGAACGCAGCACGTAAAATCTTGCGAAAGAGATTAATACAATAACAGAAAATTCGGTAAATATTCACGTTATCTTTTATGATTTTCACGGTCCTAAGAAACATATTCATTGAAATACATGTATAATATGGCGGGGCACTTGACCCCGCCCCCTTCACTTTTTTTTTTAGAAAAGAGGCAAAATCGTATTTATGCTATATTTAACTCTTAGTTGTAAACATCACGGGAATCTACTTACGTTTTCAGTCACATCATAATCACACAATAACTTTCACACTAGCACTCCTTAGCAAAAAGTGTTACGTTGGGATCCATAGCAGGAGTTAAACGTCATCACTAATTTACGAGTCTTTCTCTGTTTACGATTATAGTCGTAGCGCATTTGTCGAAGTCTGACGTTTCCGCAATTCTTGTACCACCCCCTAGGGAAAGGCCCAGAAGCATCGACAATGAAGTCCGTGGGCATGCGCAATGCATCATTTTTGTGGGATTCATGTCTGGATATAGATGCTAGTGTTGATACGTTGCCGTAAGCAGTTAGTGAAAAATTTTTAAAGAGTACAGAGTTATTTACGGTGGTCAACTTTCCAAGCGGTAAATCTTGGTCGGAAAGTTTAGATTAGGCAGTTGAAGGAGAAAAATCAGTTGGAATGAGTTTAAAAAGGTTTTTCCAAGCAAAGCTAAAACTTGGAATTGATTTATGCTTATTCACAAGGGAGGCATCAAATTTGTGGATGAAAAACGCTTCTAAGAAGTGAAATTCAATGACCGATCGAAATTGGCTAATGATAGTGGCATCGTTAAAGTTGAATTGATGGTCATTATTCCAACACTACACCGCGATCGATGATTTATGAAATTTAGCATTGGCGACATGTCTTTGGTGTTCTTTTATCCTATGCCGTAGAACCCGCTTGGTCCGGTTCACATAAGACAAATTACATTGACTGAACATCCGATATATACCCTAGCGTGGTAGCATCGGGATGGTGTCTTTAAGGTGAGAGGGCCGAATTTTGGTATATGGTGAGAAGATGACTCGAAAGTTGGCTCTGCGGGGCATGTTTGCCAAGGAGACACTGATTTTGGAGAAGAATGGAAAGATGACGGTACTCGAAAATTCAACTGTAGAGTTGTTGTTGAGAGTAGAGCGGGGAGTAGATTTGGTGAATTTAGAAAGCGCGGCATCGATGTTGCATTAGCATCGTAGCCTCTGTCGACAGCAATGGTTTTCAAAAAGTTGATTTCTTCTTTGAGTGTGGAGTCAGTAGAACAAAAGCGTAAAGCACAAAATTCACGCGTGTGGAATGTTGCCATTTTTTGTTGAAGAGGATGACAGGAATTTCGATGTGGAGACAAAGAGACCAGTTGCGCATCCACATGCCCCCCCCCCCGCCGGACGAACAAAGCCGAAAATTATTTCGCAAATAGACACTGACCTTTTTTTCTAAGTAAGATTGAAAATAGTGATAATCCCAATAACATTTCCCTGCACTCTGGTGACATTGATGAGACTGCTGAGACAAGAAACATCAGTGGTCCGCAGCTGACTTCAAAGAGGTTTAGCCAACATGAAACTTTTCTCTATCATAAGAATTCAATTCACAAAGCCGATGATTTTTTAAGGGTCATGAAAGGAAAAAAGGCTTCCGTGGATGAAGTAGTGGACAGAGGGCAAGCAAAAGCAAGTTTTGCAGAATAGGGTTATTCTTAAACCTATTATCAAAACGGTAATTTTTTATGGAGGACAAGGGCTGGCCATTGTAAAATTTTATGAACATAATCTGGTACTACTTCTAATGATTTAAGTATCTTGCACTGTAGAATTATTAGTAATTTAATAATGATAAAAGTACACAAAATTACAAGGACGGATTCCGAAATCTTTCAAGGGGTACTGCAATTTGTTTCCACCCAAGTGTCCGATAATTTTCATATCATTTTCCACGATATAATCCCAGCGGGGGCAATCGCCCCATGTCCCCACTCCTTGAATCCCAGCTTGAAGGACAAATGTAATTGATATGACCACTGACCATTTTTTCCATTTGCCCCCCCCTCCTTGGAAATATTCTGGGTGCGCTACTGAAAGAGATAGCGAAAGGCTTTCGGTGTACAAATGTCTCAAACTAGTTGCTAACTTTTTTTATCAAGGCATCAATAAGAAAATACAAGATGAACATCAATTGAGTTGATTCTGTGTAGAATCTAGTTGATTTGATCTGGTGGATCATACCGTACGAAAAAAATATCATTAACATAGCGAGCCCCAAAACTCAAACGTAATTTTAGAAAACAATTTGGTTTCAAATTAATGTATCTAAATGTCGCAAAGCAACGGGATAAGGGATTCCCCATTGCCAATCTATCGGTTTCTTGGAAGTGTCGGCCATTGAAGATAAAATAGTTATAATGAAACAATACAGAGTTTCACCAGGAGATTCCATAACAAACAGTTATTTCGACACTAGCGTAAGGTTCAAGAACACGACTTTTCGGGAGCCAACTGCTCCCTTTGTCAAGTGAAGGCAGAATGAAGAGTTTATGAAAGTCCTAAGCTTATATACCCGCATGTTAGGAATCCCCATCTGACGTCATCTGATGGGGAGCAATGCCAGCTGGGGAAACCCCAACCAGGGAAACCCTACGACGTCAGATGAACACCCACAACTCGAGGTTTGGCAAAAATCCTGTAAAGTCCTGGTAGAGGTTTTGCGATATTTATTGCACGACTCCTCAAACCGTAGGTTTTCCATGATTCCAAAAAAAGTTTACTCGCCAGATTCGTCACATTCTGATGTAATATTTTCATCGAATACCAATCTGGTTCGTGGCCCTCCCTGAAGACACGTTCAGCCAACTGGCTTGAATCGTTTCCCCTAACTACCGCACGCATATGCTCCTTCCCTCGTAGACGTATCGATATTCCCGTTTGTCGAACATACACCTTGTCACAGTCTCCACACGGTATTTGGTAAATAACACAGATTCTTCCTCCTCAGGGACGCGATCCGTAACTTTAAGCAATAGATCACGCAGGGTGTAGACAGGTTTGTAGTAGGTCTTAACATTCACATGACCGAGAATTTGAGACAGCTTTTCAGAGATACCTGCTATATAAGACAAAACCACCGATGTCTTCCTAGTCACATCCTCTACATTCCTACTTCCACCACTAACACCACACTGATTACAAGTCATAAATTTACTCGGGTAACCGTTCTTTGTCAACATACTTTTGTTCTGTCATAATTCAACATCGCGAAAGTCGCCATTACAACACTGTGTAAAAGCTCGTCTGTGCAAGGCTCTAATATCAGGTTTGTTTGTTTGTTTGCTTTTTGGTTTTACGGCTCAAAGACTACAGTGGTCATGCTGCGCCGGGACCTACTGTTTTCCGAGGAATCCGAACCTCTTAAGGCCTAGGGAACCAAACCCCGGACTACAGTGAGCAGTGCGATCTTTATGAGATCTCTGAGTAAGCGTTCTTTTTGCACTGCTGGGAGTCGAACCCGGATTAGCCGCGCAATAGGAGAACGCGTTACCACACTGCGCCACCGGCCTCTAATATCAGGTGCTTTATGCCGGTGATGAGAACAAAAGTCAAGATACCTATCAGTATGTGTTGGTTTCCTAAACACCGTAGTCAACAGTCGCCCATCCACATCTCTATTTATCCGAACATCTAAGAAGGGTAATGAACCGCTATCTTCTTCTTCTAATGTAAATTGAATATGAGGGTTCAAGCTGTTCAAATAGAGATGAAAATCAGTAACTGAAGACCTTGGTAGGATAACGAAAGTATCATCGACGTATTGCTTCCACACCTTGACACAGTAAATTCACTCATCTAAAGCACTGTTTTCAAACGCCTTCGTGCACAAATTTGCCACCACACTAGAATCAGGCGACCCCATCGTCGTACCTTTGTTCCGTCGGTAAAATCTACCATTGAAGCCGAAAACCGTGGAATTCAAACAGAACTCTAACAGACCACATATCTCTTCCGGACTAAGGCTTGTACTTTCTTCCAGGCTTTCATCATGCCCCAGTCGCTCCAATGCTGTTGATATTGCCAAATTTGTTGGAATACAGGGGAAAAGTGAAACTATATAAAAAGACACCATAGCATCATCGGGAGCGATTTCCACGTTTATGATGGAGCAAATAAACTCCTCAGAGGTAGACACCGACTGTCCAGAGGGTCCAACAAGAGGAGATAGTATACCTGCAAGATATTTAGAAAGTGCATATGTTGGCGAACTACAAAAACTCACAATAGGTCTAAGAAGAATATCGTGTTTATGGACTTTTGGGAGTCCATAGAACAATGGTATTCTTCCAGACGAACAACGGAGTCGCGAGTAAAGTTTCTCATCCAGTTTCGACTCTTTGTGAAGTTTTAGCAGGCAACCATTCATCTGCCTCTCAATACAACCAGTAGGGTCTTTATCTACAACGGAATAGGTATCGCCATCATTTAAAAGTGACATTACTTTATCATCGTAAACCGACCTATCCATCACAACAGTAGTACGACCCTTATCTGCCGGTAAGACCACAACCTCTTCACTGTCTTTGCGCGCCTTCAGGGCTTTCCGTTCAGGAACAGAAAGATTATCCACAAGTGCCTTGAAAGATTAGTGACAAATTCGAATAGCACTCTTGAAACCTCTATGCGCACTTCAGCACACCTATCCTCCGTCATGTTCCACAAGGCCGGTTCAATAGCCGAAAGGATTCTGTCTTCTCTTGACAAAGGGAGCAGTTGGCTCCCGAAACGTCGTGTTTTTAAACCTTACGCCAGTGTCGAAATAACTGTTTGTTATGGAATCTCCTGGTGAAACTCTGTATTGTTTCGTTACAAATTCTTACGGGCGGGCTATGTTGAGCCGTGTTAGGAGATATATCAAAGAGAGATGTAGAATTGCCCGCTTGAAAGAATATCTGACTTTCATTCACTGTTGTAAATCGAAGAAATTAGTGCCTAAAGCTTTGCGTGTGAAACCCCTTGTCTTTACGATTGAAGGACGTAACATTGCAAAATACGCAAATTTCAAGTTTTTGTCTGCACGGATTGGTCATTGTCATAACATGATTAATCGTACGCGCCTGATGTTGGTATCTTTTGAACCTAGTCTGGAAACTGCTCTCGACTCTGAAACCTTCTCCCGTGTTTTGGTTGAAGCTGAAAGAGAAGAAGCAACTACTCGTTCTAGAGTTCGTGGTGTTCAAAAGGAAAAGCTTGAGAGATTGAGAACGGAGTACAAACGAAACTACTGCAGGAACAGTGGTCGAATGGACTCCCGTTGGGTTCTTAATCTTTCTAAGCGACGCCTAAGTGATTGTGAAACTTCTGTGCTATCACATGGTTTGAATTTTGCGCCTACGCCCTCGTCGATTCCGGTTTCAAAAATCCTTTCCGTTATTGAACCGGCCTTGTGGAACATGACGTAGGATAGGTGTGCTGAAGTGCGCATGGAGGTTTCGAGAGTGTTATTTGAACGTAAGGCACTTGTGGACAATCTTTCTGTTCCTAAGCGGAAAGCCCTCAGAGACAGTAAAAAGGTTGCGGTTTTACCGGCAGATAAGTATCGTACTACGGTTGTGATGGATAGGTCGGTTTACGATGATAAAGTAATGTCACTTTTAAATGATGGCGATACCTATTCCGTTGTAGATAAAGATCCTACTGGTTGCATTGAGAGGTAGATGAATGGCCGCCTGCTGAAACGTCACAAAGAGTCGAAACTAGATGAAAAACTTTACTTGCGACTCCGTTGTTCATCTGGAAGAATACCGTTTTTCTATGGACTCCCAAAAGTCCATAAACACGATATTCCTCTTAGACCTATTGTGAGTTTTTGTAGTTCGCTAACGTATGCACGTTCTGAATATCTTGCAGGTATACTATCTACTCTTGTTGGATCCTCTGAACGGTCGCTGTCTACCTCTGAGGAGTTTATTTCTTCTATCAGAAACGTAAAAATCGCTCCCGATGATGCTATGGTGCCTTTTAGTGTTGTTTCACTTTTCACCTGTATTCCAACAAATTTGGCGGTATCAGCAGCGTTGGAGCGACTGAGGCATGATGGAAGCCTGGAAGAAAGAACTAGCCTTAGTCCGGAAGAGATATATTGCCTGTTCGAGTTCTGCTTGAATTCCACGGTTTTCGGCTTCAAGGGTAGATTTTACCGACAGAAGAGGTGTACGGCGATGGGGTCACCTGCTTCGAGTGTGGTGGCAAATTTGTGTATGGAGGCATTTGAAAACAGTGCTTTAGATGAGTGTATTTGCTATGGCAAGGTGTGGAATCGATATGTCAATGATGCGTTTGTTATCCTACCAAGGTCTTCAGTTGCTGATTTTCATCTCTATTTGAACAACTTGAACCCTTATATTCAATTTACGTTAGAGAAAGAAGATAGCGGTTCATTAGCCTTCTTAGATATTCGGATAAATAGAGATTGGGCTGGGCGACTGTTGACTACTGTGTTTAGGAAACTAACGTATATTGATAGATATCTTGATTTTCGTTCTCATCACCCGGCATCACACAAAGCACCTGATATTAGAGCCTTGCACAGACGAGCTTTTACACACTGTTGTAATGACGACCTTTGCGATGTTGAATTACGACGCAACAAAAGCGTGTTGAAAAAAAACGGTTACCCGAGTAAATTTATCGCTTGTAACCAATGTGGTGTTAGCAGTGGAAACAAGAATGAAGAGGATGAGACTAGGAAGACAGTGTCTTGTTGACAGGAGACGGGTGTCTCAGAAAAGCTGTCTCGAATTCTCGGTCGTGCGAATGTTAAGACCTACTACAAACCTGCCTACACCCTGCATGATCTGTTACTTAAAGTTAAGGATCGCGTCCCTGAGGAGGAAAAAACTGGTGCTATTTACAATACTGTGTGGAGACTGTGACAAGGTGTATGTTGGACAGACGGGAAGATCGATACGTCTACGAGGAAAGGAGATATACGTGCGGTAGCTAGGAGAGACGATTCAAGCTAGTTGGCTGAACATGTCTTCAGGGAGGGTCACGAACCAGATTGGCATTTGATGAAAGTATTACATTAGAATGTGACGAATCCGGGATATAGACATTTTCTGGAATCACGGGAAACCTACTGTTTGAGGAGTCGTGAATAAACATCGCAAAACCTCTTTCATAACCATACAGTATTTTTACCAAACCCAGAGTTGGGGGTGATCATCTGATGTCGTCGGGTGCGGGGGGTTTCCCAGCGAGGATTTCCACGGTTGGGGTTTCCTCAGCTGGAACTGCCCCGCACCGGGTGACGTCAGATGCGGATTCCCAACATGCGGGTATATAAGCTCAGGACTTCCGCAAACTCTTCATTCTGCCTTCACTTGACAAAGGGAGCAGCTGGCTCCAGAAACGCCAGTGTCGAAATAACTGTTTGTTAATAGTTATAATTTATATAAGTGGTGGTCAATATTACTAGTCCATCGATCTCAGGTTGCTCAAAGTGAAATTCAGCAAGACGCCGCCGTAGGCATTCCAGGGCGCCATCTGCAAGGATATTGGTAAGCATCGATTTGATATACAGTGAAGCGATGGTACGATTGATATGTGAAAATTGGCAAAGTTTAGAAATAAAATCAACAGAATTTTTGACAGTGAAAGAATTGGTAGATGACAAAGGCGCAAAGATAGAGACGAAGAATTTTGCAAGTTTGTATGGAACAGAGATAATACAAGAAATGATCGGACGTAAAGAATGCCGGATTTATGAACCTTTGGGTGGGTATAAAACCGGGCAGGAGCAGCGTGCGAAATAGTGAGAGAATTTTTCTGGCGAAGATTAAACAGCGTAGGTGATTTGATAAGATTATTGTACTTCGTTCGAAGTCGTTCAGAGATATCGTTAAAAACGAATTTTTGTAAGGACTTGAATTGAGTACCTTAGCTGACCTTTCCAGGTATTGATGTTTGGTTAAAACAACGATTTGGCCTCTTTTATTGGCCTTGGTGATACGTAGGCTGTCATTATGTAATAATTCGTTCAAAGCTTCTTTCTCAGGTTTAGGTATATTAAAAACGAGATTGGTAGGGAAATTGGATCGAATGGCTGAGAAGATGGCGAAGAGTTCCTTTTCGTGCCGAGCAAATTGTACTAAATTTGAACGCCAATTCATTTGATGAAAATAAGGCAGGAATGGGAGGGCGACATGACTGGGCGAAACTGCAGTTACAGGAGAGTGCCCGGTGTTGAACATCAGAGAGTGGAATATGGGAGGTATTGATGTTGTTGCTGGCCAAGTTAGGTTTCCGGACAGGTGGTGAATTTGTACCAAAATGGTTGTTCAGACGTGTTTTATATGGTGTTGACATAGGCGTAGAGTTATATAGGCCCGAGCCCCGCAATAAATTCCAATAGGGGTTTGAGCCCCTAATAATCTGCTTATATTTAAAAAAACAAAAACTTTCAACTTTAGTTTACGAAAATGCTTTTGATGAATTTTCATACAATATTTTTTTTTTCTTAATCACACACTGGAGTTCTTCCTTCTAACCCAAACACTGACATAATTACTTCCCGTTGATGGCCAGCTGCAACTCTCATTCTGCACCTTATGAGGGTTTAAACGAATTCATAAGCCCCTCCTGAGGGAATCCTAAGAAAGAAGGTGGGTTTTGACTGTCAAAAAAAAGAAAAAAGAAACAGCCGTCCAGAGATACCTAAGGCGGGTGTGGACATGTGGGCATAGGCTTAGAGTTACAGGGGCTCGTGGAGCTTGAGCCTCCACCACCACCAACACACTCCCTTGGAGATGTGGAAAAAGGAGATATGTGCTCTGACCACTAAGTGAAGAATCAACATATGATTTTGGAGATTCCTGTGGTTGTATCTTTTGAACTTCTAACTCACTCTTTCTCTGTCTTCCTCCCCCTCCTCCCCTGATCTCTACACACAAAGAAATAGGTTCCCCCCTTGAAGTAAGATATTATAGATTTGTCCTAATATTTCAATTTTGCAAAAAATCAGGCTGTACTTAATATTAGGTGGACACATATTCCGATTGAACACATAATATTAAATAGGGCCAAATTCTTAGCAAAGTATATGCATCAATGTAAAGTTTTTTAAAATTATTGAGGGGGACCCAAGCACGTATTATGCACAATTATATATTACAATATATGTAAAATTTCAATTTATTTCAAATTACGGCGGGGGCTCAGGCCCCATGGACCCATATAATTCAACGCTTATAAGTACATGCTCAATCAGGATATATAGCCATCTAATGGCTATAAGGAATTTATGTCACTCGGTTTATTATAAAACTAAATAATAATAATAAACTATAAATCATTATAAAACTAAAATGAAGCACATTTTCGATTCTCACTTCGCGTACTCTCCTTGTTAGATGTTTTCACTCGTCAGATTGTGTTCATTTCGTACGTTGATTTATCTTGGGGTGTAGGAGATGATTTTTTAGTGATTATTTCTTTTAAGTATTTCGGCTTAGCCGTCCGTTTATATCAGTGGTTCCCAACTGGTAGTCCGCAAAGTCCCATGGTCGGCGAGACAGGTCATTATTTAAAAAATAATTTGAAAAAAAATTACAAAAATTATTATTAATATTAAAATTAAATATAAAAATGAAATTGATGGTATATTTGTAGTATTTTACAATCTGACGGAACTTCAGAAAACGGTTCGTATTAAAAGTAATTCGTTTTAAGCGTGTTCATCTTAAGGACTGTATTATTAGAATTGTTTTTTTCTCTTTGTTATTTCCTTCTTTCTTTTTTTTCCAAAGAACGATTTTACAAACACGTTTCCCCCCCCCAAAAAAAAGACCCGGCCCCCAGTCAGATTCAGGTCTTGCAGTCCACTCGTAAGAATTTTTCAGTGGTCCGCACATTCAATTGAAGTGAAAAAGTGGTCCGCGAGTCCAATTGAAGTGGAAAAATGGTCCGCGGCTTAAATTAAGTTGAAAACCACTAGTTTATATGATTGATTTTCTTGAGGTCCTGTTTCCGCTTTCTTTGGCGCATTTCCGGAAATGAAAGGCATCAGCAAATTTCAACATTTGTGCTTTTGTTGTTTTGTACTCTCTTACCTACATTTTAAGGAAATCTAAAATGGTTTGTGTGTGTTTTCATCGTTTAAAATGTTGTACCTTGTAAGTCCAGTTGGTTATCCATGTGGAGAGGGGGGACTAATTGACCGTCCGAGGTTAGAGGGTTAGCCTGCAAGCGAGATTTGAATTTCCATAACACTTTTAGCATTAGGACCAATTTAAACAATCTGATTGGCTAACGATGCCATCACTTATAGGTTTGCTACGCAATTTTGGTCGCCAATGTAACAGGCACCAAAAGATTAACCACTTCAGAGTTCGTAATCGTCCTTTACGTAAATCAGATTTTAATCGCGGGAGAATTTTAGCACAACGATCTTCAATAATACCCTCAATTAATTTTTAATATTACTATGAATTGATTTTTGTCTTCAATTTAAATTTAAAACGTAATAAGTGGTTAGAAATCGTTAAAACACAACAGCATTTTTGAAATATTGTGCTGCTAGCTTATATTTTTATAGAAAAATCATCTTTTGCCTAAATTTTTAAGTAGAAGGTCTCGAAATTTTTAAAAAAAAAAAAAGATCATATCGAGTGCGTCGAGCAGTAACGCCGTATTTAAAAAATAAAAAAAGTTTTTGCATCTCCCTTGATGCCTGGAATTGCCTTTCTTGATTGAAATTGAAACTTAGTAGTTTTGAAATAGAGTAAAACCTCCCTAAGGCGGCCATCGTAGGTTCCATGAAAAAGAGATCGCGTAGAGAGGTGGTCTCTGAATGGAGCTAAATTTAGCATTGGGTCTATGGAGGAGAAAGGAAATCCATTTTCAGAAAAGGTGGTCGTAGAATAGAGGTGGTTGTTAAGAGATATTTTTCTGTATATAATTGAAAATTGTTTCCGAGTTGTTTTGCATCCATGGAAAATGTATATTCGGCAATTTTCAGGATGGCCGCAATTCCCCAAAAACCATGTAAAAAACACAACTGGGTGGCGTTTTTCATATAAAAACCAGGGTATTACCAGGGTTTGCCCTGCATCCAAGTTATGTCTATATGCATGTATTATTTAATAACTCAATGATTTGAATAGCTGGAAAATACATTACTTTTAAAGACGTTTGCTCAACTACATTTCTTATATTGGAGCACCTGCAGGAAGCTTCAGGCTTTGACAATGACATCAAGTTCTTTTGTAATTATTGACGGTTCTTTTGGCTCACATACAATCCTAATTTCGCCAAAAAAAATAACGCCAATTCTTTTTGACGGGAATTATTTCGATCTTGGAGGAGGAGGAGGATTGTAAGTGTTTCGGTTAAATACCTGAGTGTGGAGTGAGTGTTGCTACGAAGGTACCGGGAAAGGTGGCCGAAGGCAGCTGTAATCCCAGATGGCTTCAGCTATAATGCATCACCCAGTGACCGAGAAGGCCACTGGGGCATTTCGGGGGATTGTCGATCGAAACAGGAATACATAGACGCACAGCTCACATGATTGTCGTCATTCAACGTCGACCGGAGACCACCCACGATCAGTCCGCCCCGAAGAGCGGCCGAAATAGATGGATGGCGCGGAAGAACACCCCGGGCCGGCCGGTATTCCTACGGGAAACCACCGGACACCGTTGAGTGGGTGCGGTGCCGCGAGCAGCAGAGAACAGGAGAAAATCATTCCCCGCAACCAGGGCGCGTGAGATCAGCATAGTCCGGACAGGCATTACATACCAATTTATCATCCGCTGTATGCGAAAGCTGGCCCAAAGCGATCGCAGCGGACGAAGACAATGGCGAACGCCCGTCATGGACAGAAGGCCAAGCACGGCCCCAGCGACGAAGTCCGAATTACGAGGGAGGGGGGAGTTCGGTCCCAGAATAGTAGAAGCAGGCATCCATCCAACGCCGCCCGGCGACCACAGTGAATATCCCAAGCACTCCGTCTTACGCGAGCTGGAACCAACACCTGTCAGCCCGGACAGCAGAGGAGAGACATCCGCACGCCACCAGCGCTGGGACCGAACTCCATTTCAACCTTGGAACCCGGCAGCATATCACCTGCTCAGCCAATCAGATCGCTTAAATCGGTCATAATGCTAAAAGTGTTATGGAAATTCAAATGTCG
>QLNU02015360.1:187437953-187471551 GCA_006491805.2 Dysdera silvatica | reverse complement strand
TAATACGCTCAATTTATTTTTAATATTACCATGAGTTGATTTTTTTTCTCCAATTTATATTTAAAATGTAATAAATGGTTAGAAATCTTTAAAACAAAGCAACATTTTTGAAATATTGTGCTGCTAGCTTATATTTTTATAAAAAAAACATGTTCTGCCTCAATTTATGAGTAGAAGGGCCTCGAAATTTTAAAAAAAATATCGAGTGCGTCGAGCAGTAACGCGTATTTAAAAAATAAAAAAGTTTTTGTATCTCCCTTGATTCCTGGAATTGCCTTCCTTGATTGAAATTGAAAATTAGTATTTTCGAAATACAGTAAAACCTCCCTCAGGCGACCATCGTCGGTTCCGTGAAAAAGAGGTCGCTCAGAGAAGTGGTCTCCGAATGGAGCTAAATTTAGAATTGGGTCTATGGAGGGGGGAAGGAAATCCATTTCCAAAAAAGGTAGTCGTAGAATAGAGGTGGTTGTTAAGAGATATTTTTCTGTATGTAATTGAAAATTATTTCCGAGTTGTTTTGTATTTATGGAAAATGCATATTCGGCAATTTTCACGATGACCGCAATTCCCCAAAAACCATGTAAAAAACACAACTGGGTGGCGTTTTTCATATAAAAACCAGGGTATTACCAGGGTTTGCCCTGCATCCAAGTTAAGTCTATATGAATCCATTATTTAATAACTCATTAAATGATTTGAATAGCTGGAAAATACATTACTTTTAAAGACGTTTGCTCAATTACATTTCTTATATTTGAGAATCTGCAGGAAGCACCAGGTTTTGACAATGACATCACTTTCTTTTGTAATTATTAATGGTTCTTTTGACTCACATACAACCCTAATTTCACAAAGAAAAAAAAGCGCTAATTCTCATTGACGGGAATTTTTATCCATATAGGAGGATTGTGTAAGTGTTTCATTGGGAAATTTTGAGGTGAGTGAGTGTTGTTAGCACGAAGGGCAATGGGAAAGGTGGCCGCCGAAGGGGGCAGCGCTGTATTCCCAGACAGGCTTTTGTCATATGATATGACGACCAGTGGACCGAGAAGGGACACTGGGGGGGAGGGGGCATTGCAGGGGATTGTCGATCGAAACAGGCGTACAGAGACGCACAGCTCACATGATTGTCGTCATTCAACGTCGACCGGAGACCACCCACGATCAGTCCGCCCCGAAGAGCGGCCGAAATAGATGGATGGCGCGGAAGAACACCCCGGGCCGGCCGGTATTCCTACAGGAAACCACCGGACACCGTTGAGTGGGTGAGGTGCCGCGAGCGGCAGCGAACAGGCGTAAAACATTCCCCGCAACCAGAGCGCGCGAGACCAGCATAGTCCGGACAGGCATTACATACCAAATTATCATCCACTGTATGCGAAAGCTGGCCCCCAAGCGACCGCAGCGGACGAAAACGATGACGAAATCCCGTCATGGACAGAAGGCCAAGCACGACCCCAGCGACGAAGTCCGAATTACGAGGGAGGGCGGAGTCCGGTCCCAGAATAGCAGAAGCAGGCATCCATCCACCGCCGCCCGGCGGCCAAAGTGAATATCCCAATCACTCCGTCTTAAGCGAGCCGGAACCAACACCCGCCAGCCCGGACAGCAGAGAACAGACATCCGCACGCCACCAGCGCTGGGACCGAACCCGGGAAATTTTGGAACCCGGCCGGACATCACCTGCTCAGCCAATCAGATTACTTAAATCGGTCCTAATGCTAAAAGTATTATGTAAATTCAAATGTCGCAGCCTGCAAAGGAACAACCAGATGTATGTGTGTGAAGGCTTTTTTTTTGTTATTTTCGTTCTAATTGTTGCTCTGTCTTTAGAACGTCTTCTTTTAAGATACTATCCTTTTCCAATTTGCTAACCTAATTCTTTTATTTTCAAAAAATTATATCGCTCAAGCCTGTACTAAAGTACAGGCTTGAGTGATATAATTTTTTGAAATACGCTTGTTTTGAATGTTGGATAAGGGCAGTTTTTTTTATGTGGAATATTATTCCAAATTTGCATTGCTCTATAGGAAATATTTTTAAATTATAGTTTGTATGGGCAAGTGGTACGTATAGGTATATAATTATATGATTTAAATCTTGTTGCACATACATTGGTTTGATACGTCAGTGATATGATAACATTTGTGAGTTTCGCTTTGAAATCCCATACATTAGAAGGGCTAATTTATTGTCTATGATTAGCGGGTAATGCAGAATGTACCAGAATTTAAATAAACTGCAATGAAAACTATGGTAAATAACTGGAGATATAAAACTTTAGATACACTATATTTTAATCTTCGGTTGCAATATTTATCTTGTCAATGCTTCTTAATAAAAATATTTTTTGATAAATGCCCTAGTCGCAGACATGGCCTAGTAATTATAAACTCATGGGGCCTCAAGTAGTTTCAAAGACAATGTGATACGGCCTTAGAAAAATAATCTGTTTTGATATCCAACGGAGGGGTTGAGCCCCTCCCTTTCCTACGCCACTGATCACAGATATTGGTTTTTAGAACATGGTGTATGAGCAATATTTTCACCAAGAAATGATTTTTAGAATGTAAATATGTGATTGAGGAAGGTAAAAACGCATGAGTGTGGTGATTGAATGGAAAACAAAGGTAAGTATGGAATGGGTAGGAATTTCGGCCTGAGGCTGCACAAAAACTTAGAATATGGAGTGATTGAACGAGCTGTCTGTGAAAGAAAAATTGGGATGGCTGGCCGTAAATGGCATCCCTACACTCCTATAAAGGGGTGGAGGGAGCACAAAGTGTGCTCCAGAGTCTAAGTTAGAATTTCCTAAACCATGTGCAGCCGTTGTGAGACATGGAAGCGCTCAGTTTTCAACCACATCAATATGTGGACACCGCGAACCGAAAAATGTGAGAATTCGTGGTCTATACCACAAATGATTTAGATAAACGTTTCGTCTGGAAAGGTTCTTACTGGTTGTGCGGCAGGGGAAGAGACTACGATTTTGCAAAGTATTGAGGTTTGTGATTCTAAAAATTGCATTAATTTTAAGTTTTAAAATAAGCTAAACTAATCAATTTTAAAAATAACAAAGGGAATGATTTAATGAATACGTGATTACTTTTTAATCTCGCAAGAAGTTGAAGACATTAAGCAATTTTATTGTTATTGTTGTTTATTTTTATGTTTTATAAAATTTGTCTTTTATTTATGTGGCTCTAACACTCCCAAATAGAGGATAAATACTCAGTATTAACAAATACCGTACACATAGTACAAGAAATTTCAGATTAAGGGACGTTCAAGTATTACGTAAGCACATTTCTGGCCATTTTGTACTCCCTCTCCCCTGTAAGAAAAAATAAGCAAATGCCTAACCTCCTTCCCCCCCATGCTTATGCAAGATTTTGGTTCTCTGTTTGGTACAAGTTTTTGAAATAAAACTGCAATGTGTTTGATTCACATTATAGTGCATATTTTTGCTTATATTGTAATATTGAGCACTTATTAGTAAGTTTGTTATAATATTAAACGCTTATTTATAAATAGAGAGTAATCACAATAAATTATCGCGTTTAAAAAAAGTTTTAACACGCTGTTAATTGCTATTTTGATGGCATAAGGAAGTATTTTGTTACATTTTTATTGTTAATATTTCTTACGTTGTAAGCAACTAGTGTAATATATAAGAAATGGATTTAATAAAATACATTTATTAAAAATAATATATCCATGATAATTTAAAAATATTAAGGGGCCATGGGGAGCTTAGAGGTGGGCTCCCATGCAAAAAATGTTGGAGAACCACTGGTTTAAATAATTAAATATTTAACTGCGATTAGGTTTATTTTATATCTTTTACTCACAGTATGTCATGCATCAAAGTATTGCAGTTCTGTTAGGGCAGTTGTCAATTTGTGATTATGTGTTAGTACTATTATTTTTTGCAACTTACCTAAGCATGGTCTAGACTCCCCTCTCTGTTGTCAGCAAAAATAAGCAAATCTCTCCCCCTACCCCAAAGATGCTTACGTAATACTTGAAAGGCTCCTTATCCGAAAATTCAATTTTCAATGTAAAGCTGCAAAAACTTTAAAATGCATCCAAAATCACTTTTCATTATATATTATTAAATTACTATAGGCCTAATAATAGAGAAGTAAAGAGAGAATACCACCGCTTGATGAAGTAATATGATAAAATGAGCAAGTCAACCTAAAGTGGGTAAAATACCTTTATTAAACACATGAGCCAGGCTTTTGGCTGTTCAATGGGACAGCCATCATCAGATGCAGAATATGAATATTGAATACAAATATGTATTTAAATAAAATTTACTTAGTAGTACTTTATCAGTGGCATAGCTACATATTTCGTCACCCGGGGTGAGTGACTGTCATTGCCGCTCCCCCAATGGGATAACAAAACATAACAAATTAACTGTGTTTTAAAGGCTAATTGCCATCCCCCGAATTGTGGCACCCGGGGTGACTGCCCCCCTTGCTCCTCCTTAGGTATGCTACTGACTATAATGATAATGAAAAATGCTACTGTTATTTAATCTTAATAATATTGTTGCAATGTATACAACCGAACTTCTTTAACGTGAACACGCTTAATGCAAATTATCATGTTTATTAACTTGAACTGTTTCTTGAATCCCGTTAACAAAATGAATAGCTTAGTAATACAATCCAGCCTTTTCTAGATAAACTGTTTTTAACACAAATCAATTTTTTGTCATCCTGGTTAACAAGGTCCAACTGTATATATCGGTTAAGATATTAACTGCTTTGGAAATGCATAGTCCAATATCTATTATTTGTATTGGTTTCTTTCTTAAAATTGAAGTATACTAAAAAATAAGTGTGAAAGCTTTTTCCGAAAAAATATAAAAATAACCACAGCCATTTTGGTTAACTAAAATTTCGGTTACGCAAAGTTTGGATAATCGTGGATTCAACTAGGTGCGAACACACATTATATATAGCGTCATTATTTAAAATATATGAGTAAAATAATATAACAAAAATATGTATAATGTAATAGAACAATAATAATAGACTATAGAAAGAAATTAAAAATTTTATAAATATATATAATAATAAATATAATATAAATAAACATACACTAAATATTTTATTATAATTATGTATGCATGCTAAAGAAAACATTTTTCGTTGGGAGCCTAGCCCCCCCCAATAATTTTGAAAATTATGCCAATGGGTGTTGCCATCTTCTGGAAATAGTAAACTGTTTTAGATGCGTTATTATTTTAATATATTTATCTAGAATAAAAGTTACAAATCTATATTTAAAAAAAGTGTGTGCATAATGCATTTATTTGTTATAGTGGATTATGTTTCACAATTAATCATGTACTAATATGTTAAGTCCTTTGGATGCAAATGCATTGTATAAACACTTTTGCTTATATTTCTCGAGCACAATATGTTTATTGTATACTTTATCTTTATTAAAGAAGCATCAATTTTAAAATATCAGATTTAAGAAGGTAAAGTAATAACTATCGCCTTGTCTTCTCCATAAGCGTCCAAATCGTGACGCTAACTTGGCTCCATATTCTTTTATGCATGCTCATGGATTTGGGCAATGTCCCCCCCAAATAAAGCCGGATTTTATTATTCTGCTTATGTGCACCAGTCTGCCAGCGGCACCTGTGCATATAGGCAGGAATGCCCCCCCACATTTTTTTTTTGTCTAGAACCCACTGCATTTGGGATCCAAAATGTATGTGCATGGGAAGAGTGGTACTGCCAGTTTAGTAGTTTGTTTGGAGTTATTGCCCACTGCCTAATAATGGAATTTACTGCAGCGTAGATTGTCATTTCAGTAGTTTAGGATTGCATCCAAGTTATTTGACGGTAAATGTAAAGTCCCCCATGTTTCACGAATAGTAGCACCGATCAGCCGATTTATTATTAAAATGAAAAAAACGTGACCTAGGTATTTTTCGTTTTGATCTTAATAAAAACTTCTACATTTGATTGTTTTTATTGTTCAACAATTAAAATTCCAAATTGTCACAAATGTGGCTTTTTGGAGTCATTTAATAACCACAATCATAACAGTTGTGATTGTTTTGTTCACATACTATGTAAAAAAGAATAACGAGAATAAAAACTATATTTAAATATTTCAGGTTATGCACAATGGTACAATTTAAGGCACCTTGTTCACTATAGCCAATATAATCATTTTGTTCTATGGTGAGGGCACATACCCCTCCCCAGGAAAGCTTAACAGTCATGTATGTAAACATAACCAGGGCTTAATTAAAGCATGGGCCTACGGGGCCTTGGCCCCCAATAACTCATTTTTTTATGTGTTCTGTTTTAGCAAGTTTAAAATGTCAGTTTGAAACCTAGTTTTTTTCATTATAACTTAATTTATTAATATTATTTTTTTAATTTTAACTTAGGCATCATTGAAAATGGCTTTAAACTATTGTTACGCATATAATATACATAACAAGAATTTGCATTTGTTACTCACCCATTGAATAATTTTTTGCAAGTGAGTAGGGAGGGGCCCGGAATAGATACTAGACCCTGGGCCTCATTTTGGCTTGATCGGGCCGTGAACATAACAAGATTCTAAGGTGAAAATATGAGTACAAGTTTTCATGAAAGAGTAGAACTGGCACATTTGAAAAGTAAAAAAGCCGGATGGTCATAGTAGTGACTTCATTTAAAATATACTTAACGAGATAAATTCACTATGTCCTGAATACAAGCACCATCTATTGATAGATATTTTCACTAGGAAGATTAGAGTTTTAACAGGGTATGAGGATATTCGTTTTCCATATTTCGGAGTATGATGATGATAGTTTTGGCATATTTATGTGGGTACAGAATAAGCACTGTACATATATACAATTTTAATATCATAATTTAAATTTTTAACTTTAATGTCTGAATAAGATAGCATAGTTATCACAGTTGTGGACATCTTCGCACATGCGGAACCAGCCATTGTTACCACTTCAATCTCAACTCTATGTTGGACAACAGGTTGAGAATCAATAGCAGTGTCTCTTACTATGGAGTGCAGTGGCGTAGCATGGTGGTGCCACTGGGGAGAAAGCCCCAGGTGTAAAATTTCAATATTGGATTGGTAGGAAAGGAGTACTAACGGGTTTTAGCGGTCGCAATATTTAACTTGCCTCAGGTGCTGGCGACCTACGCTACGACGCTGATGGAGTGGAGAAAGTTTTTCCAAATGGGTGTGTGTTAAATAGTATTGTATCTGTCTCGAAAAATGACGGTCAAGTGGTGGGAAAACTTTTTCAAAAAGTTGCCTAGATACGTTGCTTACGTAATGTTAGTATGGAAATTCATTTTTGTACAGCAATTTTTAGGTTTATTTCGTAAGGGCGAAAAGCCGGACAATTACAGGTCTGGCTTTGTACAAAGGAGGACTGTCCTCCTTAAAAACGAGCATGTGCCAGCCCTATGAAGGAGGTATCAGTAAAAACTGGCTCGGTCAGAAGTATTCGTTAAAGAGGAAATCATCAGACACACTTGACAGGTCTTTCATGTAAATGTAATGGTCACTTTGGGGCAAGAGTTATCAAAAGGCATTGAGTGTTTTGCCATAGATTGTATTGTAGAAGTTGAGCTGAAAGCTTAAACTGCATGCACCTATAATACTTATGTCCAAAAGTTGTAATAGAGGTATTCTATGAAAATATCTATTTGTACAATGACAACTTAAAACAAAATTCAAATAAGTAATAAAAGGCCTTTATCAAAAATATAGGATGAGTATGAACTCTGTATTTATTCAAAATTATCTTTGTCTTTAGTGAACATCAAAGAAAAACTTTTTTCTCTTGTCGCCAATTTTTGGATTATAAAAATGTTGTTTTTCCCATTTCACCTGCATCTCTCAACATTGGTGCCAATTCAAATGTGTGGCAAAAATAGAGATGTCTTCAGCAGTGGTACTAAAATATTAGCAATACTATTTCCATTACGGAGTCCAGGAGCATGCGTAAAGGATTTTGCCAGCTGATGAGCCGAGTTAGCATCACAACCATTGGCACATACAGGGGGGTTGCTGATGGGGTTGTAACCCCTGCATTGTACTAAAATTTTGTATATTTAACATAGGAATATATGGGTTGCAGTTATATACCCCCCCCCTTATGAACTTTCTACTTACGCCTATGGCCACTATGTAAACGCTAGTGTCTTCGAGTTAATTTTCATTGTCGATAGATGAGTTGGCGTCACCTGGAATGACAACTTTCACCTGAAGAATGGCAAGATAGAGATGCAGAAATGGCCACACTTCAGTGTTTTAGTTTTGGGCCCACTTGAATAAATTAGACAGCCAAAATCCGTCTGAAATGTATGTTGAAATCTTTGCTTTCTATTAAATTTACTATATCCACAACGCTGTAACTATTATCTTCATGTAATAGTAACACTACTAAAAACACCTACTACCGAAAACACCGGATCAAAAGTATATAGCCATGATCTTTGTGCAAAATGGACCATAACGACCCTTTACATGGGGGGTCGGAAATAAATAACCACGGAGTTATGGCTATAAACAAATAACAAAGCATGATTGGATGAAAAAGAAAAGTTATTTCCATGATGGACATAATTGTCCATCAGACCGTATTTGGGCTGTGTTATCAAGAAACCAGGGCCATATTCTCTGTGCATCTCTGGAATGTGGGAGTTAACAATTTCGAGCCAATGAAAATTGTATTTGAAAGTTTGGCTCGCCTCTTGAATTTAGTTTCCTAAATTTCGGGTATTAATTTTTTTCCATAGTAAATGAAAATCCTAACCCAGAGCCGCCATGCTGGCGCTTAGTCATATTTCAGAATCGATCAAGACATAGGCATACGGAAGGGGGGGGGATTCATGTGAGCTGTAAATCCCCACTAATCGAAAGAATATTAACAATAGGTCTGAGGGACCCAAGCTATGATGTAGAGGTAAACCCTCTCATTCAAACAACCCCCCGGAAATTTTCTGCGTACGCTACTGGATCAAGGGTAATTTTTCGATACTAACTTTTATTATCAAGCTATTTATTATTTACCTGCAGGACAGACTTTTGATTTCTTCGACGGTAAAATATGAGTGAAAATAAAGGAACCTTCGAAGCATAAAAGTTTATGATTGGCAGGTGGAGGGCATTGATGGATTCAGTATGAATCCCAGAGGTGGGGAGGGTAATAATTTGTATGAAAGTGTGCAAAGCAATTTTAAATTGCAGGGAAAGGGGGCATCCCAGTAATGCAGTTGTGACGGCACCCATTTACGGATCTTGCTAAGGTATACTGGGTGGAGGTTTGTTCTTTTAAGTACCAGGGCTCCTGTGTAATTTGCCCTTCCCCTATCACCAACCCTGCCCTCCACAGCAAGAATTGGAACACTCCTTGGGCAAACTTCCTCAATCCTTTAAAACTTTTTGTCGGACGAAACGGCTGGCAAAAAACCTCAAAGGGTTAATCGGCGTTGCAAGTGTCGAGAATTTAATTTTTCAAACTAAACTTCTTGCTTTAGAACCAAGAGGGCTCCCACGGATCTAGGGCCTCACCCCCCTCCCCATGTTTGTAGTGCACCACTGAAAAAAGCTGCCAGCCCTACGCAAGGCCCCTAAAATCTTTATCTATGAAATTGTGCCAATCATAGGATCAAGTTGCCAATTTCGGCAATCACAAAAAATGCCAACACATCTTAAAATCAGTTTGGCGCTGCTACTTAGTAACCCTGCTAAGGAGTTGAAATTTACAGGTGGGCAACTTCTTGGTTTGTATGCTCCATTAGTCATTATAAATCCCGCCTCTGCGAAATAAAAGTATGCATAACTCCGTGGGTATTCATTTCCGACCCCCCCCCACACCAATGTAAAAGTCCATTATGTACAAGGATCACAGCCATACATTTTTGATCTGGTGTTTTCAGAACACCCTGTAATAAGTCAATATGTTAATTTAGGAAAGATGGAAAGGATAAATATAGAGTATTTAATCTGATGAAATTTCAATATCTTTGTGATGCAAACATATTTAAAGAAAGTTAAACTAATTTGGCTATGTATCAAGGAGGTACACGTTATCTCCATACATAGTTCTTATTTATAACGTCTATAACAATACTCAACAGACCAGGGAAAGATACCTTTATAGATATATTTTACTGTATGAGACAGAAACAATTCTTTGGCTATTGTTGCCTATAAAATATTTAAACAGGCACAGGATCTAGCAACAGTTTTGGTTTATTTAAAAAAAGTTTGTTCATTGGTCGTTAAAAAAACAGTTTGGCGTTTTTGTTCCCATTACTATTTAGCATACACCTGTTTTGTTCTTAGCGATGGTTACTTATAAATTGCATGTCTCATTTTCATATGAAGACATCTGGTGTTTCTATTGGTATTGCACACAATTATTTAAATTATCACCCGCACCCATGTGTATCCCTTTATCATTGTTCGAAATGCCTATATTCAAAATTTGAGTGTTTTCACATTTACCCACATAGTCCCTTCTGAATAGCTGAACAATTAAAAACAAAAAGTACTTTATGCAGCACTATGCAGATTTATAAGTAGAAGCCAATGGTATAAACGAATAACGTTAAGTTGTAATTTTAAATACCTAAGATATAATGAAATCACACAGGAACGAATATTTGAAACTTTTTAATATAGGATAAATTAACTATTTCAAATATGTAAATTATATACAAACATGGGCACCCCAAGGGGGTGCACTTGCACCCCCTTAGCTTATGAAAAAAGGACTGAATCCACAAGAAACTACAGTCCAACAACATTATTCAATTGGAATTTTTCCTGGATGTACATACCTGCATACAATTTTGGGGTGCCCATGTATACAAACATAAATATTAAATGTATTAAGAACTAATTTTCTTTAACTCTTCCGGGACGCTTTGCAATTCCATGAGTTAGTAGACAAATAAGACATTTTATCCTTTTGTACTTTGAATGAATATAATTTATAAAGAAAAGTTTATACACTTAGGAGATTTGTCAACTTACAAACCATCACTATCTATAGTCCATTCGCGGAACATTGCCGGGTAGTACCATTACAATTCAAGAGAACTGATATCACAGTTATGAAAGACGCCTTACCCTCTACTGGAATGAAATAATCCGTCTGTGATGTCAGCGCCCTTGAATTCTAACGGTACTGCCAGCCAATTTTTCGTGAATTGACTATACATTGCGTTCTGACAGTAGAAGGGTTAAAATATAACACATGTTCCTGAAAACAAAATATACATGATTTTATGCAACATATGATACAAGCCATACCAAACGAATAAACAGCATTTTATTATTGTGAATATAAAACTATACAATACTGTCGAAACTAGAATATTCTCATTAAACAATTTTTAGCAGCAATATTTTGGTACACATCTTACATTTACAGATAAAATGATGAAACAAAAATGAAATAAATAATGAATAACATGAAATACAAAAATGAATCAAATAACATACTATACAAGTTCAGTAACAGAAATTAATTCACCTATGAACCCTGAGTAAATATTGAACAAAAAATTATATGAAAACTGCAAATATATTACAGTGCATATAAAACATACTGGCTCAAATCACCCTCCTTTGCATTGTCTTTCAGGGACGAAGAAATGTCCCAACCTGAAGTTTCTAAAATTTAAAACAGTACTCATTTTTGTGCTAGCTTATTTCAATATCTTTTTCCACTTCTTCCGGGTTATAGCGACAGAATGGGCAGCAATGATTTTGTAGTATTTGAAGCTCATAATCATCACCGTGGAATAACTGAAAAAAAAAAAAATAATTCGTAATTCTTTTTTACAGTATACAATATTATACACTACAAATATGGCCTTATATTAATCAATGATCTATCCATTGGATGGTTGAAGATCACTAAGTTTCTTTCATACACATCTGTTCTGGGAAATTTTACTTCCACATTATTCCAACATATTTCCTGATTTCTACTATCTATTTCATCAACGGATGTTTACTTAGCTTTCGATGGTTTCCATCACTGATTAACCTTTTGTGCAATATGAGCAATTGCTATTTAAAGCTTTTCAAACTTTATATTTTCAACATCTTTATTTTCATACTCTTGTTTTCTAAAGTTTTGCAGGCAAAGTATGTTTACAAAAGGACATTCATTATACAATTACGAAACATTAGTTATATCCAGGGTTGGGTTTTGGACAGGACACATGTCCGAAAGTGGTTTTTACCATCCAAAAGTGTACTGAAGTGTCTAAAACCTACAGCTGAAATATGATATGAAAAATATCTTTGTGATATTTTTCGTAGTTTGAGAGTAGATTTTCCTATTTTCTAGAATTATACAGATTAAAAGAAAAAAAAAAAAAAAAAAATAGACTAAAAACTTCTTTTTTTATATGCAGAGAATTTTTAGTAAACATTACTGTTAGGTTGCTGTAGCAAAGAAGCGATCAATTTGATATTTGAAATCAATAAATATATATCATAAAAATTTCAAAATTGTGTTTTCAATAAGCTGGGAAAAAGACAACTCAAAAACCATGAGTGAAAAAAATATTCAGTTTAGAAATTACTGGTTCCCAATTTTTATTATGCAAATAATATTGCTTTTACTGCGGTAGAACATCATACCCTCAAAGAATTGGTTTTAGCTCTGTGCTCAGGATATAATCCACAAAGTTGTAAACATTAGGGGGATAACTTTTGGATATAGTGTCTGCAGTATAGAAACAGAACACTTATCAAAGGGAATCAAGTCATCATGGTCGAAAATGGGTGAAGTAAGATACACAATGATCCTGTTATTCTAACTTGTATTCAGAGTGAGGGGAAATCTCTTATTTTTGGATGCAGTGGACGAGGGGCACATATAAAAAATGCACAATGTCATAGAGATGTTCTGCAGTCTGCTGTTGCAAAAGCAAAGAAAGAATATAATTGTGATGTAATGGTTGTGGTCACTGATAATGACAGTTATGTAGGGAACAAAGGAACTTCTGTGTAAGGAAGATAACAGCTTGGTGATGTATGGTTGCAGGGCTCATTATTTACACCTACTAGGGCACAACATTAATATCGATGCTAAAGAACATGTGCAGATTCAAAAGTTTTTCCTGAACCACCACCATATACCTAGTGCATTGCTTAATGCAATTCCTAATTCACCGAAGCCCTAGTTGCCAGGTGATACAAGGTGGAAGAAACAACTGATTTGCATTGAAACCTTCCTGCGCAATAGGGTAGCATATCAAAAAATAGTTGAGGAACATGAAGATGGCATATAAAGACTTAGCCACTCTTATAAATGTAATTTATATAGATAGGCTAAAGATGCAGTGGAACAATTGAAACGAGTTGCTGTTTTAATGGACTGTTTATAAAAAGACCGCTATAATTCATGAAGCCTGTCATACATGCAGGCCTGTAGCTAGGATGAAGGGGTAACCGGGGCAAGGTAAAGGGCATATGGATCACAGGGCACCCAGGGATTGTTCTATACATATAAATAGCTCAATGGGACACAAGCATGAGGAAACTGGGGCCACGCCCCTGTCCGCCCTGGCTTGGCTACAGGCCTGCATACATGGCTCATGTTGCTTAAAATTTTTATGACCCTGGATTCAGCAAATTATAAAAGGTATGGATCTTGCCACGAAACCTTTTAACTTCCTAGCCTACCTGCTAAATCCGAAATATAAGGTAGAAGGTCTGTCTAAAAAAAAAATGCATGTTCATGACAAGTAAACAAATATCCCAACAGCATTCACCTTTTGATTGCATATGAAGCTGAAGTTGTGCCTTTTCCTCCTACTTCACTGCATCTGGAAGAAGTATTAGTCCAGTCAGATGGTGGACAGCAGCTGGAAAAACTCTAGAAACAGAAGGCTTTTCAAAAGACTACAAAATATTGTTTTTCTACCTTCATGCCCTGCATTGATTGAAAGAATATTTTCCAACTTTGGAGTAATACATTCAAAACTCAGAAATCGTCTAGGCACAAACACAGCAGCTAAACTGGTTATGTGTTATCGGATGTTAAGAGGGCCGATTGTAGTTGATTATTAATATTTCTCTTATACTACATACTTATTTCTGTAGTGTTTGCAATTTCATTTCTTCATTTTCATGTATCACTTCCATAACACTTTTTATGTTTTATAGTACAAATCTTAAATTTGAAAATAAACTCAATATTCAACTTGATGCATATTCTATTTCTTTAAATGTATCAGTCGTTGTCATCAATGGCTGTATATATGAAAAATCGAATAAAAACATGATACATTCTTCATCCATATGTTGGACGTGGTAATATAAAATCAATTAATATAGTAGCATATATATACACATACATTTTTCAATTCCAAAGTTTTTGTATATGATTATTTATATTAGCGTTTATTTTTTCATATTTTAACATAAGAAGGTTTTGGACAGTTTCGAACAGTACGGTAAAAACCATGGTAAATACCATGGATTTTACTGTAGTGTCCAAAATCCTGATTATATCTATATATTTACATTTTAACCTCCAGATTTCAAACAAAATGCACATGTATAAAACTGAGGTTTTATCTACAAGTGAAGTTACTTATATAAAAATATATATTAGGTAGTTCCATTGAAACTTGCTGTTTTTTTGAATATTTAGTTTTACAACAAAATGTGTATTACATTAGTCAAAGTATTTACCCTTGGAAGCTACCATATTTACCCTTTTTTTTTTTTGGCATAAGTTGCATATCACAGTAATAGAATGCTCTGTCCTTTGAAGCTATCCACTCCACAATCCATTTTTCGACTTCTTCATAATTAACGTAGTGGATATTTTCCAGAGCATTCTGCATTGAGAAAAACAGGTGGTAGCCAGATGGGGCCACATCTGCGAAATATGCTGGGAGTGGGAGAACCTCCCATTCAAGCTCCATCAGTTTCTATTTAACAGCTAAAACAACATGAGGCTGTGGATTATTATGCAGAACAACTTTTTGACAATTCGATGCAAAGGATGGCCATTTCTGCAAATTATTATTCAAACGTTTAAGTTATTTTTTATAATGTTTATCAGTGACTATTTCCTTAAGTTTTAGCAGTTCGTGATAAACAATATACTCCATATCCCATCAAATGCACAGCAACACTTTATGACTGTGAATATTTCACCTTGGAGTCAACGTTGATGGTTGGGCAGGATCAACCCATGATTTACTGTGTTTTGTATTGTCGAAATACATCTATTTTTTTTATCACCCATACATATACACCACAGGAAACGTTTCTTTCTTTGCCTTACGAACAAAGAAATGCCAATGTTTAACTGATTGGCAATGGCATTTTCAGTCAAAACATGTGGCAGACCATTTTTCTTTTTGAATATTTTCCATGACTTGCAAACACTGTGAAATAGTTGATTTTTCAACTGCTAGTTCAGGGGTGGGAAACTTTTTCATGTTGGAAGACCGCATAATGTTAGTTATAATCGAAGGAGGCCACATTCAAGAAATTTCAATTAAGTACAAGGGCATATCAATTCAAAATTATAGGAGGGCTCAGTAGTTTTTTAATAAATCATGTGATTTCGCATTAAACCGAAGAATGTATTTTGCTATCCAATTGGAGGACTTGCGCCCCTTTCCGGTGCAATTGACTTGATATATAGCAGAATCCCGATTATTCAAATTCTGTTTAACCGAATTGGCCAACTGCATTTGTTATTATTTTAGTAAATACTTGTTCGATACTTTCAGTAAAAATGTTCACGTTCGTTTTTTAATGTACTCCGGCCTTTAGAAAGAAACCAACACAAATGATAGATATTGGGCATATAAAAAGATATGTGTATATATATTTTTTCTTTTTCATATATCGGGTATACACAAAGGTGATATTTTATTATCTTTTGTATTTTAAATACGTTTATTTAAGATAATTAAAACAAAGTAAATAAATAAAAATAAAAGGATTTGGTTTGCAAAATTTGGATTCATCCACAAGGCTGCAGATTCCCAAGCCCTGTCCTAGTTGTTCAGCCAATTCTTGAAGTGTTTGAGCAGGGTTTTCCTTCAATAGCGCCTGCAGTTGTTCATTGTAACATTTTTTCAATTGGCCAGGCTGCTGTTCGATGTGAACTTTAAAATCACCATTTTTAAATCATAAAAACCGATCTCAACATCAAAATCAAAGTAGTGTAGAAATACACATCGGATAAACAACTTATCACGTTCCATTTTCATTTAGTTGTAAAGAAACACCAGTGCAAACAACGGATTATGTCTGTTGACTGAATTTTAGTGGAAAATGTACAAACTTCCAGCTGGCATAACTAGCAGTAATAACAGCCCACAGAATATGCAGCCAGAGCCATCTATGTGTAAACAGCAGGTTTCAATGCAACCACCTAATAAAAAGTTTTAAACTGAATCTCTTACTTTGAAACAAGATTTGCATTTTCTTATAGTGATTTCCGATAAAAGGTTTCGGAAATATTGATGTTGAAGCGGAGGTGGCCAATTACATATAATTACATCAGAAAAATTCATGGAGCGTAGTATCGATCGATTGACTGTAACAGGCGCATAATCCAAATTATCTTCCTATATATATATAAAAATTCATAAGCAAAATGTCAGTGAATGATAAAGAAATGGCTGTATAAGTAAAATGCCAGTTAGTTATATAAGACTTAATGACTTGAACCCATATACAATACTGCATAGATATATATATCAGCAGCAACAACCATTTTCAATTCATTGCAGGATGGAGTTTCTCTGTTATCAAACATACACATAGTACGGTGAAAGAAATATAGAGAAACCAGTCTAAAGCTCATCACATTGGCCAAACGGGTTGGCAAACTGGACCTACAGTTTAATGAAAATTTCAAACTTCGGTCACTACAGATGAAGTTCCTGCATTAAGACAAGACTCAACGTGTCACTCTCTCAGGGAGTGACCACTACCATGGCTATTTCAAAGTGGTCCTCTGCCAAGTGCCAGTATTCTCAGCAGAGGACAGCTATGGGATATATATATATATAAAAGGTACAAATAGACATGTTGTATTATAAATACATGAAAAAATATTTAGGGAAGAATGAAAAAGAAATTAGACAAACATAGCGAAATAGGAGTGGAGTATAAATTAAAGAAAAAATATAGCAAAGATGTCACAAATAATAAAATAGTAAGAATGATATTAACAAACCCATTAAATAAGGTAAAATAACAATGAAATGCAATTTTCAGAAAACATTAAAATATTAATAATAATTATGAATAACTAAAAGAATTGTCAACATACCAGAGTCGAGACGTAAAACACCACATGGAGCAATGGGTGTGTATATACATACATACATACATACATATATCCATTTGCATTAATTGTATAGATAGCGCAGTTACGATCTGATACTTTTTGCCTGGGTTGTAGTATCACACATAATTTCATTTTGTAGCGGCATACGTTACATCGAAGGATGGCAACACCTCGAAACTAGAACCAAAATTTTTCGATTGCAGAACCAAAACGAAGTTCGCGGCAAAGTAAATGAATAGAGAGTTCCTCGTAACTCTGACACCTTAACATGCATATGTTCTTCATGGTTGTATAAGCTTACGTTAATCTCGGAATCCATATTGTTGTATATACGTAATTAAAGTTCAGTTTATTCGGGCCATAATGTTTTGATATTCCGTTTGTGAACCGGCCAATTTTATCGTACACCCACGAAAACGCGATAAGTGATGACTCTCGGACTTTACCGCAACTTTGGATAAAATGCCGAAAGAAGAAGTGCCAGGCAGCTCGACTCCACAGGAGCCACAAATTGCTAGAGTTAGTGTAAAAGTTCCACCTTTCTGGAAGCCGGATCTACATTTATGGTTTCTACAGATGGAAGCACAGTTTTGGAATAACAGCATTTCTGCGGACCAGACGAAATACGACATAGTTGTGAGTTCAATTGATACCGACGTGTTAAGCCAAATCTCGGATATTATAATCAATCCCGCAGCAGAAGGAAAATACGAGGAAAATAAAAACAGACTAATCACAGCATTCGCGGATAATGAAAGTTAACGTACACAAAAATTACTGACTGATTTGCAGTTAGACGACAGAAAACCTTCTCAACTACTCTCCGAGATGCGAAACCTCGCAGACAGCAAGGTAGGTGCGGAATTTTTGAAAACTTTGTTTTTGCAAAGACTATCACTGGATATGCGCAGCATCTTATCGGTTAGCAATGACGATTTGACAAAATTAGCTGCAATGACAGACAAGATTTGGGAACTAAAACCTACACCATCTTTCCATATAGCACCGGTTGCTAATGATAAAACCATGCAGGCTACTTTGAAATCGCTGCAAACTCAATTTCGGAACTTTCTAAACAGCTGGAAAACTGTGATAGAGGAAACTGATCATTTTATCACAAACGTTCCGACATCATGATCGAAGTCTCTTTCCCGAAGATCGGACAATCGAAACCTGTGTTACTATTATTTCAAATTCGGCGAATACGAACAGAAATGTGAGCCTTAATGCAGAATGTTCAAAAAGAAAAGTTCCCAGGAGAGTGAGGAGGTGGAAAACTAGGACCCCGACTTTCGGGTGCAACAGGAAGTCGCAGGGCAGAGATCAGTCGCCTCTACATCAGCAATAAGGACATGGCTACACTTTTTCTAATTGACACTGGTGCTGAATTTTCAGTTATTCCACCAACACCGGCTGAAAGAAAATGCATCAATAAAATTCAACTTTTCGTGGTAAATAGGACCATGGTACATAGGAAAATTTAAACTTTTGGACAAAAAATGTTGCGAATCAACTTAGGATTATGCAGCGCATTCAACTGGTCCTTCATTATCGCCGATGTCACGCGGCCTATTATACGGATAGGTTTTCTTTCTAATTTCAACTTACTAGTTGATAGTAAACATGAATGCTTAATTGATGGAGTAACCTCATTAACAACCAATAGTATATTTCATACTTGTGAAAAACCACATTCTATTCAACTCACTGCCAACGATAATATTTATCATGCTATCCTGCGACAATTTCATGATCTCCTGCGACCAAAAATGCTCAATACCCAAATCAGAGATAATAATATTGAATATTTTATTGAAACAAACGGACCACCAGTGTTTGCCCGTTCAAGAAGGCTCTGGATAGAAAAACTAAAGGCAGGTCAAAAAGAATTTGACTTCATGTTGGAACATGGTTTGTGCAGACCTTCGAAAAGCAGTTGGGCCAGCCCTCTTCATTTAACAATGAAAAAATCAGGTGACTGGAGACCATGTGGCGACTATCGTGCTCTCAACAAGAACACTGTACCAGATCGGTACCCTGTACCTTTTCTCACTGATTGCACACAGATCCTGCATGAAAAAACAATTTTCTCATCCACTGATCTAGTTCGCGCTTATCAACAGATACCCATCCATAAGGAAGACATTCCGAAAATGGCAATAACCACTCCATTTGGATTATTCGAATTTCCATTCATGACATTCAGACTCAGGAACGCAGCCCAAACTTTCCAAAGGTTCATGAACACTGTACTTTCAGGTCTTGATTTTGTGTACTGCTATCTCGACGATATTCTGGTGGCATTACGGAATGAGGAGCAGCATCAAGATCATCTGAAGATACTTTTTAAGAGACTCGATAACTATAGACTTTGTATAAACCCGTCTAAGTGTACATTCGGTGTAAATGCGATACAATTCCTAGGACATGAGGTGAATGCCAAGGGCATAAAACCACTGACAGCAAAAGTTAATGCCATCAAACATTTTTCATTACCACAATCTGCCACTGCCAAGCGTCGGTTTCTCGGTATGCTGAATTTTTTACCACTGTTTTATACCGCAATGTGCTGGCATGCAGCAACCTCTAACGCAGATGCTTTTGGGGCATAAGAAAAACAGTACTAAACCTCTCATTTGGTCTGAGAAATCGAAAGATGCCTTCAAAAACCTCAAAGATGCACTGTGTAGGGCCTCACTTTTGACGCACCCCATACCCAGTGCCAACCTCTCATTGGTAACAGACGCGTCAGACACCGCAATTGGAGCTGTGTTGCAACAGGAAATTAATGGTATCAAACAACCTCTTAGTTTCTTCTCACGAACACTCACAAAAGCCCAAACGAAATACAGTGCTTACGACAGGGAACTGTTGGCAATCTACAGCGCCATCAAACACTTCCCGCATAACTTGGAAGGACGAAATTTCACAATTTTCACTGATCATCGACCAATCACCTACCCCTTCCAGCAAAAAATGGACAAAGCCTCACCAAGACAACTTCGATAATTAAACTTTATTGCAGAATTTTCCACGGCCATACGTTACATTGTGTCAGCATTGTCTAGGGTTGATACCATCCAAGTACCTTCTCCTATCAATTATGACGAAATCGCGGACACTCAGGAGAAGTCACAAGAAGAACTTTTAGCTTTGCAGCAAGACTCAAGTCTAGTGCTGGGAAACTACATTTGCCAATGTCTTCCAAACGTTGGCTTTGTGACACTTCCACGGGACGCATCGGCCAATTCATCCCCCAACAATTCAAGAAGAAAATTTTCGCAGCAACACACAAACTATCTCACCCAGGAATCAGAGCAACAACCAAGCTGATCACAGAGCGTTTTATTTGGAAAGGTATAAAAAAGGACTGTCAGGTTTGGACTCGCGCATGCATTGCATGCACAGCGCTTCGAAGTCCATCGGCACACACAAGCAGACTTAGGCGAGTTTACGGTACACAATCAAAGATTCAAACACATAAACATTGATATTGTTGGACCCCTACCACCATGTCATGGTTATCGTTATTTATTAACGGCAATAGATCGATTTACCAGGTGGATAGAGGCCACACCCTTGGAGGATCAGTCCGTGGACACTGTCAGCAAAGCACTAATTGGATCATGGTTCGCTCGGTTTGGCATACCGGCAAAGATAATAACAGATCAGGGTCGCCAATCCGAGAGAGAATTATTTCATTCTTTGGGAAAATACCCTGGTTTTCAAAAACATCACACATCAGCTTATCACCCACAGGCAAAGGGTCTCATCGAGCGACAGCATCGTACACTCAAAACCGCTCTGAAAAGCGATCTTCAAAAATCAACTTCATGGGTCGATGCTCTCCCATTTGTACTTCTTGGGCTTCATTCCGCCATTAAAGAAGACTTGGGGTGTTCATCTGCTCGACTGGTATATGGTTCAGCATTGCACTTGCCGGGTGAATTTTATAATGATTCTGAGAAGACACAACAACACTATTTCTTAAAACAACTTCAAAATTTTGTCAAAGCATTGGTACTAACCCCAACAACAACACATGGAACAAAAAACTTTTTTGTACCCATGGACCTGAAAACGTGTACACACATCTTTGTGCAAGACAACACGACACATGCAAACTTGCAGCCAAGTTGCCACGGACCATATACAGTCCAACGACGCAGTGAGAAGATTTTTGATACCGAAATCATTGAAACTGTCAAGAGAATCTCCATTGATCGAATTAAACCAGCTTTTTTATGCTCAAACCAGAGGGGGACAGCAGCTTATGGTAGCAATATAGTTAAGGACACTAGTGAAGCCAACATGATTGAGGCCTCAATGATAACAGGGATCACGAGATCGGGTCAGCAAGTTCATTTTCCCACTAGATATGTCACTATATGTTCAATTTAAACGTTGTCGCTGGGAGGGGAGTGTGTAGCGGCACACTTTTCTTCGAGGGATGGCAACACCTACGAACCAGAACCAAAACTGACGCTAAGTTCGCGGCAAAGTAAGTGAACAGAGAGAGTCTTCCTCGTAACTCTGATGCCTTAACACGCGTATGTTCTTCACGGTTGTACAAGCTTACGTTAATCTCTGAATCCATATTATCGTACGTATGTAATTAAAGTTCAGTTTATTCGGAACATAATGTTTTGATAATCTGTTTGTGAACCGGACAATTTTATTATATACCCTCGAAGCCACGATAATTTAGTAGAAGTGCAATTACAAATAAAATTATATTAAACCTGAAATTACTTTTTAAAAATGTTTTATAATCGACAGAACAATGCATTTAACAATACATTTTACACAAACTCGCCTTTATTTTTCTTAGTCATTAATACATATAGAGGTTCCCTTAAAGTTTTTTTTTATTTAGGGGAGTGGCATAAGATTACTTTTTATTAAAACTCTTACTTCAAAATTCATAAGCCTGGAAGTAAATGGATCTGCATCATCATTTTCATTATTATCCAAAGTCAAAGCTTGATAATCTGAAAAATAAAAGTCAAAACATACATATTCTTGAATAGTTTTTAAAGTATTTACATAAAAAAGAATGGTCACCTTGCATATACAGCATATTTGGTACGAAAAGTAGGATAAATATAAATGACAAATATACAGGGCAGTAATACATTTCAGTATTTCAATGGAAAAGTATTCATGCAACAAGTAATTTAGCTAAACAAAGGTTTCGTTTACTTAAGTTGTTGCGACACACTGTGCTCATTATCTGCGCATCCACAATGACAAAAAATGAGTTCATTTCATTGGCTTATCTCCCGTGAGACAAAATTTAATTCTACTAGGCAAGCCTTGGATATTGAACTCAATATCATACGGAACATTGCGTCGGATCCTGGTTACGATCCGTCCATTGTCAACGAGATCTTTTCTAAACTCAATAACCTAAACTGGCCACCACACTCTCCAACAGCTCTTCTCCTATTATCAATACTGTATGCATCCCCTTCATTCTGAAAATATCATCCAAAATTTCCGCTATTCTACATAAATTCAATTTCCATGTGATTTTCACCCCATTCAACGTTGGGATTTTCAAAATTGAAAGATAGCATTCCGGACAATGATAATTGGTAAATTTACTCTGTCCCGCGTCAGTGTGACATGATATACATCGGCCAAACATGTCGGGTCTTACGTTTTCGATTAAAAGAGCGTAAGGCGTACACTCGAAAACAAGAATTTCATAAATCCGCGCTGGCGAAACATTCTTGGGAAGCTGGCTAGAAATTTTTCTTCCAAAGAACAGTTAATTGAAAAAGTCTCTTCAAAGTTTGACCGTGATTTCTTCGAAGCTTATCACATCCTTAAATGCAACCAATAGCATGAATGACCAGCTTCCTTTCAATATGCTTTCACCTATTTGGAAAAATTTGCTTAGTTCTACCGCAAGAGACGCCACCCCTAACGTACAACCTGTAAATACCTCTTAGTTTGCTGTTTTGTAATCACAGCATTGGCAACGCTTCACACTCATGTATATAAACAGAGTTGTAACTGTTCTGAGGATGGTGACGGTGTAGCGGCACACTTTCCGTCAGGGGATGGCAACACCTACGAACTAGAACCAAAACTGACGCTAAGTTCACGGCAAAGTAAGTGATTAGAGAGAGACTTCCTCGTAACTTCGACGCCTTTGCATGCGTATGTTCTTCACGATTGTACAAGCTTACGTTAATCTCGGAATCCATATTATCGTACGCATGTAATTAAAGTTCAGTTTATTCGGGACATAATGTTTTGATATTCTGTTTGTGAACCGGCCAATTTTATCGTACACCCACGAAAACACGATAACGGATTAGCCATCGAAATAGCCATCAACAGTATAATTAAATATTTTTAGCTGTGTTAATTTGTTGTTTTTTACTCGCTCTTTAAAAGGTTTCCTTTATTAAAGGGGAAGTTAAATATTTATTTTAGCATATTTATGATCATACTATTAAGTACGCAACTAACTCTGGTTTGAGTTCAACCTTTGCAGCATGATCATTACCTTTTTTTAATCTTTAATAAAAAAAAAGATTATTAATAAAATTGTGGATATGCTGCTAAAAAGTTACAAAAAAGGAAAATAAACCTTCATACAATATTATACGCAAAGCAAAATTCTCTCTATTAAGAAATTTTTACTACCTTCAGAGGTTTCTTCTTCAAATTTGTTTTTGTTGGATGATGAAAGTGGTTCACTTTGTAGAAGAGATATAGCTTCTTCATGTGTAATATCATCTTCAAGGTAGAATTCAACAACTGGCAATATTTCTACAGAAAAAAAAGGAAGGCAAACTATATTCATAACAGTGCATTACGTTGTTTTTTGTACACATATATCAGACAGTTATAATTAATCTGAGGGAACATCTAATGAATCTATTCAATCAAAATTTGGGGTATTTATGCTAATTGGAATGTGCAGAAGTGTTTTTTGACGAAAAATTATAATTCCATTAAGGATCCATTAAATAAGTCCATTTTTACCATTAAGGAAAATTATGGCACTTTGGGGAGCATTGACTGTTATATAATTTGATCAATACATGCTGCATATGCATTAATCATAACTTAATGCATATTTACATTTCCATAAAAAAAATCATTTGAAATAAAAAGTAAAACTTCAGAAATGTAAAAACTTCCTTACCAAATGACACAAAAGAATGAACAAACGGTTGTCGACAGTTAATACAAAAATTTCCTTGCTTATTTAATAATGGGTTTGTTGTGGAGCATCTGTAGCATAATGGGAGAAGGTCCTAAAATATATGTTATAGAGCAATGTTTTAAATATAATTAGTATATTCAGTACAAACACACACATACATATGTCAGAAGTATATATATATACCTCAGCATCACTGAATGGCTTTGCTCTCAATATGATTGCTCCAAGGTCAATGGGTTCAGACAACTTCTTTGGAATTCTTAGGCCTTGTAGCTTATTATACGCATAACGTGCAAGTTTAAATGCTTTCATGTTTAAACTTTGTTTTGCTAGAGCATAATATAACGAACTAATCACATTAAGAAAAAATAACTCAGTCTTTGTAGAACGGGATAAAAATAAATTAATTCAAAACTTTGCAAAATACAGTAAGCTCTCGATTATCCATGATAATGGATGTCATGAAATAATCTGAAAATATCAGTAGAAATACTGAGCAAGCATTAAAATTTTTCAACAATCACTCCTATTGTTACAAATATACACACATAATATAGCAAAACCTGAAGATGCAGGGGGAAAAAAGATACCGCTTACAAGAAAGTTGAAGGGGGTTGAGAAAAAGTTTAATATATCCATAACTGCTGAAAAAAAAGCTATATTTAGCTGAGGGTAAACATAATAGATATTGGTTGGTTGTATTTTTATAGCACAAAGGTCTTTCTGTGACAAGATAAGACCATACATAGGGTTTTAAAATGAAAAATTAAATCTATAATGGTAAAAAATGTATTAAAAGTACATTGAAGTGAAATGATGTAATACAATACACATGAATGAGATGCAATTTTAATTAAAATGATTATTCTCACAAGGAATACAAATTGAAATCATTACGGAAGTATTTAATAATATGAAAACATAAAAAAATGCAATATTCTTAAATGAGTGTCATCTATTTGTTTAAAACGGTATAATGATAGGCATCCTACTGATCTCTTGGTTTCTTTTAGTCTAACATAATGGTCTCCTTTTGGAAATCATTACTTACTCAAACATATTACAGTAGAACCCTATTTAATCAAACTTCGTTTAACCAAAATGGCCCTGCTGTGCATTTTTCTTTTAAAGCAGACATCCATTCGATATTCGCCCATTCAATCCAAAACCATACTTAATCATTATATATACAAAAGAAAATTTATATTTTCCTCCCTAAATCTGTAAACTTGCTAATTGCGAGATTATTTTAAGTTAAGTCTTACTATCGTGTTTCATCTAAAGCGAAATAGAAGGGCGCAATGCCCTGCTGAACCTATTAAGTGCCATGCCCTTCAATTTTTCCGCCCTTGTGCCCATATGTCCCACCCAACCCTCGGAAAATAACGCACCATCCTTCCCCGATGATGATTCAAATTCTCACGTTAGAATCCAAAACGCGTGATGAAATTTGTTGATTTATAAAAATTTTGTACTTCATTATTTCATTTCTGTAATAACACTGATGGTTTTGGCAAAATGAAATTGCTGGCGAATATTTGTAAATAAAGCACTGTTACTAGGTTTGTAGATTTTCAACCACGGACTACTGCGATAAACGTTAGCGGTTCCACGTATTTTTCAGGTCAAATTTTTATTAAATCAATTTGTTTGTCTTTAAGCACTAAACTAAGCATGTTTTACATCCCTATTTTATTAAGCTTACTTGTCATATAGTATAGGATATTGTTTAACTAAATTATAGTTATATTAATTTAATATTTTGTATGAAGTTGGGATTTTTTAATCTTGTCATCTGGCAACACTGCCATTAGGTTGCAATCCGTGCACTTTCCTTGTCTTTGCATATACTTAACTAGGGGAACAAAAACAAAAAAAACACCAAAAAATGACTACCTGCAAACGAAAACTGAAAAATTTAAAGAAAGCAGTAATAGGAACTAAATCAATTAAGACGTTTAAAGGAGCTGTTTAAAGGAGTTAGCAGCTGTAAAGCTGACATAACTGCGGATGTTCATCGTAAGTATCAGTGTATTTAGAGTGCAAAAAGCCATGGGCCCTGCCCTAATTTTTTTCTAGATGAAACACTACCTGCTGTACTTATTTTCAGTCTTGAATAATTTTTTGATACTACAGTAAAATAGTATCTTTTATTTGAGAATAAAACTACAATGTATAGATATGCATGCTGTTTAAAAATTAATATAATAATAATTTCATGGTCAAAACCTGCAAAAAAAAAATGAAAAAAAAAAAGTAAAATTTACAAATTGCAAGCATTAAGAAATATAACTAAATTTAAGGATACATTTTTGATACACCAGGTAATTCAATATTAATCATGTTGTGAACTAGATAACGAGCCATGTTAAATAAAGCTTCAGGATAAAGAGCAGTAAATGGTTCATCCTTTAAAAAAGTAAATGAGAAAGAAATACAAATTTTTCGTTTCAACAAATTTTAGGTAAAAGATACTAGTTCACAAACAAATTTCAATTCAGAGTGAAAATTTTCTCAAAAATAGAACTTACTAAATATCGTTGAATATTATGATAAACAAAGTAAATTTCTGCCTTGTGTTGCAAATCCCAAAATTTGTTTATGAGAACATTTTGTTGCAAAGCATCATCTATAATTAAAAATATAAGATATTAAAATAATTATTTTATTATTTCCCAGGAACAGAGTTTAATAATTATTTTTATATTTTTAAAGATGGTTGGAAATTATTTAAATGCATTTATTAAGAGCTAACTACATGATAATATCTACACTTCGTGAACAACATAGAAAATATGTATTCATAAGTTAGGAAATTACGACAAAATGCATGTCTGGCTCATTCGAAAGTTTTGAGCAGTGCAAAGTTATGTAACTGCCTACATGATACGATCGATTTGTTTTTCAGATGGACAGTGTGAGACTTATTTGGCCCAGATTAGGTGTCTGGTTAACTTGTACAGCCCTGGTACATGCAAATATAAACTCGTCATTATGTCTAATATGCTAGGCGAATAAGTTACCACTGAACCATCACAGGATTCAATTAGTGAGCCTGTATAACAATGATAAAATTCTACACCATCAAGTGTAGCACAGAAAACAAAAAATACTGTCACAAATTAATTAAACTTCTAGTAAAATTCATTAGCTCATCAACAACATAACAAATCTTTCGGATGTTTAGAATGGATGTACAAAAATTTGGGTTATAACATTTCAAATTTCTTTTAACTACACTGAATCAAAGTGAAATTCGTATATATGTGGAATTCAGCATATACAGTGAAAATCGTTTATAACGATGCCGGTTATAACGACCAACCGCATATAACGATGGAATTTTTACAAGAAGTTTGGTTTGCTATTCTACTCCATACTAAATATATCGGTTATAACGACATCGTATATAACGACGAAACCTGATATAACGACGGCGATTTTGTAATCTACGTAGATTCTAACTAGGGAAACTCGTATCGAATATAACGACGCGACTTGACAGGCTTAAAGCAGAACCACGTAGGTTAGTTATTAAAATTTAAAGTTAGTTATTAAAATTTAAGCGTTATTCTAATCTTGTTTATTTACAAATGTCTGAGAAATTTTTATTACTGCTAAACCTAAATATTAAAGATAGTGAACTTAAAAAGTGATTTATTAATTGAATATCACGAGGGTCATATTCTTTAGGAGTCCATTCTATTTTTTCAGAGTAGGACCCACAAAACTCTTAAACCGGCACTGTTCGGAAGTCATTAGTATAATATAATAAATACTATTTATTACATTTGTTTTCTACATTATATACTTTAGTAGTATTTTCTACAATTTTTTTCAATTTAAAAATCTGAGGAAGTACTATGTACTTAGTATAGCTATAACATAATATAAATGGAAATTAAATTCATTATAATTGGTATATTTTAGCCTAATTTTGAAATAAAAATTTGATACTTTTACTGTCAAAATAATATATAAACCTTGAGTACATTTACTATATGCTATATGATTTTAAAAAGATATCGTTTATAACGACCGAATTTGCACGGTCCCTTGGAGGTCGTTATAACCGATTTTCACTGTACCATGATGTATGTAAAGAAACATATGACAAAATTTATTTTCTTTTAATAGATTGATTACTAAAAGATTTGTGAATCAAATTTACTAAGAAAAAAAAATAATTGAAATTTCAAAGATTTTAAGTCATAGTAACAGAAATGTGAATAAAATAGTGATAACGGTGAAACACTGAAAAACTTGAACACCCCCTTTAAATTTATTTAAAGCACACAAAACAAAAACGTTTGTTTTAAAGTTCATATCAAATTGTTTAACCATTTTTTACTTTTTAGTTTAACTTATAATTTTGAAAATACATATAGTTTAATTTTTTAAATGTGTTGCTCAAGGGGAGAGTAATTTGAAGACAGATGAAGTGAATTATTTTGTATCATAAAGCTAAAAATTTACTTTGTAAAGTTATCAAATTGTTAACTGCACATTTCCAACAGTGCATGGAATAGCAAACTAATATAAAAATAAAGGGAAACTTTCAAAGAAAAGATGAGCAACAATAATTTTTCTTAATAATTATGATGAACGATGGCTTGCTATATAAACCATAAAAAAAACAACTAAAGTAAGTACTCTTAAGCTTGCCTTAGAACACTGAAAAAGATTCAAATAAGTGCTAATCCCCAAAGAATTAGAAACGTTCTTACTAAATATGGATATTCTGGTTGAATATCTAAAAACAAACCACTTGACAGTAGTCAACAAACAGAAACACATTAATTTCACTAAAAAATACATTTCAGAAAGTTTTTTTATTTTAGAAAGATGTAATATAGGGCTGCTATAAAAGATCCATTCATTTTCAAAACGCTTTATATTCAAAAGTATTACATGTACAAATATGAGTGAAATATGAAAATAACACCAAGTTTTCTGCACACTCTACAAATGTTCTATGAGTGCCTCCTGGGTCACACGACCCATGTCCAGGCGATAGTTGAACTCGTTCCACACATTTGCATCATCCTGTCAATGGCCATCACTGCAGCATTAATCCATTCCCTGAGCTTTTCTAATGTTTTTGACAGTGGGGGTACATATACACGGTCCTTAATGTGCCCCCAAAGGAAGAAGTCACAATGCGTTAATTCAGGTGACCTGGGCGGCCAAGGGAACAAAGCGAGGTCATCCTCGCATTTCATTTTGGGAGATACTAAACTCGTGCTGCCACCTGATGCACACAATACAAATTTGGTGAGTTTGCGATTATTTTCACACGTCACTCATATTTGTACGTGTAATACTTTTGAATATATAGCGTTTTGATAATGAATTAATCTTTTATAGTAGCCCTGTATATTCACTGATTATTTACTGAGACTAAAATCATATTTGGGTGCACGAGTTTCACTTTAACTCAATGTATATTCTTTAAAATAAACTTACTTTTAGCTACATCTAAACACTGCATTGATAACAAAAAATAATAATAGCCAGCATCTTTAAAGCGTTTTTCATTTATCGCAGTTTTTGTAAGTTCCTCTAGAACTCGAAGGGCTTCATCTTGACGTCCTGCTTTATGAAATGCTAAAACGAGAAAATGTATTTATATTAAAATAAGTAATGATAAGTGTTGGAAGTAGACGTTTTCAAAAGTAGTTGACAAAATGAATGAGAAACTTCTTGCTCAGTTTCATCTTGAAACTTTATTGGACTACAAGCTTTTAAATGATAAAAAAAAAAACATTAACGTGTTTGTCTTGCTCTTTACGCAAGAACCATCCCAACAAGAAGTGAACAAACTGCAATCAAAAAAAATATGGGACCTGATATAGGACCACAGAAAAACAACTACATCATACTATGACAAAAACATGCAAATTGTTACTGAAGTAAACATGCAAATTATTACGGCATTCTCTAACGATCGCCCCTTTAAATATCTTTTTGATTGGTATAAGCACATACTTTATATGATCATTCAAAAATTAATATATGAAAATAAATATAAAATACTACTTTTGCAATATGAAACATAATTACAGTTCTATCATACCGATACTAAATTAACTGTTCACATACAAAGCTTTAACTTCAAGACATTTTATATACCATAGTACAAAACCTAGAAAGTTCTTCTTTAGAGAGTGGTTTTGTAAAAATACCAGCCAAAATTTCCTTACTTTGCACATGTTTGAGATAAAAAAAAAATTACCATACAACAGATTTCTTATAAAATGATATTTGACATCAATATGTTTTGTGCGATTGTTTTCAATTGGCAAATTCGCAAAATCGATTGCGGCTGGATTGTTATAATGAATTACACCTTTACTTAGTTGTAAATCTATGCCCAAAGTAACACATTCTTCTAAAATGTTCTTTAGCCACATTACTTCTTTTGAAGCTTTAGTTAGTGTAACATATTCTGATTCCATAGTTGAAATAACACGCTTTTTTGCTTAAAAGTTCTCCACGTTACGGGGACATCTCCAATGAATAAAATGACTCCCCCATTGATACTCTGTCATCACGATTAGCTGCAAAATCTGAGTCACAAAAACAATTGATTTCTATTTTTGTAGTTGACATATTCAATTTATAATTTTGAATATATTTAATATATATCGCAATAATTTTAATAAAGCATTCCAATGTTTCTATCCTGGATTTTCATGAAATTGAGATAGAATATTTACGGTACAGGAGATATCTGATTGAGTTCTATATGGTAGATGTGCTTGCCTTTAGAGATATAGTTATTGAAGATGCAGAAGTTTACAATGTTGTTCTAATGACTTGCATCGATGTTCAGGTAGTGAGAGAAACAGGGGTCATAGTCACAACTTAAAAAAATATAGGACGTAACAAAAAAAGAAAAAAAAAGAGGTGGGGGGGGTAAATTTCTAAATCTTCTGAATTTTCTTGTGAAAACAATATTCTGCGAGACAGGTTTAAAGCCAGCTACCTCCCATCTGCTATCTATGTCAGTTTGACATGTGTAGTATGGCAAATATTCAATTCTCACTACACAATACACACGTTATTATACCAAATGATAGGCGTAAGTTCAAATGTGAACCTGTGCCACTGAATTAAAGGGCAACAAACATATTCAACTGTTAATAACATACAGTAAATGCAAAAAAAGTAAAAAGAAAGAAAAATGAGAATTATACTACTAAATAAGGTGTAGATGAAAAATAAGACATGGTCACCCATGTAGCAAAAGGACTGAATGAAACCTTTAGATAGTTAAACTTTATGTTAATAATTGTCACAATCACACATGGTACAATTTTTGCAATCATAATTCGTCCATCCAACTAGAAGTCGGTACCATAACGTTAACCAAACTTTAGATGTTTTAGAAACAGTCATTCATGTGATCATTTCAAAACCATAATGTTAGATAAAGTTCCCTAAAAGGATTTATTGTTCTATACTGGCTACTTCTTAGCCCTCTTTATCTGTGAGAACAATGTAGTTTCTGCATGCTTCAATTCGTCTGTATTTGTTATGAGTTGTTTACGCCCCGACTCTAGCAAGGCCTGTGCAGCTGACATTTTTTTCATATCCGTTCTTTTAGTACCTTTTGAAAGTCTTTCATTAGCTTCCCGAATCAGTGAATGACTTGTTTTGATTAATTCCTGTAGCCTTTTAATTTTTTTCTCAAGTATTTCAACATCTGAAGGATGATTTCTTTTCATTTTTTTTAGCTGAAAGTTTCTTCTTACGTTCTTCCAAATAGTTTCCATATTTACTATGTGCTTCTCGGAAATACTTCAGACACAGCAGGGTAATAGGTATGTCACAAATGTCATTTTTTTTTGCAACCTGCGCAGTTCGAAGACCATTCACTGATAATTCATTTAACGGTGGGCGATTTGAGTTAAGAAAGTGTCTGTTAAGTGAAAACTCTCTCAACGTCCACCTGCCCATGGAAGAGTATCAGTGCAGTTTAATTACACGAGAAAGTACAGGGTATTTCTCCCCAAGATGATTCTTCTTCTTCTTCTGGACATCAGACCAATAAACATCTATTCTTGTTACAGGGGTGGAACTTTTGTTTGCAGGTTCCTCATCATCTTAAATCTCTGATTCTTCAAACAGATCATCTACATTATCAATTCTATTTTCCCTTGTTTCAGTTGTCAGGACATATTCATTCACTTGTTCAATCATGTATAATTTCCACTCGTCAGAAAGCTTATCTATATTATTCTCCTGGAAAACAAGTGGCATTTCTTTAGCCACTCTTGCTACATACTTCAAAGACATTGGTTCCATCTTAAATAATGGATGAAGGCACTGGATATTTTCCAGTAACTTGTTGTTCAGAGGAACTTTATCAAGTAAATATTCAATGATTGTCATAATAAAATGTTTCGCCTCATGGAAAAATAGTTTTAATTCTTTTTCCTTCAGTCTTAAAGCTTCATTCCTGGCAAGAATTCCAACATCAATTTCAGTTGTTGGAAGAATATTTTCCAGGTTATTGAAATCAAAGTTCTTTAAGTTCCTTCCAAACATATTTCTCAACAGTTCTGGTTTAACTAATCTTGAACCAAGGCTTCGAATAACACATCAGATTTCATCATACAGAATAAGTATCAAGGGTTCTTCTCATTGCATTAAAAGAAGAAATTTATCAAAAGTCGTTGGATCCTTCAGGTGAGATCTAATACTTAGATACAGTTTAGACTTGCACTGATTCTTGCTGTTTTCGAGGATGTACTCAAGGAAATACTCCTCCAAAGCAGACCATTGCTTTGTTATTATTAAAATAACAGGGACCATAGAAAGCTATCCATTGTTAACAAATCTCAACATGTTTCTTCTCCATTTCAAGGTCATCCTGAATATTGTGAAAATCCTCACTTCTGGCTGGATACTTATATAAAAACATGTACAGCATCCAAAAAATCTCCCATCTCCCATTGACTTAAGCACTGAGTTATGCCATGCCTAAAAGAATTATGCAAGACGTGCAAATCGCATGTACTAATATTAATTAAACCTGACAAACCCTC
>QLNU02015360.1:187397864-187437853 GCA_006491805.2 Dysdera silvatica | reverse complement strand
TTTCTTTTATAATTTACTAATTTTATTTCTTAATTTACTAATTATATTTTTTAATTTATCTTCAACAATTTTAATAAAAACAATAGCATATAACGAAAATATTTTTTGATTCCGTTTTTCCAATGATTTTCTCTAAAAGAATTATTTAATAAAGCAAAGATACACATTTATACATTTTAGCAATTATTTAAAAAAATTGATAAGTCATAAAGAATTCGGTATATAAAATATTATAAAAAGGAAAGGAAACACACAAGGAATTTAAGAGATTTTTTATAAAGTTTTATTAACAATACATGAAATAACTAAAATTAAAAAAATAAACAATATTTTTATAATACGTACTACCCTTAATTTTTTTAATAATTAAAAAATTAATAAAGCTAACTAGAAAACACTATTAAAAAAAACAAATTTTTTTAATCAATGTTTTTTTAGGCGTAGTAATAGTAACACCGATGTTATGGCATGGTTAGATCAAAGAATACAGTCATAGAATATGTTCTTTGCCGTGGTCCTGCCTAATTACCGTGGACGGACGCCGATGGCTCTCCTCAAAGATTGTCATAGAGTAAAAGATTACTCAAATCTATGTAACTGACAGAAGGTTGAACGATTAACTTTTTCAAGTACCTCCAAATTCAATAAAAATACCTAATATAAGGTAATAGTTGGGAAGTGTGACTACAGCGTTGAAATAAAAGTTGGGAATGGCACTTAAGGCAAAGATTGATATGCATAGTTGACTGATACTGTGAGCTGTTGAAACTTTTTTTCATCTAGAAACCCTAGTTTTGGTTATTGCAACTTGTTTGTAATTCTTACAGAAATTTAATTTTTGTGAAACATTGGCAAAAAATGACCTAAAACAAGAAAAATCCCCTAAAACAGAAAAAAAATGCAAATGTCATCAACACCCAGGCCCTAATAATTAGTAATGAGCTAAAAAGTACCTTATTTTAAAATGTGACTGTAAAACTTTTGAAAGTAAAATCGTAATAGAATTGGACAAATCAAAATTTTAAACAATGGCTGGGGGAGGGGGGTTAAAGGCCCCCCTGTCCCCTATATGGGAGTCCATGTTGTCTACGCGAGCATTTTTGGCAACAGTTACGTTTTGCTTAAAAATTTGGATTCAGAAAAATACTTTGCTTACTGAATTTTTTTTAGGGAAAAAAAAAATCAGAGAGCTTTAAAAACTGAATATAAATAAGACTTCAGCATTACATTATGTTAACTTTGTACAACTGAGGGGAAGTTAGAAAATGGTACCGTTCTTGAAGGCTTCATGAATGAATGAATTGAGCAAGAGGAGAATTGGAAAGGGTGGCCGCCAGAGGCAGTGCTGTAATCCCAGACAGGACAGAAGGTTTCACCATGGAAAACTTGATAGTCTGCAGTCAATGGCATAAAAGGTACATCAAAATTTTTCTTGAAAATTCCAGCAACGTTTTACAAATTACTTGCAGAATCCCGAGGCACTATGGAAAATAGTTGAAACACTGCTGCATACAATATCTATAAAGCACTTCTTTCAGAATCACTGGAATCTATGCTTAGTTTTGTATTGCTGACATAATCAAAAGGAGGATGTGCACGTTACTAAACAGGTAGCCCTGTTTTTCTGATACACGAGTGCCTCATTAATTTTCTAGCCCTAACATATTACAAAGTAACATTCTTGAATCAACACACTGAGTAATGAACGTCGTCGTAATGTTAACCGTTTCACAGAAAGCTCTTGTATTGCATGTTTTATTTTTAAAGATTTTCTGATTTACGTAAAGCAGCAAATATGAAAATTAATGTACACGGTAAGAAGCAGGATTTACAAACCCCTGGGCAGTCAAGCCCTTTAACCAATTAGGTCAAAGATCGAATTATGTTTATTACATTATTAAAGTTTCATATCAAGCCCCGTAGGCCCTTTGGGCATTTGTCCCCCCATCCTATTATGTGTTCTATAAGTACGCATGAAACACGAAACTTTATTTAAAAAAAAAATGAAACACTAGATGCATAAAAATATTTTATACAAGAAAAACATTAGAATTTACATGAAAGGCAACAATATCAGGATCTGTTCCCTATGTATCACAGAATGCTGAACTAAATAGCATCAGATTTATGTATAAATGGAATATAGCTTGAGGCGCTGTTAATGTGCACTTTGCTCTCGCTAATTAAGGCTGCATGTAAAAGTGCTGGCATTAATTCCTGTGTTTATACCTTTGCTCCAACTAATTACGGCTACTAGATTTACACATGCGGTATGCTTGAAGGCAGCTTATCGCATACAGAAGTCCATTGAATAAACCAAGGATCTAAAAAAGGAAGAAATACAACATATATTTCTCTCTCCCCCAATAGAACACACACACACACACACACATATATTAGCTGACGATATTAGCCCCTTTTTCTCGCATAAGGATATTAACGTTCTACGTCTTATAATTAATGAAAAGATCCGTCATCTTGCCAGATTCATTAAGATAAACTATCTCACACTAAATGCAAAGAAAACTAAATGTCTTCTTTTTACACTTAAGAAAAATATTAATACTGATTTGATAAATATTAATAATATTATACCTCTTTCTATGGAAACCAAATTCCTAGGTATTATGCTACAATCTAATCTTAAATGGGATCTTTATATCCAGACATTATGTTCTAAGTTATGCAGACATATTGGTGTAATAAAAAGTATTTATGTTTTTCTTCCCATGAATATTCTTATTAACTTATATTATTCTTTCTTTTTTTCTCATATCTATTACTGTCTTCTCGCTTGGGACAAAACTACTGCATATAATCTTCATCGCTTACTAAAAAAAAAAATTGTTAGATTGTTTGATAATTGTAACAACTCTTCTTCTGATGATACTTCTCAACAGTTCGGAATTCTAACAATCGATAAACTTCTACATTTTAAAATTGCATTATTTATGTATAACTTTGTTAGCAATAATATTAATATTGACATTACGCTGCCGCATCAGCCGGGACACAGATATGAATCTCCTAGTGAACTTTATTATCGACCCATTTGGGCAAGAACAAATATCAGTTTGGCTCACAGGGTCCACGGGTGTGGAATTCCCTTCCTAATTACTTAAAACATATACATTCATTTTCTTTATTTAAAAAGTCTTTATATTTAATCTATGATTATTATTATTATTATATTTATGATTTTGGTCAAGATACTAGAAATTTATTTTGGAAATTATTCATTATGTTATTATCATTGTTGATTGGGCACATATTTTTTTACATATTATTTGTATTTTGCGGGATGCCATGTGGTGAAGGAGGGGGGAATGATGCAGATAAAGAACGTTTAATATTCGATTTGGGAAAACCTGGACAGCTTGGGCTTTGTCAAATGTAAAAGTCTTTTCCAAATGCTGCCCCGGCAGAATGCACATAATATATGTGTGGTTTTTTTCCCTTGCATTTTATTTTCTTTTTGTATATCTCATTTTACATAATTTAATTTTATATATTTTCCTTTGTATTTTTGTATTTCACTTAGTTATTTTCACTTTGTATGCATTCTGCCAGCAATAAAGTTTTTTTTTTTACCTATCATACAACAGACAATATTTCATTACACATTTATATATATATAATTAAATATTAATTACACAACTCATTTTAAAATTTTGAAGTAAAAATACAACCAGTAGTATAAAGCGTGGGCAAAGTATGGTCAAGAAAGCCGGAGAAGAACAAAGGTTAAATATTCCACATGTTCATAATGTGTATTACAAAATCCCGAGGAAAAAACAACATACTTCAGTCATTGCTTAATTAAATAATTAATGGCACAAGCATACAGTAAAACCTAAGCAAGGGTCATAGTCACAACTTAAAAATATAGGACAATAAAAAATATAGGGACGTATCAGTAGAGCGGGAAAAAAAAAAAAACCAGGTTGGTGGGAGGGTAAATTTCTAAACCTCATTTTTCTTGTGAAAAAAAATCTTTTGTGAGACGGGTTTAAAGTCAACTACACAGTCAGTGAGTAACTTATTTTGATCAATTCCTGTAGCCTTTTAAAATTTTTTCAAGTATTTAAACATCTGAAGGATGATTTTTTTTTCATTATCAGCTGAAAGTTTCTTCTTACGCTCTTCCAAATAGTTTCTGTACTTACTATGTGCTTCTCGGCAATACTTTAGGCACAGAAGGGTAATAGGTATGTCACAAATGTCATTCTTTACTTTTACTGCAGCATGCACAGTTCGAAGACCATTCACTTATAATTCATTTAACAGTGGACGATTTGAGTTAAGAAAGAGTCTGTTAAGCGAAACCCTTCTCTCCTTCCCATGGGAAAGTGCCAGTGCCGCTTTGACTAAACGAGAAAGTAGAAGGTATTTCTCCTTAAGCTGCCTCTTCTTCTTCGGGACATCAGACCAATAAACATCTATTCTAGGTTACAGGGGTGGAACTTTTGTTTACAGGTTCCTCATCATCTTGAATATCTGATTCTTCAAACAGATCATCTACATTATCAGTTCTATTTTCCCTTGTTCCAGTTGTCAAGGGATATTCATTCACTCGTTCAATCATGTATAATTTCCACTCGTTTGAAAGCTTATCTATATTATTCTCCTGGGAAAACAAGGGGCATTTCTTTAGCCACTCTTGCTATGTACTTCAAAGACATTGGTTCCATCTTAAATAATAGATGAAAGCACTGGATATTTTCCAGTAACTTGTTGCTCAGAGGAACTTCATCAAATAAATATTCAGTGATTGCCATAATAAAATGTTTCGCCTCATGGAAAAAGAGTTCAATTCTTTCTCCTTCAGTCTTAAAGCTTCATTCATGGCAAGAATGCAAAACATCGATTTTAGTTGTTGGAAGAATATTTTCCAGGTTATTGAAATCAAAGTTCTTTAGGTTCCTTCCGGACATATTTCCCGACAGTTCTGGTTTAACAATTCTTGAACCAAGGCTTCGAATAACACAGCATATTTCATCATACAGAATATGTATCAAGGGTTCTTCTCGTTGCATTAAAAGAAGAAATTTATCAAAAGTCTCATCCACTGACTTCCGGAAAAGCACGTGGGCTAAAGTTGTTGGATCCTTCAGGTGAGATCTAATACTTAGATAAAGTTTAGACTTGCCCTAATTCTTGCTGTTTTTGAGGATGTACTCAAGGAAATACTCCTCTAAGGCAGACCATTGCTTTGTTATTACTGAAATAACAGGGACCATAGAAAACCAGCTATTGTTAACAAACCTCAACATGTGTTTCTGCTCCATTTCAAGGTTATTCTGAATATTGTGAAAATCCTCACTTCTGGCTGGATACTTATGTACAGGATCCAAAAAGTCTTCGATCTCCCAATGACTTAAGGACTAAGTTATGCCATGCCTAAAAGAATCATGCAAGACATGCAAATTGCATGTACCAATATTAATTAAACCTGGCAAACCCTCGCTTTTGAAAATAGAATGAATATCCTTCAGACGTTTCACATTCACTGGAGGCCCATCTGAACCAATGGCAAGTAATATATTAAGAAGCAAGTGGTCTTTTGATAGGGATAACAGTATCTTTTCCTTAAGTATATCAGCAGTTGCATGACCAAGCTCAAAGCAACACAAGAAGCGACATACAACCTTCTCCTGATCACTGTCTCAGTATCGAATGTGAATGTCTGTTTCTTTCCAGCTTCAGTTGTTGCCTCATCAACTGGTATGGTAAAATAAGAGTCACCTTTCTTAACAGAGCTAATCAACTGATTACGAAAATATGGTCCAAGTCCGTGTGCAATTTCATATGAAACCTCAGTTTGTCCTAGCGTAAATGGCTTAGAAATTTTGCTGTCTAGAAACATTTTACAAAACACATTTTTCTAATTTTTACAAGAACTGAATGGGTAACCAGCTTCAACAATTTTCATTGTCCATAAACATTCTGCATTAGATACTCTATCAGCATCATTCACATTCCAGTGTTTCAAAGTTTCAGCACTAGATACAAAATTTGAAGACTTCTGTCCAGATGATGAAACCAACACTGCGAATTTTGTTTGATCTTTGGACAAAGCAGTTGTCACCAAAATCTTGTGTTTTGACGTATTTGTATGTTATAATACTTGTTGTATTCCTCACTAAAGGTCTTTTTGCATGAAGCAGTGTGCCATGAAGTCAGTATGCTTTGCACACCGTAATTCAATTAAATGTTTATTTCCATTCTTTTCACTCAGCCAGTTCTCTGGAAACCGTGTATAACGAGGCATGTTTATACTTATACATCAATTTTATTTTATACATCAAATTGACACCCTAATCTGAAAATATTAAGTACTGCAGTTGTCTTCTAAGATTATCTTAGATGCTAACAGTCCAATCTGAAAGAAAATTGGTCATTGATAGAAGAGAAATCAGCCATTGCACTAACGAGCAATGTTACGTTCCTCGCAACAATGACAGGAGGAGTGTATGTATTAATTTACTTAGTATAAAAGGAAGTTGAAAAAAGTTTTACAATTACATTTTCAAGTAGCCAATAAAATGGCCACTTAAATAAACGTTGGAGAGTGAAGCGAGCTGAAAACGGAACCTGTATACTCCATATTGAGGATCAAAACTTGGAATAAAGATAACCTATGATACAGTTAACTTTTATACCGGTAACTAAAAAAAAAAAGGATGAGTGGGACCCCTGGAGAAAAAAGGTTTTCAAAGTCATAAGTATTAATTTCAGAAATATTTTGGTTATTGTTGATATACTTGATGACAGGTACATTGTTCTTGATAAAGATAGCGTTTACTTTAACCTTGTGAATTTCATGTAAAACTTTCTTAGTAATTGAAAGAAGGTACTATTGGCGTTATGGTTATAACAATTAAAGTATGAAATAACAAAACGGAATTAAGTAGGATTTTTGTGGAAATTGACAGTGGTAAACACATATGGAAAAGCTGTATTATGATGAGGTGCCTTTGTTAAAGGCAATGTTATGCTTCATTATGGTGGATGAATTATCTTTACATAAGAGAGAAGTAGTTCAGCTCATTTATCCCTTTTTAACTTCCGCTATAGCTAATTCTTTAACCTCCCTTTTGTTTGGCACCAAACTGTTACCAATCCTAAATAATTCCGCCAATAACACCCCCTCCCTCTCTCTTTCAAAATGCCAAAGTGTAAGGTCATGAACTTGAAGGGTGAGTTCCAACATATCCTTGTAAGTACATTCACATTTTATTACATCTTTATATATTTGAATATTTCTTGCTAACAGTAATGATCTGTAGGGTGATGTCGGGAACATAATGCCTTTGAGCCGTTTGACATTGGTTTTTAGGGGTTTCGGTGAAGGGTTCCTTGGTATTTTAGAAACATTTTCTTGCATATCTCATATTTATATACTGTGTCTGGCATACATGTATAACTGTTCCCTTGAAAAAGATTGTACATGCATGCCTAGATTCAATATATTATTGTATAATTTCAATTTTTCACTTTCGTTACTAACGCATTACTACAAATTGTAAAAATGCAGAATGTTATACAATAAAAGCTACTTGTCATATACTTGTTTATACATTTATATTTTTATTACATATGTATGTATATTGTACATCCATTTATATTTTCATTATATGTGCCCTTATATATAATGGTATTGGATTCGATGAAATCCTGTATATACATATTCTAGTGTAGTGGCCCTGTATTATTTTATATAATATACAGGTGTGGACAGGTGGTTGTTGGCACTCCATATATCTGCACTTATTAATGATTTTCATTTATTTACTTTTCATTTTCACCAATTTTCTTATTTAATTTTTATGCACTTTCATTTATATTTTCACCTTTTTCAATATATATATATATCATCATCATATTCAACCATTATCTATCCACTGCTGGATGAAGGTCTCTCCAAATGCTTTCCACACAAGTCTATCCTGAGCAATTCGCTTCCACGTCACCCCAACCTGTTTTCTTATTTCATCCACCCATCTAGTTTGAGGACGTTTTCTAGGTCTTCGGTGGTCTCTTGGAATCCAGTTGAGAATTTCATTTGTCCATCATTAATCAGTTCTTCTTGCAATATGCCCAGCCCATCGCCATTTCAGCTTTTTTACTTTAACAATGATGTCCTCTACTCTAGTTTGCTCTTTTACTCGAGTGTTTCTTTTTCGATCTTTCCTAGTTATTCCAAGCATGCACCTCTCCATGCTCCTTTGGGTTGTCTGTAACTTCCGTATTGCTGCAATTGTTAGACTCCATGTCTCTGATCCATAAGAGAGGACTGGCAATACACACTGGTTGAAGACCTTTCTTTTTAGACACAAAAGCAATTTTCTCTTCAGGATAAAACTGTTTCTTCGGTATGCACTCCAGCCAAGTTTAATGTGTCTGTTGAGTTCCTTCATAATGTTGTCTTTCACTGAAATCAGTTGGCCAAGGTAACTATATGAATCAGAAATTTCTAGCTGAATATTGTCAACCTGTATTTTTGTTTTCCCTACGAAATTATTGAACATGATTTCCCCATGACAAAGTTATCCTGTGCCAATAAAGATGTTTGATTTAATACATTTCAGCACCATCTATTGATTAGCAATTTACATCATACCTTCTAAGATTATGATATACTTATTATAATACTTCATACAAGTTCTACGATTACGCCAGTCAACTGAGGAGACAGGTTTGTCAGAATAGTTAGTACGTTATCGTTACCTATATCCCAATGATAATCGATTTCCTTAGATTTAATAAAAATATCATATTTAACGTAACTGAATTACTCTCCACAATTAACATAACTTCAGGTTTTTTTTGTTTTTTTTTCTGGAACTAATTTATCTTAGTTAAAAATAAGAATTCCGTGTATGAAAATATTCTTGTGCCTCCTTGAGCAACTGTATTAGCCAGTTGCTTAACTAGCCAGACTGCCCTTCAAAATGAGACAATTATGAGTCTCTTGGGGACAGTGGGACACATTCGCCCAAAGCAGGATTTTCCTACCTGAATCAGGATGTCTGGTCAACTTATGCATCGATAGAATTCTACGGTAAAATGTACGAAAAAAAAGGAGTTTATAGCTTTTTAAAATTTTGTGCCCTAGGTATTTGCCCAGTGTGCTCATTTATAAATCCGGGCTTAACACGCTTTTTGTATGCACTAATAGTAAACGAATGAATAATAAAAAATTTGAACTGATAACGACAAAATTCATGCAAGGATGCGTACGTGTTTTTTTCCCCAAATATACGAAATACACGTAAAAACATCAGAGGCTCCAGGAATCCATACTAAAATTATTGTGGATTCAAAAAGTGCCTCAAATCCACCAAGTCGGAGACAATGGTAGCAATAATTTCGAATTGTATCTTATTAGTTTGAATAATTATATGAAAAATCTCCTTTACATATCAAATGTTAAGAGTATGATATGCGTTTTTTTTAAACAAATATTCGCACAACTGTAAAAAGGAGGGATGAGGCGCAAGTCTTCTGGTATTCAAGACAGTTGTGGAGGCATGGGGGGTTGGGTGATACAGGTTGTGCCTGAGGCTAACAATTTTCTAAATTCGCCATTGGCCACACCAAATATATAGTACTTTTTTAATTTTTAAATTCAAAAATTTTAGAAAATACTAAAATATAGAATACAGAAAACAAATGTAATAAATGGTATTTATTATGTGAGATATTATTACCCTTCTCAGAGGTCACACAATTGCCAAATAATGGTTAACACACAAAGCCACCAAGGAAAGTTTTTTGTGAGTTTTCGTGGGGGAATTTATATACTTAATAATTTTCGACACCCATGTAGAAACTCAAGTTAGAGCATTTTTTGTTTAGGAGAAAAAAAGACTCGGTCCCCATCCTGGCGTCCACGAAAATTGTTCAAATTTTTTTTACACCCATTTCTCCTTACAAGATAAATAGCTTTTTATATGAGATATTATTACCATTCACAGGGTTAACACAATTGCCAAATGGTGAACATAAAAAGCTACTGGGGTATGATTTTTGTACTTTTTGCGGGGGATTTTATGGATATAAATTTTTGCTACCTACATTTAAGCTCAAACTACAGGTTGTATGTATAAGAAAAAAAAAGAGACATCGTCGTGACCCGGAGTCGAACTGGGGATCCTACATATGATCCGTTGTCCCTTTACCTGCTCAGCCATCAGGACAGGAACGATGCTTCTTTTCTCCATATGTAAGGCTTTTATGTAAGGTATTATTGTCCATCACAGAGCCAAATTGCCCACCAAATGGTCAACACACAAAGCCACCAGGGCATGTTTTTTGAAGCTCTCATGGGGAATTTTATAGATATCAATTTTTGCCACCCATGCTTAAGCTCAAACTACAGCTTTTATGTATAGGAGAAAAAGAGACAAAAGATTTTACAAACCATAGTATTATTAAGCCATTATTAACCATTGAAAAGAAATGCACAAATTTTATTTTTTACCTGACTGAGCTTCTACGAATTTATCGTTTTCTGCTAACCAATTTGCGTAAGGAACAAATACTTCTTCTTTATATTTCGGATGTTGTTCAGCTAAAGCAAATACCTAGAACAAAAATTATGAAAGTACATATTTAGTCCTACATATTTAAAAAAGTATAAAAGCAAAGGCTAAAATTTAAATTCCATAAATCTACAATTATAATACATGATGGTAATATAATAGAAAATACGAAATTAATCAATTTGCCTTACTTCATCCCAGTTCTTGGCTTCAACACTCAATTTAATTAAAGCTTGTGTATTGCCCATTTTGCGATAAATATTAGAGGCATATTGGAATTGGCCATATTTTCTAAGATGTTCAGCAACCATGGTTAGAGAAGTATGATCGGCTTTGTCAATTTTCTGACCAACGTTAACTAGCCTTTATCAAAAAAAAAAAAAAAAAGGGGAAATAGGATTTTTAATTTTTTATTATTATGCACTTTATATAAACTACACACACATAACATTATTTTCATAAAAATGCATAAACTGCAAATTAAGCTGAAATACATTTATATAATACAAATCATAATTTGATCATAATCTGATATACAATATATGTTATAAATTGTCATCATATTTAACCATTATCTACTCGCTGCTGGATGAAGGCCATTTAAAATGCTTTCTACGAAAGTCTCTATCCTAAAGCAATTAATTTCCATAACATTCCAACCCGTTTTCTTATTTCATCTGTCCATCTAGTCTGAGGATGTTTCTTAGGTCCTTTGGAATCTAGTTGAGAATTTCAGTTGTCCATCATTAATCAGTTTTTTGTAATATGGCCAGCTCATTGCCATTTCAGCTGTTTTTGATTTGGTATTTAAATGCATTTTACACCATGTTATTCGATCATTACTTTTGGTATTAAACCTGTTCAGTATACTGCATATCTTTAATAACAGGTCTTTTGTTTACCAATATACAGGGTGTTCAGTAACTATCGCATAAGTTCCCTGCCACGCGAATCTTTGGATAATTTTAAGACAAAATGGAAGAGGGACGATTTTTGATTGAGGACTTCGTTTATGAATTATAGCCATTTCAAAATTTGCATGTATAAGCCAATCCTGCTCCAAGATAGCATGCTTTTACATCGGTGCATCTAATAATGAAACCTATGCTCCTTGGTTTTCCCACCTCTAGAATAACAAAAATTGGTATTGAGAAAGAATTTCTTGTTCGCTGTAGCTGCCAAATTTCAGCCGACCCTGCCTTAGAATTGAGTAATTCTACATAAAGATTAAAATGTGCTACCTAATTTGCCGATGACACACTTATTAACAGTTATACTTTTAAACTGCACATTTATAGTGTGTATGGTAGCTAAGATTGTTCTCATCCATGGCAAATTAAGACTGGCGTCCACCTTTTCCCATGAAAGAGTGTGGGGAGTATGGGGTTTTCAATTACTAATCTTCTTTATTTTTATAATTTGTGCCTCAGAAGATGATTTTTAAGGCCATATTTAGCTGAATATACATTGTGTTAAGTTTTATTTTAGTTCACAATACTACACTCAGCTAATTTTTTTTATTTTAGTTTAAAATAAAATTTATTTTATTTTGAACAGTAAAGTAAAATACTTTATTTTATATAAATCGAACACTACGCAGATTAAATCAAACAACAATGTCAATCAATCAACGTTTATTGGCGTAGTGTATCACTACGCCAATAAACGTTGATTGATTGACATTGTTTAATTTAAAATACTTTAGTTTGAAGTTCTGAAAAATAAAGCATATGCAAATAACTTCATACTGTTTCACTCAATTACAATCAAAGAACTATCACACAAAAAAGAAAATTGCAAGTTACAACTTACGTATCAAAATTTGGATCAATATTGACTATATTCATGGTCGCCAAACTCAATAATTATGGGAACTACTTTTAAAATTCAGTGCAATATATCCCGGCAAATTATAAATCGACGCCTCTACCCATTCCATTTTTTTTTTTCATTTTTCAATTGTATTATTTAAAAACAACAACAAACAAACAAACACTAAGGCAAATAAGAGAATCATTTATTCAATGATGGATTAAATTGATTTTACTTAAGCATTTGAGAATAATTTATCAAACTTTATCCATGTCTTTTAATTTTTTTTTCTGGAAAAGCGATATTTACCGTTGGTTGGCTTTTAATGTTGCTATAATCCACATTAAAAAAAAAATCACTGTGTGATAAACACAGTGCAAGCTAACAGCAGGGCGAATTTAGAGAGGCGTGGGTGATTCTCTATAATGTGCCACACATGTAGTGTGCCTGCACCAAGCCAAAGGAAACTAAAAAAATATATATGATTACTTACTATACACTTATGGAAAAGGTTCATAAAAAAAAGAGCAACCATACTGAAAGAAACTGAAAATTGTCTATTTATGATAGAGGGGGAGGGGCATATCTAAATTTGAGTCTGATATCAAAAATAACACCATCTGATACTAGTAGCCCATGATGGACTATTTGGCAATGTCAGGTCTAGATAATACAAATAATCTGTCTATTTATTATAAAATATCCAGAGTGCAAAATCATAAAATTTTTCAAGCTTAAAAAAACAAAACAAAAGCATTGACAGCCCCACTTTGAGAGCTTTCTTTGTAGGAAATGGTTTAATATGAAATTGCAATGAAATGAAAATGGGTGATTGTTTTCTATTGAGATTAGCACCCTTAGTGCAGATTATGCTCAAAGGCCTATCGAGATTGTGCTGATATTGGTAAGCTTCAATTACCATATAAACCAATGTTGTTAAAAGTAAAATTATGACATTTGCAAATATGAACAAAAAGATGGGTGAAAACATACAAAATACACATAATGAAATTGAGAATAGGAAAATAGAATTTGTGGACAAAATTGAATTTCTCAGAAAAATGCTAACTAATAAACTTAACTGGAAATCACAGATAGATGAAGTTAGGGGGGAAAAAAAATAGGTAAAAGTATTGGAATAACAAAAAGATTTTAAAACAGTATGCCAGAAAAAATCAAATCGGAATTATATTACTCTTTGATTTACAGTCATATGATATATTGTAATTGCACATGGGGTAAACTGGGTGAAGTAGAAAATAACTTTTTGAACGATGTACAGAAAAGAATAATAAAATTCACCTTCAAAGATAATAGTTTAAGCTGGAAATTAACAGTGATTAAAAATAATATTCTACCAGTAAATTAAATGCATAGATATAGTATCTTAATAAAGATGTTTGAAATAATAAGGCAGTGCAGGCACAGGGAACTGATTGTGCTGCGGAGGAATGAGAGTAATAAAGGTAGATATCTGGAAAACAGAGAATATTTGCAGCCAAAGATAAGAACTGAAACAGGTTGTAATAATATAAATTACAAGGGACCTAAATTTTGGAATGAGCTACCCACTGGAATTAAGATTACTAAATAATCTGAAGTTATTTAAGAAAAATATGAAGAATACAATATTAATAGATATTGATAATTTTACCTGAAAAGTGTTTCTTATATATTTATTAACATGACTATGTTGTGAAAAAAATGGCTATTATAGATTTATACTGCATACTGATATGGTGACAATTTTTTTTTTAATTGGATTAGATGATTAATAATCCTGGTAGACTTCCTTAATTACAGTTTGCGATTGTATTCTTTTCTCCTTGTTTTCTTTCTTCTTGACAGGTCTATAGCTGGTTGTCATTTTTATGGTATTTTCTATGGTCCCGCCACAAAATACTGTAATAAGCATAACTGGAAATAAATTTTATTATTATTATATATGGTGCACCTTAAGAAATTTTTAATCATATTTAGTTTTCTGTAATTTCGTTTATCAATGTAAGGGCAAGTTAGTGAAAGAAATGTGGTGAGGCGCATGCTCCATAACAGAACCTGCACCTCTACTGCCCCATCATTTTAATGCCTTCTGTGTGCTTCCCACCATCCTAACATATTGGGCATGTGCCCCCCCCCCACTTCGTTGGGGCCCTGTGTGTGGACTGAGAAGGAAAGCCCCACCCTCCCCTCTCTCGTTAATTTATGAGAACTAATTTTTTTACCTAATGATATAAAATCCCTCCCCCACCCACATGTATTCTTATATTGTAGATCATAAAATAATCACAAAGGCCAAATATGGCCAAGTGACAAGATTTATTGGAACAAAGCTATTCTTGGCAAAACTTTACCAAAACATAGTTTTGAGCTTAAATATGAAGACTTATAACAATACAAATCTAGACTTTTGCGTGTATTCTGGTGAAAACCTCAAAATGCCCCTAATAGCATCCACCGTCTGCATATAACAGTATACTGTTATCAATGGAGTAACATTGTTTATGAATGACTCTTCACACAGCCCTCTCAACTTATAGCGATTTATTATACAGTAGATAACTTCATTACTCTACTATTTCAATTGTCAAATTCATTCAATTTACTTCTGCAGCTCAAACATTAAACACAAGGTAAAGCATTTTTAAGGCATACTCATTTAGTTACACACCAAAAAGCTTTATTATTATGTTTGTTCGTTTCACGTCCTAAGGCTACCAGGGCAATATGTAGATGGGACTGTCAATGCATTACATCACCCATGCACGATACGCTTACATATAACAACAACTAGGCTTCTGGGTGAATTCGAACCCCCACCCAATGAGTTGACGATGCTGATTAGATATTTATATATATCACAGGCAATATATTTTTGTACCACTACAAAGAACAACCTGTAAGTATCTATGATTACGCATTTGTTGAAAATACTTACCTGGAAATCAAATTTTATAGTTCAAGGTATCACTTTTGAAATCATTACTTGACTATTATTTCAGATTTATGGAATGTGTAGCCTACTGCAAAAAAATCAGAAGGGAAAGACCTTGCCTACCACCTCTCAAATCTATTTGTATTTTGTTATGAGCCCACTACCCCACAGGGCAGGGATTGTAGAGGCTATAATTGCACTTTGATTTAATCACATACTGTTATTTAACAATTAAATTATTGCAACATTAATTGTACATTGTCAACAGATACATAGTATGTTAAGATGCTTTTCTTATAACACCGATTAAATGCTCAGGACCCTGTCTGTCGCTTTAAATCAATTATGATATTTTAAATGCTACATTTGTACGATGACAATTCTTTCGCCTCCTTTTCCAATACTTGGTGATGGTTTATCTTACATTGGGTTGCAATATTTAAAAACGTCTGACGACGCTTTCTGTTACATCACTGCATTTTGCACACGCGTTACTTTTCTTTCAAGCTGAACTCTTCCAATTAAAAAAACCTCTTAATTCTAAGGTGGGGCTGACCGAAATTTGAGTGTTAAATTTAAATAGCACGTGACCAAGAAATTCTTTACAATAGCGAGTTAAATCCTTTTTATTCTGGAAGCGGGGAAACCAAGGGGCATGGGTTTCATTATTGGATGAAATGACGTAAAAGCATGCCATTTTGGAGCAGGATTGGCTTACACATAGAAATTTTGAGATGGCTATAATTCACAAATGAAGCCCTCAATCAAAAATTTTCCCTCTTTAATTTTGTCGTAAAATTATCCAAAGATTCGTGTGGCAGGGAGTTTATATGATAGTTACCGAATACACTGTATAATCCATTTCGCTGGTTCCTCTGTTTGGGGTGTTTCCATTTTCTTTGAGGTTTCCTCTTAAAAAAATGAATTTATGATAAGAGTCTCAATTTCTGCAAATTTGGTAAGTTGGTCACAAAGATTATATCTTTCCCTCCATATCTGTATTTTCTAATTGATGTTTCACTTTGTTCTCCCCGTTGTCTGATTCTTGCATCAAAAATCCCCACGATTATCTCGATACATTACTTCCCCATGGTAGAACTGTTTGGTTGGTTGTATTTTTATGGTGCAAGGACAATAATGGTAGAACTATTTGATTTCTTCATAAAATTCTTTGAATACTTTGTTGGAAAAACTTGATATTGGTATATGTTTGTACTATTTGAAGTAGTATTGCTGGGATAGTTAAATAATTATTGTTGCTTTGTTGCTGGATTTAGTGTACTTTTAACTTCTAAAACATAGTTTTTAAGTCTTCTATTGATTAAAAAGCTGACTTACATATAATACAGTATTTATGTGAGATGTTATTTTCTGCTAATTGATCCCCCCCCCCTCCCGCTATAATTTTTGAATCAGATTTTGTAAGTTCTAAATTTTGCCACCAGGAGCACTGCCACGGGATTCCCACACATCTTGGAAGAAAAAATTCTGACTTTTTGGACTATTTTTTATGAAATGTTTCACCGATTCTAGTGCTAGCATTCACACACCAATCACCAACAGTTTCACTAATGCACCAAATAATAAATACATTATAGTAAAAATATAAATAAATATGAAAAACAGTACTAAAAATTTTTTACATGTCAATCCAACCATGTTGTCCAATTATTTCAATAGCTTTACTCATTTCCCCAGCAGAAAGGTACATTTCGGCAGCCGCTTTTGGTTCATTAATGTTTTTAGCCCAATCTGCTTTCTTTTTTATTAAAATCTTTTTATCCTGTACATCCTGAGATCCCAAGAATTCCTTGGAAATGAAAAATAGGAAGAACAGCATAAATTTTATGAGCTACAGCACATATATCACAAAAGGAAATCATTAAATGTATACAGCTATTGGCTTCAGAACTTTACATTAAGAAATTTCAAAAACAAAGTAAACAAATCAAGAAATTATTTTTCTCAATAGCAACCATTAACCAAAGTATATTTGGCGAGATATGTAATGCAGAAGGAATGAAACTATTTTCTTTCTAAACTACTTGTAAACCATTGGATCATTTAAATTATTTATTGACTGAATATGTCATGTTTTGTTTGGCACATGTCTAATTAAAGGGTATAAAACGAAAGTCTTACTCATATCCGTGTATTGTTGTAAATGATGATTTTAACGGTAAAATGCTAGGCTAAATTTCATGCTGAAAAACAAACAGAATTTACAAATGATTTTAAGTGACAATATCAAACCTCTACTTTTCAAGTCAACAGACGATGCCATTTCATGGCCTCCCAGAAAAATATCTACACATTTATCAAGTGACAGTTTGGCACCATCATGGTAACCTCATCATATTCCACTTTTGATTTTGGATTGAGAATCAATAATGTAGCAGCCATGAACAGTGTTCATGCTGGCAAAATGCGTGTGTTTTCCTTTAGTTCTTTAAAACCTTCTGATCAAGAAATTTAATTAAAAAATCCTAAGTTGTTAATTGAAATATAACAAACATTGAAGATCATATAAAAACTTATTCACATACTTGTGCCATATCAAACATACGAAGATCAGTGTACATAGTCATTGCTTTACTCTCATTACCAGCTTTTTTATAAAAATTAGCTGCTTCAGGGAACTTTCTAAGGTAGGCATTTACGTCTCCCAAAAATAACATATCGGAACTATATTTCCTGGAATCCTGTGTGGGGAAAATGTTAATCTAATTATATAAAAATATAGTTAACTATAAAATTTGAGAAAAGATATTTTATAGTCATATAACATATAAAAACATACCAAAACATGGATTTCAGACAAAAGTTATATATATCAAGATAATTTCTTAGCTAAGATATTAGTGCAGTCGAACCCGCATATAATGAAGTTTAAGAGAGCCGCAAAAATGCTCGAAATATCCACAACAGCTGCTAAAAAAAACCCATCAGCTGTTTTTAGCTGAAAGTAAATATAATACACATGCATAGCATGTAATTTCAATTAAAATGATCATTCTCAGAAGGAATGAAAATTAAAATATCTAAAGTATTCAATAATATGTGGAAAACCATAAATGTAGTATTCTTAAATGAGTGTCATCTGTTGATTTAAAAAAGTATAATGAATTCTCACTGACAGGCATTCTATTATTGGCCTATTGCTTTCTTTTGGTCTTACATAATGGTATCCTTTTGGAAAAGATGTTTCTTACTCAAATATATTATAAAAGAATCAATATAAATACAACATGCATTTAGTAAAATTTAGTCAAATATATGTTCATTATTGAGGGTGTGAATCATAATACTGAAATTCATTTTTAAGCTAGTGCCATCTATTGGTCTACTATTGAAAATGCAAGTTGTTAAACTGAAGAGTGACAGATTTAAAGACAGCCTTAGTTGAGTGCAGGGTTGGGACGTATTATACAGTAAACGTATAAAAAGTATGTCAGGGCTCAACAAATACAGTCGTCAATATATACAAATACAGTCGTCAAGTAGAAAATTTAAAATGGAAATATATTTCATTCAAAAGATGTTACTAAACAACAATTATTAACGTTAGTCCCAACTCGATACACAGAACCAGCCATGAATGAGGAGAGGTAAAAGTTTGGGTATGAAATTTCTTCATTTATTTGTGGTTTTATGGCTAAAGGATTATTGTGGTCATGCTGCGCCGGGACCTACTGTTTTCCGAGGAATCCAAACCTCTTAAGGCCTAGGGAACCAAACCCCGGACTACAGTGAGCAGTGTGATCTTTATGAGATCTCTGAGTAAGCGTTCTTTGCACTGCTGGGAGTCGAACCCGGGTTAACGGCGTACTAGGCGAACGCGTTACCACACTGCACCACCGCAGGGCTGAAATCTTTCTTTACTAAAATTAATCACACATAGGTATTTAAAATTCTGTTTTGTGTTTGTTTCTGTTGAGAGTGTGAATCTGTAGCCACTGTGTTTTGGTTAAGTGTTAGTTAGCAACATCGACAGATGCTGCAGTAAAAAATTACTTGGACATGTTATTAGGCTTGTTGGGCTTCGTTCAAAGCAATGGAAGTTTAAATAAATCTTTATTAAACTTTCATTTCTTATTTAATTACTTGCTTTGTTTTATCATTTAACGGCTGTATGATGGCACACTCAGTAGAAGATGAAATGAAAATAATTTTTCTTTATGGGGAATGTGGTCGAAACTGCAGGGTAATCTATACAAGGTTCAATGAGTTATTTTCTGACCGATCAGTTGATCATAAGTATGTATTAATAATAAATAAGTAAGTAACGTATTTATAAGTATGTATGTACGATTTATCAACAAAATGTCATGAAACACGAAGTGTAAAAGATCGGCTAGGCTCTGGTCGACCTAAAATGGATGAGGACACAATGCTGGAAGTTATCGGCAATGCTAGTGTAACACCCCTGCAATCCTTGAGTGAAATGAGTCACAGCACAGATTCCCAAAACCACTTAAAAAACATTTGTTTTGTCCATATAAAATGCACATTACTCAAGAGCTCAGTGAGGATGACTTTGATCATTGTGAAGAAATGACTTCATGAATCACTGAAAATAACCAGTTTTTACAAAGCATTTGTTTCAGCGATGAAAGCACATTTTTTCTTAATGAACATGTGAATACTCAAAAAGTGCTTTACTGGAGTGATGAAAATCCTCATATTTTAAGAGGATATACTCAGCGAATACAAAAATCAAATATTTGGACGGGGATTTTAGGCAAGCATATCATAGGGCCTCTTTTCACTGATGGTACTAGATCTGCTAGAAAATTTAGTAGACCCTCTAATTACAGAGGTTGTTGAAAATGCTACAACTGAAGAAGGAGAGCTAGAATTTGATGTAGATGGAATCGTAACCTAACAAAATGGTTGCCCTGGACATTATGCTCATGCTGTGATTCAGTATCTAGATGAGATTTTCAAACAAATGGTTTGGTAGGCGAGGGCCGATTGAATGATTGGCTTGATCCACAGATTTGGCCATGAACGATTTTTTCTTATGAGGGGACACCTGCAATCTATAGTTTATACTAGAACCCAATGAACTTTGTTACTCAAATTAAAGAACAGAATTACTACAGCTTGTTGGGAGATACCATTACTTACATTTAAGCATGTGCATCAGAAATTTGAAAATCGTTTATTTTACAGTCAGGAGATGAATGGTGTGCATTTTGAGCAGTTATTGATATAAAGTTCAATCTAGTAGTACGCCGTGTAATTTGAATAGGAATTTGATCCTATCGGTGTGGTCAAGATTGCCCCTCTTATAAAATCTCCTCTGCATCTACACATGTGCAGATGCACACTCTCTACAGAAACAAGCACAGAATGGGATAAGTATAGTATAAGTAATAAGATTTAGTAAAAACAGGGATTTCATACCCAAACTTGTACTTCTCTCCATTCATGACTGGTTCAGTGCATCGACCTTTGACCAATGTTGTTAATCGTTTTTTAGTCACATCTTTCGAATGGCATACAACTTGACATACACTGAAGAACAAAAACATTAAAACCACCTGTGAGTTATGCAAATGAAGTTGTCTGCAGTATCAATCAAATGGAAGGGGTAGGTGTTGTGTTAGTATATAAAAGCATGGGACTATCCTCTGACGATCAGTAATTCGCATCGGTGCAAGATGGATAAAGGTAAGGATGTATCAGACTTTGACAAGAGACAGATTGTGATGGTAAGACGGTTGGGTAAGAGTATTTCGGAAATGGTATGTCTAGTCAGCTGTTCACGATATGCAGTATTTAGTATGTATGAGGGCAAATCAGAAAGTCTTTTCCTCTATTTTTTTTTTTTAGTCAAATTACGGCTGTAAATGCGAAGTCAACATATCCATTCCCAGCGGTGGATCTTTCTTGGACCGGCCAAGCCTTATTTGTCGGTAGCTCCACGGCACGGTGCTGCTGTCAGTTGTTGAAGATGGCGGTTGTGTTTCACACGTCCACGGTGTACGAGCAACGAAGCGTGATTCGTTTTCTATGGAGCAAGGAACGAACGCCCATCGAAATCCACAGGGAAATGCAGCTCACGTATGGGGAAAAGTGTCTCGCTTTGGGAAGTGTGAGATGGTGGTGGTGTGAGTTCGCAAAAGGCCGTGAAGACTTGCATGACAATGAGCGTTCGGAGAGGCCGCGTTTGTCACTGACTGACAACATTTCCTGCTGGGATGTAATGGTGAAAGTGGATCGGCGTGTGCACTTCAAGGACATTTCCCAGGAGCTTGGCATTTCATATGGGAGTGTTTACGACATCGTTCACGGGTTCTTCGGGTTCCGGAAGATTTCATGTCGGTGGGTGCCAAGGCAGTTGGACGACATGCTAAAAGGCAAGCGAAGGATTGCTTCACTGAATCATCTACAACGGTATGCCGAGGACGGTGGAAGTTTCCTGGACAGTAATGTTACTGGCGATAAAACGCAGATACTGCATTTCATGCCGGAACCAAAGCAGCAGAGCATAGCGTGGAAACATCTGGGTTCGCCTGCGACAAAAAAATTCCGTTCAGTGCCATCTGTTGGGAAAGTGATGTTAACGGTCTTCTGGGATCACCGTGGACTGCTTCTGCTGGATCTACAAGGTGCAACCATCAATGCCGACAGTTATTGTTCCACACTGTCACGTCTGACATCATGCGAAAGCGCTGAGGGATCCTCAATGTGGACAACATGGTTATCCTCCACAACAATGCGAGGCCACATGTGGCAATCAGAACCGCCGACAAGCTCCGGTCATTTCACTGGGAGAGTCTGGACCACCCACCATACAGTCCGGACCTCGCCCCTAGTGATTTCCACGTTTTCGGTCCGCTGAAGAAGTTCCTGGCAGGACAGCGATTCACGTGCAACGATGAAGCCAAGACAGCAGTCCGACGGTGGTTCCACAGTCAGCCGGACGAATTCTACCACAGGGGCATCTCAAATTTAGTGCTGCGATGGGACAAATGTCTGAACCGGTGTGGGGACTATGTGGAAAAATAGTGTAAGGTACGTAGAATAGTACGTATATTTGTAATTACCTGTATGTACCTTATTTTGGCTAATAAAAAATAGGGGCAAAGACTTTCTGATTCGCCCTCGTATCAGAGCATCATGCAAACAGGTGAAACATCTAGCTGAAGACAAGGTGTTGACCGGCCAAGGGCCATTGATGGCAGCAGAGACTTTATCAGCTTGTTCGTGCGGATAGACGTGCTACCGTGGTGATGCATGGAATGTGTCAAAACACACTGTTCACCGTACATTGTTGTCTATGGGATTACGAAGTCATCGCCCCATTCGTGTGCTTACACTCACTGCAACTCATCTCCATAAATGCATGCTGCGGAACCGTAGCCATGCCCATTGGACAGCTAAAGAGTGGAGGAGGGTCAGTGACAGATGAATCTCGTTTTTGTTTACATAATGTGGATGGACGCGTTTGTGTGTGAAATTTAATAGGGGAAACACTCATACTTGGTTGCACTGCTGGAAGGAATTAAGATGAGCGGCACAATGATGGCGGGAGTGTTATAGTGTAGGCGAGTTTTTCATGGAACCAGCTTAGTTCCATTGTCATTGTTCAACGCAATCTCAATGCTTTAACGTACTTAAACACCCTGGGGTACCGGTTACACCTCTTCATGTCCACCGTCTTTCCAGACGGCAAGGGCATCGTACAGCAAGATAATGCTCTGTCACAAAGCTTGTATGGTTCGAGGAACGTGAGAATGAGTTTTCTTTATTACCATGGCCTCCAAATTCTCTAGACATCAATCCTATTCATCACCTGTGGTTTCACTTAGAACAACGTATCAGAGCATTAACATCACAACCACGGAATTTACAAAACATCTGTTGCAATTATGGTGCGATATCCTTTGTGCAACCTACCAACATCTAATTGAATGCATGACGTGCCGCATGCAGGCTCTTTTAAGCTCCAAAGGTGGACCTACACATTATTAGGTAAGTGGTTTTAATGTTTTGGTTCTTCGGTGTATGTTTCCACTTGAAATTTTTGAGTTGACCCTCATCTCTACCCTCCCAGGGTCACACATAAAAAAATTTTCACTCAAAAAGTGTGCCCCAAAAATAATGGGATACGTGTTCACCAATTTTTCCATCTACCCAACCGTTTCTGAAAAAATGACCTGAGGTCAGACTTCGTTAATGCACTGTATACAGTAATTAAATTCATTATAATTACATTACAAAGAGCACTAACGTACTAAAAAAAATACGTCAATATGGTTTCATAAAAGAATTAAACTAAAGATTCCCAACCCAGGCTCCAGCGCACCTATCTATGTGGAAATGCATGCACCAAAATGTTTCATCCTGCTCTATATCGCAGTTTCTCTAATGAGGCCATAAATCCACATATAACAATGCTTTTTTATAGTACATTTAGATATATATACTGATAATAAAAGTTGCTGTTTTCTTATTCTTTAATGCTATGAAAATAATGTGTATCGAGGTAATCTAAAACGAGGAAATTATCAATTTATGTAATACATATCTAACTGGTGGAGAGCTTCGAAACACACTTTTGCTTTTTGTCTCTCCATTTCTAACCAAATCATATCAATAATATCTGAATCTCTAAAATTTCACTTAAAATGTTAGAATAATTTTTTGAAAAAGATGTATCAACAATATACTATACACAGGTTGAATAAATATATTTCTTATTCTATTTATATTTAATTTTAAAACAAGAAGTTTAATGTTTTTTACTATCAAAACGATTTTATAAGACCTTAAAGTGTGTTACCATATTATGATTTTAAAAAATATCAGTTACAACGACTAAATTTGCATGGTCCCTTGGAGGTCGTTATAACCCATTTTCACTGTATATGTATTCCAGCAAAAACGTCGATATACATTATTTTCACAAAAATTGTTATTTGTTATAAAGCAAGCAAAAGAACGTAAGTGAATATTATGAATTTCAAGGGACACGAAAAAACTTCTGGTATGCACAATATAACAAAAAAAAAAAATCGGCACACGAAGGAGTTGTTCCGATGTGATAAAAATTGGTGGATATGAAGAACATACATAGAAAAAGAAACGATTAAAATTTCAGAACAATTGAATGATTTATTGCAGAGTTTGACCGTTACAAAGGGAGGAAGTCAATAAGGCGTTGGTCCACCTCTGGCCTGGATGCAAGCTGTCACCCGGCGTGGCATAGACTGATAAAGATCCCGGATGGTGTCCTGCGGAATTTCTTGCCAAATTGTCTCCAACTGTCGGGCTAAATCGTCAACATTCCGGGATGGTTGCAATCGCCTTCCCATAGCGTCCCAAATGTGCTCTATGGGAGAGAGATCAGGAGATCTAGCTTGCCAAGGAAGTGTTGGGCAAGCTTGAAGACAATTCATAGCAACACGTGCCGTGTGCGGCCGGACATTGTCTTGTTGAAACGTAAGTCCAGGGTGTCGCAAAAGGAACGGTAACACAACCGGTCGTAGAATGTCGTCTACGTACCGCTGTGCTGTAAGTGTGCCAGAAATGACCACCAAAGGGGTCCGGCTATCAAAGGAGATGGCACCCCAGACCATAACGCCCTGTTGTGGGCATGTGTGGCGTGCGATAGTAAGGGCAGGATCCCCACGCTGCCCTGGACGTCTCCAGACACGTCTGCGGTTGTCGTCAGGACACAGTTGGAAACGGGACTCGTCACTAAAGACTATACGTCCCCAGTCAGCGCAGTTCCAAGTTGATCGAGCCCGGCACCACTGTAATCGGACTTGACGGTGTAAAGGCGTGAGAGGTAAGCGGCGTAACGGTCAGCGCGAGCGTAAATTCCGCTCTCTCAGTCGTCTGCAGAGGGTCATGTTGGACACATGTGTGCGGGCCACACGTTGGATAGTTGATAACGACGAATCCGGTGCTGTGACAGCTGCTCTGACAATCGCTCTGTCTTCCCGCTCTGTTGTGGCCCTAGGTCGACCGCTGCCGTCCCGATGCTGACATCTGCCGTTGTTGACCCACTCTTGCCAGCACCGTCCAATCGCCGCATCGCTTCGACCCACATGTCCAGCGATTCTTCCAACCAGCCTCTTTCAATCCGATAGCACGACCTCTTTCAAACTCTGACATATGCTCGTAATGAGCACGAATCTTTCGGCGAGGCATTGTTACAGTCGACGTAAGATATCCGCAGTCAAAATGCAACAGAAATTTTGACCACATATTGAGAATCGCTCCTTATATACACCTGCTGAATGCGCAGTTCCGATGCGCTGGAGTTCCCGCTATTCATTCATTGGACACCAAATTTTAATCATTTGCATGTTCGGTCAAAATGTCTTTGCATACGAAATTTCATTACAATCGGACAACTCCTTCTTGGTGCATCGATTTTTTTGTTATAGAGTGTATGTGAAACTTTGAGATATCCAAGCTCGATATATGCGGGTCCGACTGTACAAAAATTTGCACAGTAATTATACAAAAACATGTTTATTCATGCATTTCAATTACTCATCAACAGAAACTGAAATTCATCATTGATGTGTGTGCAATGCTTAATATATTGATTTAAAAGAACACCCTTTCTTGAAAAAATGGTTAGTAATGTTACGATTACTTATCACGATTGATTGGGGAGGGAGTTTTTCCAAATGTAATTTCCAAAATAACAAAAAAATTAAATAAACATTCAAGCTTGTCGAGATTTGAACCTGGATCAAATCAATGGAAAAGTGAAATTAGTCCACTATCACTGGGATGTTCTTGCAAATGGGTAAGCAGCATGGGCTAAGGAGTTAAAAATGGAGTTAGCTCCTTTTTTCTTTACACCAGCAAAATATGCTAACAATTGAAGAACATGTTAATATTACACAGTATATGTAGAGGTAAAAAACAACCTATATAAAGAGAATGAATTTCCTGGTTGGTTATATTTTTACGGTGCAATGACAACAGTCATTCGGCACCAAGCAAAGTAAGACAGTACATACAGTTTCAATAACAAAAAAAAATTAAAATTATAATGTTAACAATATATTAAACATATAATGAAACGAAACAATGTAATAACGCATTTCCTAACTTTTAAAGTTAAAATACTTTAATTAATGTTTAGTCACCAGCAATTACTTGAAATTTGTGTTGTTCTCTTTTCGAACACCCCCGATCTTTTGCTTAACATCAGTTGTTATTATCATACCTTGGCTACCATATCTGTACATTTATCTTTTGGCTAAACTCTCTTTTATAGTTCACATCACTCCTACTCTGTTTATCTGCCATTAATAAAAATAGCGAAAAAGAACTAATGAGCAAATTGAGTAACTCTTCCTTGCTACCACTTGAATTAGTATTTGCTTATCGTAATTTTACTATCGAAGTAATAGATCAAGAAAATGGGAAAAGACGGAACAACTGAGGGTCAAAATAAAAAAATTCTGGAAGAAATAAATTAAAAGAAATGATGCAGGAAGAAGCTAAAAAGAGAGATGAAAGATATAATAATATGATAAAAATGGATGGGATGAATGGTACTATAAATGAGATGAGAACAGTTTTTATGGATATCACAAAAGAATTTCGTATTGTACTGGAAGAAGCTAAAAAACAAAACAAAGAGGAAATAAAGGAGCTTAAACAGGACATAAAAAGCATCAATCAACAGCTGTATGAAATAGCTAAAGGTCAAAAACAAGATATGGAAAAAATGATGGTAGAGAATAAAGAAGTTAAAATGGATGTTAATAACATCAACCAATATATATAACATAATAGTAAAATTATGATATATTCAGCACAGTGAGTCATTTTACTTCCAATATATATAAGGTGAAATAATATAATGGTAAGTGGAATACCAAATACAAAAGACATACAATGTGAAGAAATAGTACAAAGAATCTGTCAAAAACTTGACATAGATTTACAGGAGGATACCCAAACTACACATAGATTGAAGAGCAAGAATAATCCACAAACATCAAAATAAATAAATAAATTATGATCAAAGAGGAAAATGCAGTTTAGTACAGAAGACATAGGCTTAGGAATGGATTTGACAATGGTAGAGTATATTTAAATGAACACGTCAAAAAATATAATAAATACTTACTCAATGAAACATTGAAATTTAAAAGCAAACATGGTTGGAGTTTTGTATGGATGGCAAATGGTACCACAAAAATTAGAGAAAAAGAAAACTCGACCACCTACGATATAAAATTTTTTAAAGACATTCAACGTTTACAATGAATTTCTGGTAACCACGAAAACAAACAAAATACAAAGATAATAAATTTTTTGGAGAAACAAACAAAAGGAATACAAGAAAAGAAATGAAAAAATGATGAATATATGAATATCCTCTATATGAACGCTTAGAATATAAGCAATAAAATTGAAACCATCGAGATTATCAAGAAAAATAACCAAGATCTTCAATTAACAAAAAAGGAGGAAAGAGAAAGTGGAAGAAATAAAAAGAAAAACTATGAAGAAATCAAAGATAAAGTTACAAATGTAAGACAAAATCATTAAAGTGCTAATAACTTCATACACATCTTGTACATGAATGCATGCAGTAGGTGCAATAAATTTGACCAAATCAAACATCTCATAAGAATTAAAGAATACACTGAAATTATCATCATAATAGAAACTTGGAGAGTAACTCCATAGTTTATTCCTTTCCTTCTTTGGCTCTTATAAGCCAAAATGTGGTATGTAGATTGTACCTGAGATAATGATTCAAATTAATTTTTAATGCTCCATGAACTCCACCACAACCTTCCTATTTAAATAAGGAGCCCACCCTTTCTGGCAAACAAGTACAAGATGCAAATGTCAATCATAAATGCATTGCTGTGGTTAGTGCAGTGGTTCCCAACCTTTTTCAAGCCGCGACCCATTTTTATAGTAACCAAGTAATCCGCGACCCCCTTTTATAGTAACCAAAAGACTAATGACCCTCCTCTGTCCACTGCCACCACATTTGCATAATAAAAGTATTTTACCCCACGAAAAACTCACAAAAAACTCGCCCCGGTGGCTTTGTGTGTTGACCATTATTTGGCAATTGTGTTAGCCCTGAGAAGGTAAAATTTTTACAGCATGTATCGATACAATCACAGCATGCAAGGCCGTAGCCAAGTCCCATTAAAAATTTAGTTTCGGGGGTGGGGGAGGTCACTAAGATATCCCCCTCTGGATATGGGCAGGATCCTTACATACGGAAAAAGAGAGCGTTTTTCCAGTCCTCGTCAGTCTAGCGGTAAAGGCACTCTGGGATCAATTGGAGGGGGGGAAGCTGGTTAAAAAAAAGCTCTATTATGAGCTTAAACATAGATGTTAAATTTATTAATCATAAAAGCATTTTTAACAGGAGAAAAATACATTAAATATAAATTATATTGTATTAATTCTGCATCTTAAATCAATTATGTATATTAATTATATATGTTAATGTATAGATATAAATTTAACAATCATTAGTAGAATATTACAATGTGTGTAGCCATCATGTTAAAAAATAAAAGCGTTGAAACAGTTGGTATGAAATTCCTTATAAAAATAATTGCAACTAAAAATAATTGTGGCGACCCCCCAGAAACGTGTTTGCAACCCCCAGGTTGGGAACCACTGGGTTGGTGCATTGAGACCCAAAAGATAATTCAAACCTAGAGTCAATCAATTTCTTTCTGGTTCTAACATTTCTTTATGCATGTAACAATTTCTTTATGAGTGAAAACATAGGTTGTAGTCGGAACATAAAATCAAGGAGCAGCAATGATTAATTCAAATAACATATATTACACACATTTCTATTTTAATAATTGCAGTTATACTATCATTTTATGCTTGGTACTTTTACATTCCAAAGCTACTTGATGGCTTATTTGAGACAGACCAAACAGATCGTGATCTCTGAACCATACTCTATTTACAAATAATCAAGCTTACTAGAAATTGAATCCAGTCACATAAATCCAGTGGTTTTGACATTTACTAGCGGACCACAGGAATACACCTTTTTATGAAGTAGTAAAATTATGTTGCACATATGATAACCTTTACGGTGACAGATTTTTCATTTGACATTTACATCCAATGTTTGCTTACTTTCCAATCCTCAGAATGCATTATGGCTCATCCGAAATAAGCTATATGATCTCCTAAACTACATTATGTTTACACATAATCATCTGACTGAGAACACAGTCCAGTGATGGTGATCATAATCACTGGATTATTGACCCATCATTTAACATTTAAAATTCAAGCTGTCACTTTTACAGGGTTCCTACTATCAATGGAGGAAAAATTTCCCTGACTTTTCCAGATTTTTTCCCTCCTGACTTTTCAAGCAAAATTCTCTAACCAATCATAAAACTTTCAAATCAACTTTAGTTGTGGGAGAAATGGCTTCATATTCGTGGGGGATTTAACTATTCAAAATAGAAGTTAAGTTTTCTAGACTTTTCCAAGTTTTAACCAAAAATTCTCATTTTCCCTGACCTGTAGGGATGATTTCAAATTCCCTGACAATTCCAGGTTGTGTGGCTGCTTTTACATAATTATTAAATGCACAAAAATTGATATTAATGAAACATTATTGCTAACACAATACTAAAAAATACATTTTTAGTGCTGAGAGTAGTAATCCTTCAAATCTCATCTATGACAGACCAGAATAAATGAGTTTAATGCAAAATATGAATGAAAGAAATGCTTGGGATTTATTACTTCAAATGATCGAATTAATTTTAGTATTTGCAAATCTCTAGTGCGAATCAAAGCTTGACGAGCAATTGGTAAGTTCAAATTCTCTAAGGCACTGATTCCAAGAAACTTCCAGTCTGAATCCGTTATGCCTAAGCAAGCAACTTCATATGCTTCACTATAAAAAGAAATATTTGAACAACCTGAAGAATTTCAAGAATTTTATATACATGAGTTAACTGCATGAAATCTAAAATTTAAAAACATTCATGAAACATGATGTCACAAGTTTTTATTGCGGTAATCATTAAAAATTGGAATTGCTTTCAGATGCATTTAATGTATTGACATTTTATATAATGTGCCAGTTAAATTCTATGCTAGTCTTAAAATAATTGTGGGGGAAAAGAAAACCCACCACTGAAATAGAAACTGAAGTTACAGAAGTAAAGCTTCTGAAAAATGAATGTTCTCATTATTTCAACTTATATTTCAAATTTTTTCAAGACTTGCAAAGAACCAAGTTGAAATGCTGAGAAAAATGTAAAGACAATAAATTCAGCAAAAAAGAAATAGTTTCTGCTTATAATTATGAAATATGTTATAAAAACACTTATTTTTATAGGAAATAAGAATGTATTACGCATTATCTGCAGAACATGTATATTTTTTTAGTATTTGGAATGACAAATTTTATGTACATATATAAAATTATAGACTTATACTGAACATTTTTGCATTTAGTATAAAAAACCACATGAAAGTTAAATATTTTTTTATATGGAGAAACAAAAAATTAATAAACTTAAAAAGTTAACACATGCATTGATTTATATCAACAAGATTTCTCTTTAAACAAGAAATTTCTCTCTCTCTCTATATATAGGGGTTGGACAAAAATATGGGAAAACCTTGCAAAAAGCATATAACCTTGACTAACATGGCATAGGACCACCTTTGGCTTTAAGAACTGCTTGCAGTCTTCTTAGAACAGATAATAGAGGTCCTGTGCAGTTTTTAGGGAATATCGTAACATTCTTCCTGCAAAATATTGGTAAGTTCCTTTAATGGTGATTGAGGTGGACAGTGCATTTGAACGTTTGTCTCCAATGCTGATCACTAGGGCTAAATAATATTGACATTGGGCAATTGTGGAGGCCATGGAAGATGTGAAACTTCATCCCAGAGCTCAGAAAACCAGAACTGGACGATGTGAGCCATGGGAACAGAGGCTTTGTGATCTTGATAAATAGCATCACCATCAGAAAACAAACTCTGCACCATGAGATGGACTTTGTCACTCAAAATGGTCACATAGTCATTGGCAGCGATGTTACTTTGTTGGGTAATGATAGGTCTGCCAAAATACCATGATATGATTGCCCATATCATGATGGAATCCCTGTCATGTTTCACTTTTGGTAGCAAACAATTTGGACTGTAAGTTTGGGATGGCGTTTACTAGATGTAAATTTGGACAGAAGTCAGAAATAGTGCAAAATTTGATTCATCTGACTAAATGACCTTTGTCCATATTCCAGGTTTTATGACTATGGCCCCACTATCTCCTCTTAGAAGCATTTGAATCACTGGTGAGTGGTTTTGCAATGGCAGTTCGTCCATAAAATTCTTGCCGCAGTTCCTTTTGTACCGTTTTAATGCCGATAGGGTTTGTGAGAATGGTATTCGGCTCAGTAGTTGCTTTTGCAGCTTTAGACTTCTGATTTTTCATCACAACGTTCGTCTGTTCTTGCCATTTAATACACATTTTTATCCACGCTGGTGTTTGTTGGATGCGGTTTTTCCAGTCTTACTGTACGCAGTCATCATCTTGGATACTGTGCCTCATGATACATCGAAAATTTCCATTACCTTGGTTAGAGAAGCACCCATTATAGGAATCCTAATAATTTGTCCATGTTGGAATTCCATCAGCTCTGACATAGTCCACTCACAACTGCATAGAATGCTGTTTTGACGACAAATGATATTTGCAATGTGTAGACTACTTTATATTGGTAGTTGCATTATGAAAAACAGACAGCATCCCTCAAATTCCACTACAGCACAAATGTAAATTAAAGCATGAATTTTGAAGGTGTTTCCACATTTTTGTCCACCCCTGTATGTATATATATATACAGGGTGCATCATAAATTCGTTCAAACTTCAAAAATTCATAATAAAAGAAGTAATGCTGGGGAAAAAATTTCGGTTTGGCCGAATATGATCAGAGGGACATTGGATTATTTTTCCATGTATAAAAAAAAAAATGATTTCAAAAGTAACTGAAAGAGGGCGCTCACACGTCATACTGAGACGTTTTATGCAAATCAGGCTAGCAATAAAACACCTGGCTGAAAATGGATTCGTCATTCGATGCTGGCAGCATGCTATCGTTACCAGATCGAGCGGTGGTAGTTAAATTTTTCTACAAGAATGGTGAATCCACAACTATTGCATTGCGAAAGTTTCGCACGGAGAACAGACTGAAGGCGCAAAAAAGCCCTATTTCATTGAATGGGATACTGAATTTAGTACGACGTTTTGAGGAAATGGGGAGTTTGAAGGATCATCCACAAAGTGGCAGACCATCCTTGAGCGTGGACCGCATCCATGTTGTACAAAGTGTCATGGAAGAATTGGGAGCCAAGACATCAACAGGGAGTAGCAGTGCCCTTGAAGCTGGGAGAGTAACGGGGATTCTGGAATCGTCGATTTGACATATCCTGCACGGAATCTTGAATCTGTATCCGTACAAAATACAGGCACTTCACCAATTATTACCGGCAGAAACAGATGAAAGACAAAAATTTGCTACATGGGCGCTTGCATAAATGGAACGTGACCCACAATGGTTGTTGAATGTCATGTGGACGGATGAAGCCCACTTTTCACTGCATGGTGATGTCAATACGCAAAACAGTTATATTTGGGCGACGTCAAACCCTAATGAGTACCTCACTAAGCCACTGCATTCTCCTCATGTGACTGGTTGGTGTGGTTTCACCGCGTCTTTCATTTTGGGCCCTTTCTTTTTTGAAGTGCATTGTCCTATATCCGGTTGGAAAACCTGTACAGTCACTGCAAAACCGTATGTTACGCCTTTGAGTGACCATGTTGTGCCTGTATTGCAGAAAAGACATGCATTACCTGTCATCACCTTCATGCAGGATGGTGCCCGGCCCCACTTTGCACGTGCAGTCAAGACAGTCCTCTTGGAAACTTTGACGGAAGGCCGAGTGATAAGTCAAGGTTGTAAGTTTAAGTGGCTCTCACGATCACCAGACTGGACCCCGGAAGATTTTTGGTTGTGGGGATACTTGAAATCTTGTGTGTACCGGGGCTCCCCTGCCACTTTGATGAAACTGAAAGATGCCATTCAACGGACCGTCAGTGGAATCGATGCCGACATGCTACACTCAGCTGCAATAGGCGTAGTGACACGCCTCACTTGCATAATACCTTGTGGTGGCGGTCATGTTGAACATCTTTTACTTTAAAATAGTAAATGCACAGTGTCATGTTATTGTGATCTGTTTCATTGTCTGATTGTGTTTACCTGATGTGCATAAAACATCTCAGCATGACGTGCGAGCGCCCTCTTTCAGTTACTTTTGGAATTTTTTTTTATACATGGAAAAAAATCCAATGTCCCTCTGATCATATTCGCACACATCGAAAATTTTTTTGAGCTTTACTTCTTTGATTATGAATTTTTGAAGTTTGCATGAATTTATGATGCACCCTGTATATGTACAGGGTGATCCAAATCAAACAGGTGTTCATACCTCTCTGTTGGGAAAACTACTTGGCCAATTTCACCCAAATTTCGTACACATGCTCTCCTGGGTATGCGGTTTTGATTTCTGAAAGAAAAAAAATGAGTTCATATTTCGGCCGCTAGGGAAGGAAATGGTGCTGCGGAGCAGGCAATTTATTAATATTAACAACGAAAAAGTGTTTTAACATGCAATAACCTTTATTGCAATCACATGAAATTAACTACAAATTACAGTATACCGTAGGACAGTAGGTATGACTAAAAAAAAGATTTGTGCAATAACTTTATTGCTATCACATGTGGAACCACACTATCATCACAGATACGGCTCGATATGTCCTCCGTCTCTTTGCTCTAGAAATTGCATTCGATGCACAACACATTCCACGGCAGAACGTAACTCATTCGCTTGGAGGTGGGATACATGTTGCGAAATTCTGTCTTTTAAGACTGCTAAGTTCGGAACATTGCCTTTACAAACGCAGCTCTTTAAATAACCCTTGTGACTTTTGGCTGTGGAGATAAGATCGGGTGACCGAGGCGGCCAAGATGTTGAAAATGACCTGCTCATCACTCTGTCATCCGAAAAGTTTTATCGTAATAATGTTTGAACAGGCAACGCGATGTGTGGAGGGTTCACCATCTTGCATGAAAATTGTAGTGTCAAGACAATTTCTCTGTTGAAGCGAAGGAATGACAAAGTTCCGGAGCATAAATGCATACCTAGAGCCAGTAACAGAACATGTCATTGGCCCCGAGGCCGTATTTTCTTCAAAGAAGTAAGGACCAATGACGAAAGATGAGGTGAAGCCACACCACACTGTCACTTTTGGAGCATGCGACAGAATTTGTTGATGAACGTGGGGATTTGTGTCAGACCAAATACGGCAGTTATGTATGTTTACAGCGCCATTCAAGTGGAAATGGGCCTCATCACTCCACAGTATCTGCCAAGGCCATTCATCATCCACTGTCATCCGAGCAATGAACATCAAAGCAAATGTTTTCCGCACGTCATTATCACCAGAAAGCAATTGCTGAGTGTGGGCTATCTTATATGGATAAAACTTCAGGACATTTCTCATAACTCTCCACACTGTCGTATATGGCATGTCCAATTCCCGTGATATCGCACGTGCACTACTGCTACCATGTGCACTTGCTGCTCCTTGCTCCACTGCTGCAGTTGCAACTTCTTCAAGTTGATTTGTGACCTTGTCCTGGTTTAACGGTGAATGTTCTGGTCTCTTCAAAATGCAAAGAACATTTCTTGAAAGATTTGTAATTTTCAGAGGGCCTCTGCGTAAACCTTTTACCTGTCGAAATGCTTTAAGTGCCGCAGAAGCATTGTTATTTCGTTGATAAAAGAGCTTAACGAGTAACGCGCGATCTGGTAAAGTAAGTTTCATGACGGAGTCCTCGTATGGTGGAAAAATGCTTCACGACTCCTTATATAGGCAGAGGATGTTGCGCATGTTAAGTAATATATAAATTGCCTGCTCCGCAGCGCCATTTCCTCCCCTAGCGGCCGAAATATGAACTCAATTTTTTCTTTCAGAAATCGAAACCGCATACTCAGGGGAGCATGTGTATGAAATTTGGGTGAAATTGACAGAGTAGTTTTCTCTACAGAGAGGTCTAAACACCTCCTGTTTAATTTGGATCACCCGGTATATATATATAAATAAATAAATACAGAGTGTCACTGAATTCACGATTAGAACTGTAAGGGGTGATAGAACTCAAAACAAAAGATGTTCATTATGGAACCTAGGTCCACATTCCACTCATAGTGCCAAAAAAGAGAAAGTTTGAAAAACATCCAGCATGCACAAATATTTACAACCAGTGCATAAGAGGCATAAAATACAGCTCAGGTTAACTAATCCAGTGCACAAACGATTGAGGCATCACATATTGTTGTTGGTTGGTTTTTTTTTTATGGTGCAAGGATAGCAAGAGTCATTCTGTGCCGATCAATGTGCAATCGTACATACGGTATAACGTAAGGAATAAATCAAAACTAAAATGTTAAAAACATATTGGATGTAATACAGTGAAAAATCGGCAATAACGACCTTCAAGGGACCGCGAAAATTTGGTCGTTATAACCGATAGTCGTTATAAACGATATTTTTTTTAAAATGATTGTAGCCTGCAGTATAATACACTCTAGAGTTTTATAAATTATTTTGATAGTAAAAAGTATTAAACTTTTTGGTTTCAAAATTAAATAAAAATATATTTAATTATAATGAATTTAATTTCCCTTAACGTTAAATAATATTTATAGCCTCACTAAATACATAGCATTTTTTAGTTTTTTAAATTGAAAAAATTCTATAAAACACTAAAGTATACAATGTACAAAACAAATCCAATGAATTATTATACAATAATTTTTGCCACCCATGTATATATAGCTCAAACTAGAGCTTTTTTTTGTTTTTGGAGAAAAAGAGGTGCCGTCCTCATCCTGGATTCGAACCAGGGTCCCCGCGTTGAGCCCGCGGTGTCTTGACCTACTAGACGAATGAGGACAAGAACAAACGCATTTTTCTCCGTATATTAGGATGTAAGATATTATTACCCTTCACAGGGATAACACAATTGCCAAATAATGGTCAACACAGAAAAGCCTCCGGGGCGAGATTTTTGTGCGTGTTTTTTTTTTTCTCACAAAAATCTCGCCCCGGAGGCTTTTCTGTGTTGACCATTATTTGTCAATTGTGTTATCCCTGTGAAGGGTAATAATATCTTACATCCAATGAATTATATTTATTATATTATACTAATGACTTCCGAACAGTGCTGGTTTAAGAGTTTTATGGGCCCTATACTGAAAAAATAAATTGGGCCCCTAAAGAATCTCTCTCTCATAATATTCAATTAACAAATCATGTGTTTTTGTTTTTTTAAGTTCATTATCTTCAATATTCAGGTTTAGCAGTAATAAAAATTTCTTGGACATTTGTAAATAAACAAGATTAAAATAACGCTTAAATTTTGATAACTAACCCACATTGTTCCGACTTATGACTGTCAAGTCACGTCGTTATATCCGATACGAATTTCCCTACTTAGAATCTACATAGACTACAATATCGCCGTCGTTATAACCGATATATTTAGTATGGAGTAGAATAGCAAACCAAACTTCTTGTAAAAATTCCGTCATTATATGCGATTGGTCGTTATAAGCGATTTTCACTGTATATTAAATGTAACAAATGAAACGATATAAAAGCATCATATCATGTGCCTCTCATGCACTGGTTGTAAATATTTGTGCATGCTGGACGGTTTGCGACCTATTCCATATATAATATTGTTAAATTTGATGGATACTATCACTCCTTACAGTTCTTCCAATTCTGACCATGAATTCAGTTAAACACACATATATAATTTGTTTTCAGTTAATAAAGGTATTTAAAAAAAAAAAAAAAAACCCACTCAGCTCATATTTGTACTGTAAAAAAAAAAATCAAAGTAATAATAAATTTAAAATCACCTAAATAATTTTTTGTCAATGTACTGGTACATAGCAGATGATTGAGGAACATCCATCGTTGTCATAGTGTTGAAATGCAAGCAAAATATTCGACAGGCACAAAATCCAACAACAAATCCCTGAAAAGATAGAAAATTTCAATATGCTCATATCAATGAATTTACAAATGTATGGATGAGTATTTTGATTATGGTATTCCGATTTTACAATACTAAATATAAGAATATATTTCAAACAATGTTTTTACTAGGAACTGCAAGAGGTTTGATTCGCTGATTTTGACAAAAGTGGTACCATTAAAAAAATCGTGTCATGGAGAGTAAAAACGGCAATGCCAGGGGACAAAATCTGTTTTTTCTCAAAAATAGTTGATTTAGTGACCAGTTTTGGAATACAAAAAATGCGGGCATATAGGTGAAATTAAACTAGGAAATAAAAATATATTTCACCAATCCTTTACTTATTCTGCCTAGTATGGACACCAAAATAAGAAAATTATAATATAAAATGAATAAAAATGTTTTAATGAAAAGCTAAAAACACGTTAGTTCGAAAGCTTCAACTAAAAAATTATTAAGAAAGTTTATAATTTTATGCAAAAGTTCTCTGGACAGAATTTTGTCCCTTCCCTGTTCTTTATGTTTCTTTAACAAATTTAGATAAAAGGCTGGATGTTTTTTATCTATGGCTTTTTCAAGGTTTAAAACCTTTTTCTGAAGTTCTATTTCCTCAAATTTCATGGAATTTCCATCATGGCATGAGCCAAATTGACTTCCTTAATATCACCCTTCGAAACAGTGATTTCCAACCTTTTATTGGCTCCTTCAATGGGTTTTACTTAAGTTTTTTTTTTCTGATGCTCCTTTCAAGCTTTTTAAATTAATTTTCATACTCTCAATATCTGCTTTCATCCTTTTTACAATATAGTACATCTCACAAGTATATGGACATTAAAATGAAAGCAGGAAAAAAAAAATTTGTACAAATATAATATTTTTCAGGAATGGGAATTAGGTTTAGAATCAAAAATAATAACTATTTAGAGACTAAAATTATAAAAATGAGCAAAAAGAGACTAGAATTTTAAAAAAGAGACAAAGATTGTTTCGACATGAACTTGACCGAAAACAATTTTTCTTTTTTAATTAAAATACCCTACCAAAAGGCCGGTTAAGTCCAGAACGAAATGTTAATTTATTAGATCTAGCAAAGTTAATTTCAAAATTCTTCCAGATACAATAAAAACCGTTATTTCGTTTTGAACATAGATGGGGCATGGCCAACATTTTCTTTATTTCAATACAAAATAAGATTTACAGAAAACAATAAAATTACAAATACATACATACAAAATCTAGGATTTCAACTGGTTTTAGGACCCAACAAGGACAGTCCCAAAAAACAAAATAATAAAATAAATACGTTAAACATTAAAACATAGATATCTATTAAAGAAAATGAGAGCAAATCCTTTTAAATATTAAAAAAAAAAAATCCACATGTTCATTTAAACATTCTTTGAAGGAGTCTAAATTTTTAGAATTAACTGCTAAATTTTTTTACTATTTTTAAATCTTGATATTAAAGAGTTATTATAAAACCGCACAAAAAAGAACTGAAATAAAAAACTAGTCTATCTTAGACTTTTTATGGTAACTGTTGGTAATTAGAGTGCTTTTCCTTTTTTCAACATCAGTTTGGAGCTCTTGAACTGTTTTGTATTATTTCTTTTCATAGTTTTTCATCAATCGAAAACCCTCTAGTATTTCTTTGACTACTTGAATCTGTACAAGGTCACCTTACTCCACTCCGAACTTTTTTTTTCAGCTTTTCTGTAGCATTATCAAAGAAACATCTGCTGATTCTCTGGTTCTTGTTTTTAAGAATACATTCCAAGCCTTCAATTTTTTTCTTGGAAATCTCTGCCTCCTTCAGTTTTTGTTCTTCTTCCTTCCTTTGTTTCTCTTTTTCTATATTCAACTGCTCTTCTTTTTCTTTCAGTCGCCTTTGCTCCCCCAGATATGCTTGGTAATGCTTATTGTCATTATGTGCCAAAGATATCGATTTCTTGATAATTGGTACAAAAAAAAAAAAGGGTTATTTTTATATTGCTTCATTCCATCTTTGATGACCAGAATTGAATTCAATGTTCTGAGAGACATTTGTGGACTATCACGAAGAATTAACTTGGAAACTGAAAATCGTCTTTCAATATCAGCATTTCCATGTGAAAGGCATAATACTGCTTTCACCGTCTTGGAAATAATAGGATACTTGGGAGATCCATTAGTGGTTTTTACAGCAAAAAAGTGGTTCCAATACTTTTCGATTTTAATTGCATCTGATTCTTCACTTTCCACTTGAAGACATTTCCTCTAGCCTAGGAGACTATCTTCACCAATATCCAAGGGAAGAACTCTTGCAACTAAACCATCGCAATCTATCGACAGCTTCTCTCTGTTTTTCTTTCTAATTTTTGTAAACACCCAAGAGCTTTTTTAAGCCTCAATGAAGGTATGAGAGCTTTCTTGATAAGGTGCATACAACCAGCAATATAATGTGATTGGACACACATCTGAAAAGCCATTTTACCTTTTTGACCTAGCGAAGAAACTTCTTTCTCAACTTCTCCAGACATATTAATAGAATTCTGCCAAATTTTTCTGCTAAAGTAAG
>QLNU02015360.1:187386327-187397764 GCA_006491805.2 Dysdera silvatica | reverse complement strand
CCTAAATTTCTCACCTGCTCCACTTAAAATTCCTACACCACAGATTCTCGCTTCCATAGAAAATGCTCTACAAAATACTCACACTGACGAACGTGTTGCAGCTGATATCCGCTGCAGAGTGGCAGGACTCCTTCGGCGTCCAAAACTCCCTGGGGACAACCTAACGCCTATGCAAAGGGTTGCCCTCCGGGAGCTACGGAACGATAAGGACCTTGTCATACTGCCAGCTGATAAAGGCCGTACTACAGTCGTCTTAAATCGTCCAGACTACTTACATAAAGTCTCTACACTCTTATCTGATACAAATACATACACCCACATCACAAAAGACCCTACACAAACAATTCAATCCAAAATGAACTCTCTCCTTCTAAAACTCTATAAATCTAAAAAACTTACATTTAATCTCTACGACTCTTTAAAATGCACTTCCGGCCGCTTACCATCCTTCTACGGATTACCTAAAATTCATAAACAAAATATTCCTCTTAAAACTATAGTTAGTTTTTGCAGCTCTCCTACATATAACCTATCACAACACCTCTCACGTCTACTCTCTCCTATAATCGGTAATAACGACTACACTGTTTCTACTAGCCAATCCTTCTGCACCTCTTTAAATAACCTACAACTTGACGACGACGACCTCATGGTCTCATTCGATGTAATTTCTCTCTTCACTTGCATTCCCACATCACTTGCAATCGACACCGCACTTACACGCCTCCAAAATGACACAACACTACATGAACGCACTTCACTAACACCTCACGACATCTGCACATTGTTGAAATTTTGTCTGGACTCTGCTGTGTTCTCCTCAAATGGTTCTATCTATAGACAAGTTTTTGGCACTGCCATGGGATCTCCGGTCTCAAGTGTTGTAGCTAACTTGGTTATGGAGTCATTTGAGGAAACTGCTTTATCTTCACTGAATTTTAACATTAAATTCTGGAAAAGATACGTCGACGACACGTTTGTTGTACTTAAAACTAATACACTCCAAAGCTTCTTCCATTACCTTAATAACTTAAACTCACATATAAAATTCACATACGAAACAGAACAGAACAATAAACTCCCTTTCCTAGACGTTCTTGTACACAGATCTCACGATAACTCAATCTTCACCTCAGTTTACCGTAAACCCACACATACAGACAGATATCTCGATTTTAAATCGCATCATCCAACATGCCACAAAGCTTCCGTTGTTAAAACATTAAGTCTTAGAGCGAATTCTCACTGCAGTAATGAAACACTTTCAAACACAGAAACAAAACACATACACACGGCACTTAAAAATAATGGATACCCTAAACGATTCATTCTCAGAAACTGTAGACCCAATAGTACATCTTTAAACAATACATCTCACACCCGCATATCTATTCCATATATTCACGGCATTTCCGAAACAATCTCTCGCATCCTTAAAGAGGCAAATATCAAAACATTCTATTCCCCTGTCACAACACTTCGCAAACAACTTACAAAAGTTAAAGACCCAGTTCCACCAGAAGATCTCACAGGCGCCATATACCAAATACCATGCAAAGACTGCAACAAACATTACATAGGACAAACAAAAAGAATGATCAAAACAAGAAAAAAAGAACACAAACAAGCACTCGCGAAAGGAGACATAGCCTCACGTCTGGCAGAACACGCTTTACAACACGGACACGAACCCGACTGGGACTCAACAAAAATACTACACCGTCACATCACAAACAAGAATAGTAGACTCTTCTTAGAATCTTGGGAAACTTACAAACTACACGGGAAAGCCATTAATACATCACAACCACTTCCAGAAACTTATAAACAACTCTTACTCTGAAATGTATGAGACATCCCCAAATTAGGTAACCCGCAGTGTGGGTTTCTCATTGGTCCCTATTGGGGTTCTTCCATGATTCTATTGGAGGCCTCCCATTGGTTCTCATTGGGTTTTCCCATTCTGCGGGACTACTCTGATGAAGGGTTTTCCAGAAATTTCAAGTATAAAAAAGAGACAGAAACATAACATCGTCATTACTCCTGATGAAGGACTGCTGCTGATGCGTCCGAAAGCTTGAGTGATCTTTTTCATTGCTATTTTACCAGTGTTTAACCGCTACTGTAGCAGCATTCAATTTGCTGCTTTAGTTAGTCAACAGTTGCAAACTGATGACCATTTGTATACATAACACACGATAATTGTGACCATACATTTTCCACAAGGTTTAGGTCAGGGCTTATTGCCAGCCAGTCCAGGACACGTATTTGGTTAGCTGTAAACTATGTATGAGTAGACTTAGATCTATGTATTGGAACGTTGTCTTGTTGAAATACCTAATTATCTTCTTCAATTGCTTTCAAAATTGGCAGTACGACACTTTTAAGGACATGGTCTTCTGAAGTTTGGTGACCCGACAAAAAAGCAATATCTGCCGCACAGTTGGAACCAAATGCACCCCACACCATAACGGAGATACCTTCTTGCTGTCGGCTGTAAAATATGTGAGGCTGGCATCTGAAATCATAATAACAACATGCCCAGCCATTGGGATTATCCAGGTTGAATTTTTTTTCCATTACTTAATGTAACATTGATCCATTCATCTTTCCAATGCATGTGTACTTTGGTCCATAACAGCGGAGCATGCTTATGATGTTGCTTTAGCGAAGGTTTATGGTGCATGCTGCAAAACACATGCCATTCATTGGACTTTAAGTGACAATGTGCAGTGTCTTACGATACTGAGCTTGCTAAGCTAAAAGAAATTTGGCATAAAGTAGTTCTTGGCTTGATGCTAAATATAAAATTCACTTATATTCTCGAATCATGGTCACTTCAGGTTGTCTGGAGCGTGGTTTTACAGCTGCATTATCAACTTTTGGTAATATTTTGTACATATCAAATCTGCTACGTCTAATTTCCTTTGCAATATTTACAACTGTCCACCCTTTTTGTTTTGGTTCCCATATTTTAGCCACACAGGCCACCATAAACTGCACATTGCATGGTATTCTGATGGCTGAATGCGGTGTTAATTTTCCGCTACCTCTTACAGCGCCTTAACGATTACGTCAAGAAGTTAGTCGGAACTAACAAGGAACCCTCCCCCCAACCTCAGACGCCGAATCTAACGAATTTAATTCAACTTAATGTACCCGCGCATTACAAACCTTAATGTGTGAAAATTAGCAGCTATGCCCTCCCACTAGAAATCGAGAAATTAAATGTTAAAATGTAGTTAAAATAGCGCCAATTGCAACCCTTTTGGCAATATGTGGTGAGATGGTTAGTCAAAAAAGGAGAAAAGCGAACGTGAAGTCGTATTCTAAAAGTTTAGAATACGTCCAGTAATACAATGATTTGCTTAACTTGTTAGATTTAAACACACTAGATTTTGAAATAGCTCGAAGTTTTTTTTTTCCTTATTCACTTTATATTATTATTAAGTTCTATATTATTTTTATTTTATTTCTGAAAGTCACATCAGAAAACAATTTACTTTAATTTTTATAATCACATTGCAAGTTGCAATTCAGTTTGTGCATAAAAGAAGCATTTATTTTTATTTTAAAAATTCTGTCACAAAGTATCGCTTGTATTCTATTTATCCGTATGAGGATAACATGGAACAGAGTATAAATATATTTAATGTGGTTTAGATGCTTTTTGAGGAATTTATGGAAGAAATTAAAAGGCGCCAAATGGAGATAAAGTCTCTCTTCTGTCAACTCAAACTCATTTTTTATTAATTATTTTTAGCGTTTTTACTGTCCATACACTTTTCAGACACCTAGCTTTCATAACTTTATTTTATTTTTATTAATTTTTATACCAAGGGCAGTTTAAAGGTCATTTAAGTACATGGATCTGTATCATACTTATTCATGCAAACTTTCAATTTAATGCATTTTTTTTTTCCATTTATTCCACAAAATCTGTATTCCAGATATTTTTGAGATGGACATTATATAGTGCATGTTTTTTTATAACTATTAAAATACACATAAAAAAGGAAAAGTATGAATAAATCATACATACCTGCAATTTCTGTTGCAGAACTGGAAAATCCCCAGCTTTCATATTCAAGAAGCCACCACCAGAAAAGCACAGCATTTCTTCATTCAAGCTGTTCCAAGCAACACTATTGGCATTTGGTTCCTAAAACATTTATATGAGTAGTATAGTTTAGGTTAGACTTAACATTAAAACATGACAGTTAATGACAAATTCCTGAGTAACTTTATCTCACCCACTTTGAAAAACTTTTGTGTCTCACGGTTAGAGAAGATTTAGGTAAGATTTTCTTATGGATACCATTTATGTATTATGAGAAATGGTATCTTATTATTACCTTTATTTACTTTCAATATCACTGCTCGTTTTAAATTATGTAGTAAAAATTATGCACATAGCATACTTGAAACAGGTTTATTCCTATTTCAAGAAGTGCAAGGTTTGAAAATTTTAAGTTCTCACAATTATTGATCTTTCATTTTAAGAATAACAGTCTGTAATTCCCGAGAGTGAGATCAAAACCTTAGCCAACTTCTACTTTGAAAGTTTAATAATGTAAAAAAATACATTTTTAGTTACAACTTTTATTTGCATTCAGTGGTACAAAAATTGCTGTACCAAACAAGGTCTTCATTCATCTCTAGGTATATAACAGTGCTGAGTCATAATTTAATATTTTGTTTCTTTCCATAGAAGTAGTATGATGATGGATGAGAAGGCAGCTAAGAATGAAGTCTCAAGATGACACTGTTGCTGAAACTATTTGATGATTCTTACATGTCTGGTAGGCCAGAGACTAAAACTCTGAAAGAATGTGTGCACTGTACATAGCACTATCTGTAAGTTTACTGCCTCCCCTCCTTCAAAAAAAAAAAAAGCAAGCGTGGTATAGTAACTTGTATGAAACAAGATTTGCACTGACCTAGGAATGAACAAGTATATGCAGAATCTAACTCTTTCTAATGATGTGAGATTCTGATATGATCAATAACAGCTAGAGTAAAGATTATTTACAAATCTATTAGTTTCGACTTTATATGTTTATAATTCAAGCACTCTTGTCACATTTATTTTTGTGCAATAGTCATTATAATTCTTGTGAAGTTTTAATGTCCTGTATGGTAAAGTGCTTCAAACACGTAAAAACTTTGAAATATAACAAATAATTTGAAAACATGATTATATTAAGTTAAATAATCCAGCACTGTGGTCCATTCAGGAATTTTTCACAAGGATTTATTCTGCTGTAGTTTTACAACAGCTTTAATATAAGGAAAAATACACACAAATACAAAATACCGTAAATAGCAATTCTTTTGTGACAATATCATAGATAAGCACAGTTCCACTTTCATCAACAACAGCTAGCTTTTTACGCTGAGCACTTATATCAAGACATCTTACGGCTGAAGGTACTTTTAAAACTGGTAAAGGAAACTGGTTGTCTAAGAAGATCTGCATCACCTATTAAAAGCAATTTTTATACAGTATAACATTGAAAGTTAAGTTAAATAATAACAAAATGTATAAATCACAATTTTTTATAAAAATACACATCATTTTCCTTTTGAATATTTCCAGTGAATTTTTATTATCACAAATGTTAATTTTAAATACATTTTTCCTAAATGGAGGCTCGAAGGGGTGGAGGAGGAATTACTTAAGTAAATTAAATTTTGTTTAAATCAGTTTTTTAATTCATATATTACAAGGTTGGATATTGCCTTTCCAATGGGTTTTCTCAATATTAATGCACAAGCATGACAGCTGGTTGGTTATTTGAAATTTTATGGCCTAAGGACAGCAAGGGTCATTTTACACCAACCTATATGATAGTATGTATGGTAAAACATATGAAAGCAAATGAAGACAAACATAAAACATGAGAACTTCATATGTGGGATTTTTCATGCCATATTTAGAAAAAATTTTACTGTAGACGAAACTCAAATCCTTTGCAAATTTGATCAAATGGGTTTAATCGATAAATCACCACATTTTTTTGAAGAGGTTTTCTGTGCTGACCTACCTGTCCATCTCTTAAACCTAGAAGAAGACATTCACTTCCAGCTGGTCCACCAGTTACTTTGATGTACCTAATTGCAGATTCCAAAATCCATTCTCTTTCACGAACACCCTGGAATGTCATACACTGAAGCCGCTTTTCCTAAAATTATACATGTACAATAAATATTTAAAATAAATTTAAAAAATACAGTATATTTTAGTTAACTGGGAGACATCAGAATTAGGACACTTACCCAAATGGCTATAATAATAACACACATGTACAGTTAACAAAAATGGTATAAAACTAGGCAAACTACCATTTGATGAATATAAAAATACTATATTTTTTTAACAAATTGTACATACTGAAGAAAAATATTTATACTAAATATGGTTTGGCTTGCTTTACAGTGTAAAAAGAGCTATGGTCATGGTGTACCATGACCTAGAGTTTTCCGAGGAATCCAAACACCTGTTGCCTAATGAGCCAAACCCTAAACTATAGTGGTCAGAAAGAAAGGTAGACAAAGACAGCAGGGATGGCCAACTTCAAGCAGGCTGTAATCTACTATCCAGTATCAAACCTGGCAGTGATTTACCAAACTACCGAAGAGGGGGAGATCCTACTTTTTGTGTTTTTAAACTTTCTTTGTTTTATATTTAGTAAGTATATTATTATATAATATATTATAAGTATATTATTATATAATATATTATAGATATATTATTATATAATATATTATAAGTATATTATTATATATTATATTATAAGTATATTATTATATAATATATTATAAATTATATTATTATATAATATATTATAAGTATATTATTATATAATATATTATAAGTATATTATTATATAATATAATGATATATTATTATAAGTATATTGATATATAATATAATGATATATTATAAGTACATTATTATCATCATCATCATCATCATATTCAACCATTATCTATCCACTGCTGGATGAAGGTCTCTCCAAATGCTTTCCACACAAGTCTATCCTGGGCCATTCGTTTCCACGTCACCCCAACCTGTTTTCTTATTTCATCCACCCATCTAGTTTGAGGACGTTTTCTAGGTCTTCGGTGGTCTCTTGGAATCCAGTTCAGAATTTCTGTTGTCCATCGTTGATCAGTTCTTCTTGCAATATGCCCAGCCCATCGCCATTTCAGCCCTTTTACTTTAACAATGATGTCCTCTACTCTAGTTTGCTCTCTCACCCAAGTGTTTCTTTTTCGATCTCTCCTAGTTATTCCAAGCATGCACCTCTCCATGCTCCTTTGCGTTGTCTGTAACTTTCGTATTGCTCCAACTGTTAGACTCCATGTCTCTGATCCATAAGAGAGGACTGGCAATACACACTGGTTGAAGACCTTTCTTTTTAGACACAAAGGCAATTTCCCCTTCAGGATAAAACTGTTTCTTCCAAATGCACTCCAGCCAAGTTTAATACGTCTGTTGAGTTCTTTCATAATGTTGCCATCCATTGAAATCAGCTGGCCAAGGTAAATATATGAATCAGCAATTTCTAGCTCAATGTTGTCAACTTGTATTTTTGTTTCCTCTACGAAATTATTGAACATGATCTTAGTTTTTTGTAGGTTCATCTTGAGTCCAACTTCTTTACTTCTAGTTGAGAGCTCCTGTACCATGTCTTGGAGTTCTAATGGGTTCGTTGAAAAAATAACAATGTCATCAGCAAACCGCAAATGATTTAAATATTCACCATTTATTTTTATTCCCTTGTTATTCCAATTTATCTGCTGAAAAATCATCTGTAAAGCTGAAGTAAAAAGTTTTGGAGAAATGGTATCTCCCTGCCTCACACCTTTACCAATTTTGATAGTTTTGGTATCTTTATGTAACCGAAATTTTGCACTTGCATTTTTATACACACGTTTCACCATGTCAATGTACACATCCTCAATGTCTGTTGATCTTAAAGAGTTGATGACTGCTGATGTTTTAATAGAGTCAAAGGCCTTCTCATAGTCAATAAATGCCACACACAATGGAAGTTCATATTCATGTGTTCTTTCAATTAATTCTCTTAATACTTGAATATGGTCCACTGTACTGAATCCACTTCGAAATCCAGCTTGTTCTCTTGGTTGAGCTGCATCTAATTTTTTCTGCAGGCGATGTGTTAGCACTTTTGTGAAGATTTTATAAATAGCAGGTAACAAGCTAATTGGTCGGTAATTTTTCAAATCCTCTTTATCACCTTTTTTATGCAAAAGAATTACTGTTGCAGAATCCCATTGGTTTGGTATGTTACCGCTGTTAAGACATTTGGTAAAGAATTTTGCAAGTATGTCTTCTACATATTCTCCAGCTTCTTTTAGGATATCTAATGTAATACCATCATCACCAGGGGCTCTTCCTTTCTTCATACTTTTTATTGCAAATGAAACTTCTTCTTTTAAGATTTTAGGAGCTGTTCCTTCGACTATTTCAATGTCTTCGTTTAATCCACTGTTACTTTCGTATAGATTTTTGTAGAATTCTTCAACTCTTCTAAGTATTTCTTCCCTATTTCTTGTTACGGTGCCATCCTCTCCTTTTAATGCAATGATGTGTTTCTTCCCAATAGACAAACTCCCTTTAACAACCCTAAGGCTCTTGTTATTTTCAATGGCCTTCCTTACTAGCTCACAGTTGAATTTTCTTATGTCTTCTTTCATGCTTTTGCGCAGAGTTTTACAAAGTTCTATGTACTCAATCCTGGAACTGGTATTTCGATTGTCCACCTTCATATCTCTTCGCCTTTTCATGAGCTGTTTCGTCTTCTCAGATAATTTGCTATTGTGCTTTTTACAGGTTACACCACCAATTTCCCCAGCAGTTTCAACTATTGTCTTAACAATGTTTTCATTTGCTTCTGAGATATCACTTTCATCAATAAGTCCTTCCAGTGCAGAAAAGCGATTTTTTAATTCCAACTTGAATGCCTCGGTATTTTCTTTTAATTTCTTTAAATCCACCCTCTTACTTACTTGTTTCCTAATGAGCTTCTGTCGTTCTAATTTAGTATTTAAGTGCACTTTACATCTCACCATTCGATGATCACTTCCAGTATTAAATCTGTTCAGTACACTGCAATCTTCAATAATTGATTTCTTGTTTGCCAGGATATAGTCAATTTCACTAGTTCCCCCATTTGGGTGTTTCCATGTCCATTTTCTTTGCGGTTTCTTCTTAAAAAATGAATTCATGATGCTAAGGTTTTCAGCTTCTGCAAATTCGATGAGTTGATCGCCACGTTCATTCCTTTCCCCATATCCGTATTTACCAACCGATGTCTCTCCTTGTTCCTGTTGTCCAATTCTTGCATTGAAATCCCCCATGATGAGCTTGATATGTTGTTTCCCTTTGGTGTGTAACTCTTTGATTTCTTCATAAAATTCTTCAACCTCTTCGTCGGTATGGCTTGATGTTGGTGCATATACCTGTACTATTTGAAGTTGGTATCGCTGGGTTAGTTGAACAACGAGCCTCGCTGCTCGATCTGACGTGCTTTCGACTTCAAGAAGGTAGTCTTTAATTCTTTTGTTGATTAAGAAGCCAACACCACTTGTTCTTCCAGTTTCCGTTCCTCTATAATAAAACAAATGTCCACTTTTAAGTTCCACCAACTCTTCACCTTTTCTTCTAACTTCACTGAGTCCTACAATGTCCCATTTGATCTTGTCAAGTTCTTCTTCCAATTCCTGAAGTTTTGCTTCAGAAGCAAGGGATCGTCCATTAAACGTAGCCAAGGTCAATAACAAACGGCAGCCTGGGCCATTCCAGTGATTCTTAGCACCCCTGCTTTATGTATTATTATATATTTTTTTGTATTTGACTTCTTAGTTTGCCAAAATAATAAATGATAGTAGCTTCCACAAAATATGAGAAGTTAGTTTTCACATTTTGTAAATTGACCTCGGTCATTAGTGGCATACCTGTGTCTGCATTTCGTTCATCATCTGTTGGATGTCATGAGAGTACTGGGTAAGGGCCAGCTAAAGGGAATCCTGAAGGTATTCATCTGTTATGGTAGAACACTGATTACTCTTCATCAATTTTAGATATGAAAATGTAGATTTACACAAATACGTTGAACCGAAACATGCCTGTAGAATTTCACTGCACCTTTTCAAATTGGGAAATTTTTCTCTAAGCATGAACTTCGAAAATAATTCTTCTGCTGAGTGGGCCTTTAGAAAAATGTCTTTTTTTAGAGTTAATATCACATTCTGAAGATGCTTTTTTGCTCAATAAGAAATTTTCGCTAATACTGACTGCAGTTTTTTTAATGTCCAAATCAATTGAGAATAGATATGACGTGTACTTTACAATTGATTTGATTTTTTCCAATTCACAGAATTTTATTTAGAACTGCTGAACAACAGAATTAATTCCCTCCGTATAGTTTTATGTTTGAAAAACAAAGTCAGGATTTTTTTTCATATGATTCTGCATATTAGGCATCAAAGGTATTATTGGTTGTGAGGTCAATCACCATTAGCTGAAATTTGATTTTGTAGGAAAAAACAGTGCTTATCAAATGTTCAATGCATTTTCCTTTACCTTGTAGGGCTATGTTCATAGCACAAGCTCACATGTGAAATTAGCAAGAAAAGCAAGATCAAACAACCACTCTTCATCTTCTAACTCTGAGCATACTCATTTCCTCTCACCTTTAAAAAGAATATTATTTCTCTCAACAAACTGCGAAACCTTTGCAAAAGTTTGTGCCTACTCAGTTACCTCACATCTGTGAGTAAAATTACGTCCAATTGCCCTTTGTCCAGAGTGAGATTGAAAAGCCACCTTTGAAGAGATTTTTCATGAATAAAGTTTACAATTTTAAAAGCAATACCCATGACATTGCTTTTATTCAGTTTCTTGCTTGCCAAAACTTGCTGATGAATGATGCAGTAATATGCAAGAAGGTCAGTAAAATCATCATGCCATCTACGAGGGCAATAAATACACACACATTCAGGGTTCATACTTTGTGGGTAAAAAAAATTTCACGACTTTTCCATGACTGTAAACTAAAAACATTTCGGGGCCGTAGAAACAATTCATGTTCACTTGAAATATAATTTTGACTCCCAGTATTAAATTAAATTCACAAATAAAAATGAAATATTAATTTTGAAACGTATTCTACTGCAAAATATATAAAATAATGACCAAAATCAAATTATTATCCATTATCCTATATTAGAATAAACAATGAAGTTAGATTGAAGATTATTGCTTACACCTTGTAATGTATGCACACATTGCTTAAAAAAATATTCACACACTAATGTTTGTACTAGGTATCTTTTAGTTTTGCAATTTTCATCAATTTACATTTGCACATTCAAAATCTGAATCTTCTTTTTGGATACAATTCTA
>QLNU02015360.1:187357542-187381021 GCA_006491805.2 Dysdera silvatica | reverse complement strand
GTTTCTTCATTCTTGATCTACCTTACTTTTCATCATCGACCTTCTAGTTAGAAAAAAAGGACAAGGAACCCGCCTCACGAAGAGACGTAGATTGCTCAGTTACGAGCCGAGCTGGTAGCAGCACAACGACTACCTGCACACACGCTAAGTGTGACAGCATATATACCCGGCCATGACATATGGTGGCAACGGTACTAGCTACGAATGCCAAATGAGATGAAGGTTAGAGGAAAATAAAATCGTTTCAAGAAGCATACCAAATAAAGATTGAAGACCGTAGGTAACCAGTTATTTATGACCCGGCGTTAGTATCCAGGCAAAGTAGATAGACCCATCTGCAGATCCCGGAAGAGGGGACCAGTCCAGTGACAAGGGACCACCAAACAACGGGAACCTATCCACACGACGCAAGAGGGAGAAATTTTCGGGGAACGAAGAAGTGGGCCCGTTGTCAGGCTCATACCGAATAGGAAAACTTCCGTAATTGACTGTAACGTGGACTCCCCATAGAAAGAAACTGTGGAACTGTACCCCAAATGGAAAGAAAAATGTTCATGTTTATGCAGACACCATAGAAAGCATATTTTGAAGAAATAATTATATCCCTTCCAAAATGCTTTTTCAAAGGGGAGGGAGATATGTAATGATCACATGGCGTTAGCATGGGAAAGTGAGACTTGTAGGTCTTCTTTGTGAAAAGGGTCGAGAGGAAACAGTCCGGATGTGGGCGGATAAAATTGCAATAACTCTGGTCTGCAAGGTCCAGATTGACATTACAGAATATTTATGGGAAACATGTGTGGAATGGGGAGAAGGGTCACACCGTCCAATCAGGTGTGACCACAGTCTTAATACTGACTAATTATACGAGAGTAGAGAAAGAATTGGTAGCGTGGAGAGGGTAAGACGGAGATCAAATTAGGTAGAGGAGTAGGACGAACATGTGTGTGTGATTTGGGTGCCTCATCAATACGTTGGAACTTAGGGGGTGTGCCTATAGTTGCCTTGTCTGTGATGTCAAGGTATATACTAATCACCTTCAATAAATAGTGTTAGAGCGTTTTTTCGTTCTTGATCTACCTCACTCTTCATCATCGACCTTCTAGTTAGAAAAATACTACCTTCCACATAAATTAGTGATCACATACTATCAGCATAATAAATGAAATTTATTAAGCAGCATTGTGTGTGAAACAAACCAGAAAGTGTAATTAGAATATTGATTTTATGGTAAAGCGCCACTGCTGGTAGCATTTAAATTAAACACTGCTTTGCTTGTTTGTTTGTTTTGTGGTTTTACGGCTCAAAGACTACAATTATCACGCTATACTGGCTGGTGTCTGTTATTCCTGGGTAAAGAGTTGATACCAAATAAGTACTATAACTAGAAATTTTTCGAGATGCAAAAAATTTTAAACCTCGTTAATAAATAAGTATTGGTGGCAAAACACTTGAAGGGGATGGGGCCCGACCACCGAATACATGCTTTTCAGTCGTTACCTTCTACTCAGTATACTGTCCTCCCCCAATATTTTTATGCCATCGGTGCATGTGCTTAAGCATAGGGCACTAGTCCAGATACTTTTTGATCGCACCTCGCATACCATTTAATAACATAATTACCACATTGTTTTTTTCAGATTTTGATGAACAAGACCAAACCCATGATTGCATGTCTGCAATGGAACCAACAAATACTCCTTCCTTTGTATAGAGAGAAACTTGTTTATTAGATCCACAAATTAGTAGGTAGTTTCCTTTATTAAGGTGAGTAACTCTTAAGGCATCAAATCCGAGGGAACGTTCCTTGCCAACCTAAAAGATGTTAGAAAAATTTCTATAAATTATTTAATTTAAAGTCTATTAAGATATTGAGAATTTCAATTCTTTGATCACTTATATGCTTAAATTACACATGCAAGAATCATAATTTTATACTTCGAGATTTTTTTAAAATTTATGTTCATTCATATATACTGTATATTAATTACCCATACATTTAAACATTCTATTTATCTAATTACAGGCATTTTAAATGTGCACTAGATATAGTTAATATTTAAAAATACCACTAAAAATTATTTACTTATTATAATATAATTGCAGTTGAAAATACGTCTACATAAATTATGCATATTTACTTGTTTTCCAGTAGTATTATAAAATGAGAGTGTTTGACCCCAGTCCGCAACTGCAAGTATGGACTCACCATTTTCATCCCTTTAAAAAAAAAAAATAATAATTTACATATACAGGGTGATTATAATTAAAGTTCAACATTCAAAAAGCTGTAGAAAAAAGAACCACTGCTCAAAATTACATGAAATTTGAACTGAATATACTCGAAGGAGGAGGAAATGGTATGGAATTAGAAAAAAAATAGTTCTAAATTTTAGCAATAGATGGCGCTTTAAGTGTCATAACGCAAATGGTGTTCATCTACAAGTGACATTTGAATCGCAATACGATAGCTATGGCGTGCGTTACATGTTAAACCAACTGTACTTTTCAACATGCATGACTGTATCGTTTTCTTTTTTTTTCACTGAAAAAAAAAACTTCCAAGTCATTCAACAGTTGTGGCACTGTTAGTGGAAAGCCCATCCACCGTGACAAGGTCGTACCACATCGGATGGGAAAAATCGGTTTTTAATTGTCCCGAAGCCAAAAACCACATAAAAAGCAACAAAGAAATCGGTTTTTAATTATCGGCAGACTTGCACGAGACATGTTCAATATGCTGTCCACCGTTTTCTCCCACAAGTTGAAACCGATAAACAGCATGTTCCACAACAGATCGGACTGTCTCAGAGGTCACATTGTGAATGTGTTGCGCAATGCGTGCCTTCAATTCAGCTAATTTTTCAATCGGACCACTGAACACAACACTTTTTAGGTAACCCCACATCCAGAAGTCACAAGGATTAAGATCAGGCGATCTTGATGCCCAGGCTGTTGGAAAATGATGGCTGATAATTCTATCATTTTCAAAATGCCTCTTCAGCAGCTGCTTCACTGGCTTTGCAATGTGCGGAGGAGTGCCATCTTGCATAAAAATGCTACCTGCACATGCATGCTGTTGAAGTGTTGGAATGATGTAGTTGCGCAAAAGACTCTCATAGCGTTTACCATTGATGGTACAGGTAACAGGACCCGTGTTGGGTTGTTCCCAACATAACAATATTCCTTGCTAGAAAATTACTTTTCATTAATATACATATAAAAATAAGTAACAAACAATTACGCTCCAGCAACCCCAGTTCAAAGTCATCATTTTTTCTCTTAATTTCTAATTTGTAACAATTTATAATCATTTTTTCTTTTGAATGTTGTAGCCAGAGACCTAAAATTATGACACAGTTATTTTACTACTATTTTACTTATTCACAATTTTTGAGTTTTACAGCCATTCAAGGGTCACTTGTAATTAACCAGAACTTGTTGCCATTAGTCAAAAGGAGACAAGATACTGTCCTTTCTTTAATTGTGTTTCAACTTCCCACCTGTGATGTGACTATTTGTGTATCAGATGATTTATCAGCGCAGCACTCCTGCGGTATATTCTATCATGTACAATAGACAACAGGACTTTCATCAAAAGACAATAGACTACCGTGGAATATATACTACAATTACCAATGTGCAACAGTATTGGTTTTAATCAAAATTAATTAATTCTATATTTAAAATATTCGCATTCTTTTTAACATAATCGGTCTTCTTATGTATTATTTTATTTCGTCATATATTTTGCAATCATTGTTGATTCATATTGTACTTATAAATTAATTTCAATTTCAGAAATATTTCTAATTTAAAAATATATTAATTGAAAGTATTGATATGTGTTGTATGTACGTGTTATATTATGCAATTATTTCTGAAAATCCCAATGTATTGACTTAAAGCCTAAAAAGTGTAACGTTCTTGATTTCATGTATGAGTCACCCTCGTTTAACCGCCTTTCCAATGATTTCCAAAGTGTAGCTGGGCCATATGGCCATTAAAATATTCAAACTTTAAGCCAAGCATTCCCCCCTGTATTTCAGCTAAACAGGCCCCTTCAAGATTGTGCCATTTTCATCTCGGTAATGAGATTGGTATAGTGGAAATGACGGACCTTACTTCATCTTTGACCTCTCAAGCCATAAAATTGCACTCCTCCTAGTCGACCAATGACAAAAATTGGACGAAACCCTCATTATCTCTGCCACTTCAGTTGTACATAACTACCGGACACAGATGCAAATGTAAGTTCCATAAACTTCTGTCATCATAAAAGAAGAATTATTACTTTATTTTTCCCCGAAATGATGAAAATAATCAAATACGACAAACCTAAATGGAGTGAGTAGCTTCTCCTCCAATGGAAATAGTACTAAGGATGCCAAGTTTGGCAACCTTTTATAGAGAGCAGAAAAGTTTTCGAGCCATCAACCGCCAGTTTTGTACTGGGGTTGCGACAAATAAAGATGTAGCTGAAGTGGTGAGAAAGAAATATTTCCCTTTTTCTTATTCCTTTCTAACTTCCCTTCCATACCCTTAAATAATGTCTAATTAACATTCATTTATTTTTTTAAAATTTCATTAATCTTCCTTTTAAGCTATTTAAAATTAGCACTTTTTTATTTTCTGTGGTCATGCTTTTATGAAATTGTTTAAAGCCATAGCTGCTAAATGGAAATAATGCATTTCCTAACCAATTTGTATAAAACGGAAATAATTTTAAATCTTGAAACTAAATTACATTGTAAATTGAAGTTGTGATAAAAATGAAGTTATTCTTGTTGCTTGTGCAGCTAGTATAAAATTTTACACCCAACGGCTGTATGATCCTGGCATATTCAGGCCTCAAAAAATCGTAATGTTTTAGATGTAATTTTTGTTTATTATTTTTTTTCCATAATAAATGTTGATTTATATTAATTAATTTCTTGTCTCATTGCCCGTTGTTCATGAACAATGGTTATTGTTAATTATAATTATTAATGTTTCTTTAATCAACGCTATGTTTTTTTGTTTTTTTTAAGTACCATACGATCTGGCTTGCTGAATGGTTTTGACCCTAATGAAAGCCAAGCAAGTAAATACTTACAAAAATTAGTTATTTCAAAAATCAGTATTATTTCAAGTCAATCAAGACTTACCATTAAATTGGTAAACAAAACTGGTCTTTCACCAATACAAGTAAGTGAACTTAACGGCCTTCAATAATAAAAAATCAAATTCTCAATTTTATAACTTATTAAATAATCAAATAATAAAATCAATAGTTTTACCAATTAAAAACAATCCAATAATATAAATAAAAAAAACCAAAACAATTTAACACCCGCACGACCCATCTCCTCGAAAAAAAATGGCCGTACGATAAATGATGGCGTCAACCCGCACCACACAGTTACCTTTGCAGAATGAAGAGGTTCTGGTTCATGTGAGAACAGATTTTCCATTGCCCATATTCTGCAATTCTGAGTATTGACATGTCCTTGGAGATGGAAATGGGCTTCGTCGATCCACGAAATGTTCCATGGCCATTCATTGTCCAATTCCATGTGAGCAAGAAATTCTAGAGCAAAAGTGTGTCTTACTGGCGGGTCAGCAGGAAGCAAATCCTGAACATGGGTAATTTTGTATGGATAGCAATACAGGATGTTTCGTACAATTTTATGCACCGTGTTCACAGATATGTCCAAAGTTCGGGAAATTCCCCGTGCACTGCACGTTCGCACACCGCTGCTCGTCTTTTCCTGGAATGCTGTGAGCACATCTTCTACTGACATCGAAGCAATTGGTTTCCTCTCTCTGCCAGATTTTACTTCAAAAGAACCTGTTTCTTCGTATTTCTTAATCATTTTCTCCAGACCCTTGGCAGACATTGGACCACAACCTTTTTTCATACCCTTTACTGTCCTGAACTTCGTTAGAGCTACTGGCGCACTGTCACCGTTCTTGTAAAAGAGCTTCACAAGCAGAGCGCGATCCTTCATTGAGAGAGTCATGACGAGCTTCTCAGACGCTATATGAGGAAAACGCCATGTACCCAGCGTTTTTATAACAAATGCAATGTGTCGTGCGCATGACACGTCATTTATTTTGCATATTATGATGCTTAAAACGGAATCTATTGCTAAAATTTTGAACTATTTTTTCTTATGCCATACCATTTCCCCCTTCTTCGAGTACATTCAGTTTAAATTTCAGGTCATTCTAAGCAGTGGTTCTTTTTTCACAGCTTTTTGAAAGTTGAACTTTAATTATAATCACCCTGTATATAATAAATAAAACCAGCAAGTGTTTATATTTTTTGTCTTAAAAAGTTTTTTGTAGCAATTAACTTATGTCAACCTAAAATAATCAACTTATTTTAAATAAAAAAACAAACAATATTTGAATGTTTAAAAACAGATTTTGTTTGCATTAACTGGAGGCCCATAATATGTATTCAGTATGTAAATATGTTACTCATAATCTTACTTTTCAGGATTCCAGCTTAATCCCCACACTGGTGACAACTGACCCCCTGGTCTTTCAATTTTCACCTTTTCATCACCATTCTAAATTACATATAATTAATAAAAATTAAAATATAAATAAAACAATATACAATACAGTATTTTACAATAATAATCTTAAACATATTACTGATTTTATATTTTTTATAATACTACTCTTATGAAAAATGTTATTTCAAACATGAAACGCAAGTCTATCACGTTCACCTTACTCCATCAGGTTATTTTTAATGCCAATGAATAACTATAGTGGAATGAACGATCACAAGCATAATTTGAACATTTTGCATGGATGAGCATTGCACAATTTTCTTTTAATGATCACAAATGAAATGTTTTAAATTTGAACCGTTTATCTTACTCATAAGGAATTAGAATTGAAACTGACTCAGGTTGGAATCATCATAATTACCATTGTTCATAATGAATGACACAAAACATACATTCTTCAATATAATAACCAATTTTACCTTCTTGAATGACAAAACAACATTTAAAACAAATCAATTTACTTACTCGTCCCCGAATAGAAATATACCCATTTGCAAGACCTAAAGCAAGCAACAGGCCATCACTAGTCCAACTGCAGCAAGTAATTCTACCAGTAGTCCGGTGCTTAGTTACACTCTTTTGTTCTGGTGACCACATACCTGAGAACAAAAATCAATAAGAGTAAAAATTTGGAAAAATAAGTTACCTAATGTATATATACAGGGTTATTCAAAGTAGATGTTACCGTAATTATCATTTTAATTGTTGTAGAAAAAATACTTAAATTATGTAACAATGGCTGTGTTAAATATGTTGTTACTCTACTTGAGGATCGTATATGTATAAAAATAGAAAATTTAACTTCTTATACAGGTATTCTACCAAAAAAATTGCTATTAGGAAAATATTACTCAATATCTAATTAGTCAAATAAAAATTATTTCATGTTTCTAAGTGGAATATTTAACGAGATACCATACATCTGAAATTTTAGATTTGATCGCTAATGTGTGTATGTTAGTAACATTCCCAAATTAAAAAAAACAAAACGATACAGCACTGTGATTACATTTTAAATTTGTTTAAATTACATACTGATGTGAATTTTTTTTCTGTGCATTTTTATGCATAAGAAAAACCTAAAGGAAGTAGAGGAAATGTAAATTTACTAAGTAACATGTTAGTAGCCTGTAGTAATAAGTTGTGTTGCCTAGTCAATCTGTTTTCAGTTACTATGCCATGTTAAAATTATAACCAGAATTATTTCAATGGCATGGAATGAATCAAATGTGCTGCTAAAGACTAATCAGCAGGGATTGATATATACACGTGTTTTATATTTATGTATTTATTAATTTATTATTTATGTATTTATTAATTATGTATGTTATGTATTTATTAATTATGTATGTTATGTATTTATTAATTTATGTATTTATTTACACGGATTTGTATATACACGTGATTACTGGTAAGAAACTGTGATTGGACTGTTATGGAAATCAAAATTTGCATATCAGGTGTTACGAAATGATGACCTTACCTGGAAAATCTTATCACAATCTGCTGCAAATCATTTGTACGCAAACTTTTCTACTGTAAATGTGTTTGAATATTTTAATGTTGCTGTTTGTAAATTCTGGGTGGTTAAATGTTTGAATTTAGTTTAAAAGGAGTAATTAATAAGATGGATTCGGGGAAAATTCTTACTGAGCATGGAAAAGGTCATATAAAGGCTTACAAAATGCTGGCCTCTTTAACCAAGCAATTGCAATGAAGATTGGACGATTTCCAGGTGTGGTGAATAATTTCTTGAAACTTGGAAATCAATATGGCACCAAAAAATCGATAGGTAGACCGAGGTCACTGACCTCTAGGAAAGAAAGAAGCATTAGAAGGATGCTTAGCAGTGGCGAGGTAAGTTTGGGAAAGCTCTCATGTAACCCTGGCATTAGTGTGCACAAGTCAACTTCGCCCAGAATTGTAAAAAGATGTGGAAACCTAAAGTACAAAAAAAAAAAAAATCACCCTTGTATGATGAAAGCTCACAAACCTACTCGGCTAGCCTAGGGAAAAGAACATACAAACTGGGGTGACAGGTGGAAAACGGTGCTCAGCGATGAAAAAAAAATTCAATTTCGATGGTTCTGGCAGTTGGAGTTACTACTGGCACGACCTTCATAAGGAAGAACAAATTTTCTCAAAAAGACAGCAAGGTGGTAGATCCCCAATGGTGTGGGGTGCATTTGGATACAATGGCAAAATAAACCTTGCATTTCCAATGGGGCGTATGAAGGCGACCAACTATCAAGACCTGATGGAAATGTATCTTTTACCCTTTGGAGAGGAAATTGGTGGACCGTTTTGGATCTACCAACAGGATAATGCCTCAATTCGAGTCACTAAATCAACTTGGAAATGGTTTCTTCATAATGGTGTGAATACTATGGACTGGTCTGCTGTTTCTCCTGACCTGAACCCAATGGAGAACTTATGGGGAATTCTTGCCAGGGTTGTTTACGCAAATGGCAAGCAATATAATAATACACAGGATTTGAAGGTGGCCATTATTTCTGCATGGGAAGCCATTGATTGTACGGTGCTACAGAGGCTTGTACATGGAATGTCTTGTCGCGTATTTATGATTGGAGTCAACAAAAGAGCATTTGTGAGTCATTAAGTGGCCGAGGTCATCTTTTTGCAACACACGAAATGTACGTTTTTGTTGTTATTTGATTCCAATAAAATGCATTACACCTAAATTTATGTGTCTTTCATTTGTTTTTGGCAACACATGTTACTGCACATCAGCTGTAGTTCTTATCATTATGTACTCTAAAATAAAACGAAATAAATAAGGTGAGGTCAACATTTTGCTACGCACCTTATATACCAACTTTATTCCTGTCAGAAAGATTTCACATACTTAAAAAAAGAAACAAATTGCACTACAATTAATTTACATACCAAAATCAGAGCAGGCACAACTTATCAGCAGATGTGATGTAGGATTATAAGCAAGGCATTGAATAGCGTCATGATGCCTATAAACAGAGTTTCTTAAAATTATTTAATACAATTTACTGAATAAAGTATGTTTTAACTAGGGAATATATCTCAGGGTTCCCACTCACAGTGGAGAAAAAAAAATTCCCCAAGTTTTTCAGGTTTTTCCCTGACTTTAACAAAATTCCGTGACTGATCGCAAATAAAGTTTTGAATTAAACTTCAGTTTCGGGGAAAATAGCCTTATGTTTGTGTGAAATTTATCTGTTAAGAATATGTTAGGAAGGTTTTCTTTAACTTTTCCAGGTTTGAGCAAAAAATTTCATTTCCTCTTGATTTTTAAGGATGACTTCAAATTCCTCGACAATTTTAGGTTCTCCAGGTTGCGTGGGGAATCCTGATATTTATCACAAATTAAAATGCAATATTAACTTAAAATTTCAAGAAAGAAATACATACGCAAACCTGAGTATGCCTTCAAACTTTGAAGTCCAAATTATCACTTGTTTATCTGCTGATCCAGAAGCAAATCTTTGACCATCAGTTGTAAAACACAGGCAATAAACAAAATCAGTATGCCCTTTCAATGTTTGAATAAGTCGACCATCTACAGTATCATACACAAGGACCTTTGAACCAGCAGCAACTAATAATACAGGTTCATCAGGCTTCAAGGCCACGTCGTACACACTAAATATAAAACAAGAAAAATATATAACCTCATGTAGTTGAGTAAATATGTTTTATTCATTATATCAGTGGTCAGTCATTTTTCTCCAAAATCGTTGATTGAGTGACCAATTTGACAAAAAAGTGATCATATACGCAAGCTTAAACTAGAAAATACAAATATTTTTTGAGCAATCCTTTACTTATTATGCTTAGTATGAACACTAAAATAAGAAACAGAACTATAATTTATGTAGAATTAATGAAAATGTTTTAAGGAAAAGACACAAAACATGTTGACTCAAAAGCTTCACTTGGAAAATTATTATGAAAGTTTATAATTTTGTGTAAAAGCTCACTGGACAGAATTCTGTTCTCTTCCTACTCTTTACAATTCTTTAACAAATTTAGAAACAAGGCTGAATTTTTTTTTTTTTGGTCCATGGCTCTTTCACGGTTTGAAACCCTTTTCCAAAGTTCTCTCTTTTTTTTAGAAATTTCATTATTTATTTATTTATTAATTTTATTACCTAATTTATTTATTAATTAAGATTTAATTATTAATTTGCTAGATAATTTACTGAAAATGGAAGACGCCAAGAGTTCCAATAACTCCTTGTGATTCCAAAACTTCATTAAAAATATACTTTATTAAAATATAAAAACGTTTAACAGTCATCGGAAACAGAGAAGAAACATGACAAATTCATGCACAACCAAAGAATCGAATACAGTTCTGTAGGCTCAAAGGCTAGTTACAGCCACTGAAGCATGCAGCCCAACCCCAAAGAGCAATAATGCATTTTCATATTCAAAAGGCAACATTGTCAGCAAATACAGTCTAAAACTCATATATTTCAAAATCAAGTGTTTAAAATATATAGTAATAGTACAGATTACGGCAACTCTGCCAAGATACAAATGGTCTTAGCAAGCGTCCATTATAATAGCATATTGGGGAAAACTTTAGAATTTTCCCGATCGCCAAAACTCATGTAATGGTAAGCATACTTTTAAAATTGAGTCTGAGAATTCTAAGCACCATATCTGCAGGTGAATCTTAGCATATGCAAAGCCTGGCTTGTATCTTGGAACATTGCCAAAATAAACTCCGGCCGTGATTCTTTAATACACAAGGGTATTTTTTGCGAATCAGTTAAAGCCTAGCGGGGAGGAGGGACAGCCCCACAACTAAGAAAACATCAGTAGAGCACAGAACCACACTCTCCTGCAATTTGAAAGCTTGAAATAGTAAAAAAACTCGCCTCTGTACATGCAGTGGGCGTTAACATCAATGAAAGGAAAGAAGGATATATTTATCCAACAGAACTAAACCCCAACAGTCATATTCCGACTTTAGCAAATTTCATGTCATAACATCGTTGAGTTTTTTAAAAACATTTAGAAAAATTTGTGACTTGCAAAATGTCAATCGATGATGACGTTATCTGAGAACGAAGTTAGTACCTTTGGTGACTGGGATAATTCTAAAGTGTGTCCGAACGTTGTTTTCCAGACTTGGCCACACTGCATATTACATCCTTGTTTTTGTCGCCAATCAAGCTAACCACTTCCTTCTAGGTTTATGTCGTCATGACTTGCCGTTTTGCATGTATTTACGGTCATCATGATGGAATACCGTTTGCAAACGGACATACTTTTATATTTTCGGATATTTTTTTATATTTCTTATATTCTATGCTTTCTGAAAAAATACCTACGTACATAAACTCAGAGAAATAACGGTCAAAATGATGTTCATCTCCGACATTGGTGACAGTACACAACACGTTACCAAAAACAAACTCTATCCTCTTGAAATCGCACTAGATGGGGTTGCCACGTGACACAGTGTGACGTCACATACGTGTATATGATTGAACGGGGAGTGATGTGCAATGTTAGTTTGTGTTGACTTCACATTTTTTTTTTCGTTTTTTTTTGCAGCGAAAATATCTGAGCATTGAAATCTCGAATTTTTTTTATGGATAGGAAGTAAAGGAAAGTGTGATTGAGTGGGCAATGAAAGAGAGATTAATTACATGCGAGTATGAGTAACCAAAGTGCAAGTAGGCAATAAATTTCAGTGGGTGTTTGGAGGAGGTGAAAGATATTAAAATAAATGTTTTTTTATTTGTAAGTGGATTTTACTAAGTAAAATCCGTATGTAAAACTCGTATGTAAATTTTTTCGAAAGCAGGGAAGGGAGAGGAGGTAGAGAAGGATGGAACTTTTTTAGGGAGGGGAGGAAAGAGGAGGATGGGAAGGAAGGAAAGACGGAGGGGGGGAAGAGGAAGGTAGGGGGAAAGAGGACTCCTTTTTTTTATTTTTTTTAGGGTGGGTGATTAGAGAGGAAGAGAAGGGGAAAAGAATCATTTGATACTTCTTTAGGGCCGGCGAATAGAGGGGAAGGGAAGGATTAACGAAAATAACAAAAAACACAGTAAACAACAATGGCGGCTCGTCACTGTGCGCCGATTGCCAAGTTTGGAGTTCTTGGAAACATTGCATTAGATTCTGCTAAAATGCACTAGATCTAGGAGGATAACGTGTTGTGTACTAGCGCCCCAACATTTCAGCATCACACGTTTACACAATATACAAAAATATATTTTTCGACCCGCTTTGCACTCCTCCAAAAACCCATTCCCACATCTACCTTTGTTGTACTTCTGTTTATCAAACATACTTTCATCTATGTAAAACATTTTCTCGATCCCGCTTCTCGACTCTTCCAAAAACCCATTCCCCAGTCTACTTTTTACCAAACATAGTTTTGCTTATATAAAACATTTTCTTGACCCTCCTTTGCATTCTTATAAAAACATTCTAAAAAACCCATTCCCCCCGTCTACCTTTGTTGTACTTCTTTTTACCAAACATACCTTCATCTATTTCTACAATTTCATTCTCACCCCCCAAATATTTCCATATCCATGCACACCTCTCTACAAAACATTCTCCAATCGACCAGGGTGTGGTTACTTCTAATATCAACTTCCATTTCCATTCGGGTCTGATGGCATCTTGAACACCCGAAAAAATGTCAAGCACAACACAGCTCTAAGATTTAATCTGCTTTCATGTAACGAAAAGACCTTTCGTTCATTTTCTTACACTGCATCTCACAAGTAAAGGAATCCACACCCAAAAAACATGTGACTGCGGATGCTACCGACGCATGTGCATATGCAAGGGGTGGAACGACGCTCCAAAAATCCCTTCGCCTCATTTTAAGAGTATATGAGGAGTTTTGGTGACAAGGATATAGTATGCAATGTTCCCCAGGTTTTTTTTGTGACCTAGTGCTTTTCATGAATCAGTAGCCTACATACTTAGTGGGGAGCTCCCCCCCATATACTAAAAACATCGGTAAATCATGGTCCCACATTCGCTTGAATGGGAACACTACCGGTGAATCCCCTGTTTTGTCGCCAACTCGTCTCCAAAACTGATGCTATACTCTTAAAATGGAGGGAAAGTTTTGTGAAGCGTTAAAAATGTGCGTGGTAGTTGTAGTGTAGTTCATGCTGGTGGTGGTTTGTTAGATGTAGCGATAGGATAAGGGACCGTTTAAATGTATTTATTTTTGTAACAGATTGGAATTGATGGTATGTTTGGGATGGAGAGCGGATATAGGAGGAAGAGGTATGAAAGGAAAAGGGGGGAGAGGAGGTATGGGGGAAGACGAGGGGAATGTGGAGTATCGCAATGTCGACGATGAAAAGCTGTTGGACTTACACATCGGCATTGATTAACTGTTGGACTCATACTTCGCAGAAGATATGGGGAGGGGGAAGAAGGGAGAGGAGGTATGGGGGAATGTGGAACATGGCAATGTTGGCGCTGAAAAGCTGTTTGACTCATACTACGCAGAGTATATGTGGAGGCGGCGTCACAAAGACGAAGTGGAGGAAATGATTCCAAAAGCCATAAAAAATCAATGCTTAAAGACAGAAGTTTTTTTTTTTTGTTAAAAAAATCTGAAAAGAGTATAATAGGTAGTAAACTCAGTATAACAGGGAATTACTCCTTAAAAAAGTATGGCGGCCGGGAAGCGAGCGCACGATGACGTAATCCGGAAAGGAGGTTGCCGCGACAGGGTTGCCACGTCTTGACGACAAATCGCACAGGGGACACACATGTAGTATAGACGCTTGAATTTGTAAACCTTGCCATACTTTAAGTAAAAACACTCACAATGGCAACAAAGTTTCAAAACATTTCTTCATTAACGAAACGATTTTTTTTAATGGCGGAATCAGTGCGCATAAGCGTCTGTGATGGCAAATTTTGAAAAAATCGCCAACTGTTGAGGTAATCTGTACTAGCGCCAAAAATAATTTGTTTTTGTCAACTTTTATTCTGTCAAGTGAAATTTTTAACGATCACTTTCAATGTCATTCCACCGATCACGGTAGTAACTCAGAATTTTTGATTTCAGATAATGTTTAATTTAAAAACAAATACAACACCTACGAAAGTTAAAGGAGTAATAGGAAAGTAACATACCATTGCGGAACGTTGTCTCTGTCGTATATTTTTGCATCCCACACTTGGACGGATCTCATTGTTATTTACGAAACAAAATTAAAGAAATGTACATAAACAAAATAACTCACTCAAATTACTGTTTCTTTAATATTTAAATAACTTATTTTATAATTACATATTAATTTAAACAAATCGTTGTCTAAAATCACCGGTCTCCGAACAAAAGCCAAAAAAAAAAGCAAGTAAATAAACAACAAGGGTGTTGCCTATTTAGCGAGCTCAATACAGCATCGGAATTTTATTTACGAACCGCTAGGTTTCGTAACTGACTTTCAACGAGTATCCAATCATAGCATTGCAACATGTGACGTCATAAAGGGGGCAGGACTGGTTATCGTGGCTTCAAACCGAGAAGCTGGAACAAATATTTAGAAAAATGTCTAATACCTAATCTTTTTTTTTTTGTTTAAGTTATGGATGCTGATTAAGGAAATTTTTATTTCAGATGTTTACAATTTGAAGATATATTAATTTGAAATAGAAGAGAAAAAGGCAAAATTCTGATCCAAACATTCCTACAAATTGCAATTGAAAGGCCAGGATTCAAAAACAGGATGCTGGAGAGAAGGACATACATTTGCTTTCACGCCTTTTTCGTATTAAACAGTGCAATAACATTTTTGTGTTTTAAATTTAATATTTATGATTCGAAATTTTCTTATTTAATAACTGTATAAGACCGTAATAAACAAACTTAATTCTTTATTTATTATAAATTATATTATTTTTATTATTAATTATATTTAAATTGTTTGTTTTTGAATCCTTGGTATTCAGTAAACTGTATTTCATAAATAGCGATACAAATAACCTCTTAGAAAACAAAGCAGATTGCCTTTATGACGTCCCAAGTTGCAACGCTGTGATTGGATAACCGATCAGGGTCAGTTGCGGAACTAACGCCTCGCAATTTTATACCTCACACTTATTTCTTTTAGACTAGACATGTTAAAATTGGATTCTGTGGAATATTTTAAAAGATTCCACAATTTTTTTAATAAGATTTTCGGGGTTTTTTTTGTTTTTTTTTGTTCTATCACTTTCTAGCATTTTAACGTTGAAAGAGTTTTTTCTGAGGGTAATTCGCAAAATTCGTCATAAAATTTAGTCACGGGGAAATCGTTAATAAAATTTTACAACATTTTTTCCCAACAACTGTTATTTCGACACTGACATAAGGTTTAAAGACACAATGTTTCAAAAGCCAACTGCTCCCTTTGCTAAGGGAAGGCAGAATGAAGAATAAATACAAACCCTAAATTGCATCTTTGGAACCGCCATCTTACGTTATTTGGTGCGGGACTTACACCATATAATATTAAACCATACTTACTTAGATATACTTACACCATATATGGTCTAATGTGTGGGATTGTTGTTGTTTTGTGTGCAATTGAAAAATTGATTGGAAAGGTTGGCCGCAATATTGTCTCTGCATTTCTAGAAAAGGCTAGGACAAAGTCCAGAAGTTAAAAGCAAGAGGTCAGAGTTCCATGTGGAGACCGAAACACTCTTGAAATATGATTGTAGAATCCTGATTAGGTTCGTCCCAGAACGTGTAGTGTGTTCTGTTCAATCCTCAAGTCTCACGAACCATGCAACATACCACAAATCATGGAGAGATTAACATCCATGGGCGCAGCGTTACCCACCACGAATACGGTAGTTTCCCCTTTGTTTATCGTGTTTCTCACCTTTTGTTTCCTGTTTATAAAAAAATAATTATTTCAGTCTTATTTGCGTTTACGTTCATCTCGTTATACATGAACCACCTGTCATATTTTTTTTATTTATATTTTCGCTTTTTCTGTAACTTTCTGAGTATCTGTCTCTTTTATTATTATACTAATGTCATAAGCAAAAAATGTGATATTTCCTTAAGCAAATATATTAAATATGTCATTTATATATAGTAAATATGAAAACGATACAAGGTTCGATACCATAATCATTATAAGTTTCATTTGAGTTTTCATCTTTTATAAGCATTATTTGCCTTCTATTACTTAAGTGATCTCGTATTATGTTATTTATTTTTCCTCATAATCCATATATGTTCATTTTTTTCTAATAATAGGTTTCTTTTTATTACACCAAAAGCCTTGCTTAAATTGAAATAAATACAAATAGAGTACTGTTTATTTCCTATTGCATTCCTCATTGTCCCTACTGTACTTAGTAAAGCCATTTCCGTTGATTTTCCCTCTCTAGAGTCATATCGATACTTATTCCGTATCTCCCATTTATTAAGAAATATTATTATTCTCTTGTATATTAACTTTCAAATACTTTTACAGATACTGAAACTACTGATATAAGTCTATACTTTTCTATAATCTCTATCATTCTTTTCTTCTTTTTTTATATATTATTTTTGAATGTTTAATTTCTTCCGGAAATCTTTCACGAACTATAATATCGTTGTATATTTCCAGCAATGGCTCTACAGTTATATTTGTACATTCTTTTACAACTTATGGATGGATCTCATCATTTCATGCATCTTTATTTGGGTTTATTTTATTGAGTTTTCTCAAAGATCATTTCGACTTATTTTTTCATCATACATTCTGTGTTACAAAGTTGCTCCATATAAATTTCACAGTTATAGGTTTTGTTTCTCAATGTATTAATTGCCCTCATTGCTGTATGCACAAAGTATTTATTGATAACATTAGCTCTTTCTTTACTATTTGTTATTGATCTGTTATTTATCATTAATCTTTCCAATCTCTTACTCATTCCATTTTTCTTTCCCAACACTTTGTTTATTATATAGTCCATTATTTCTTGTTGCCTGCCTTAATAAATTTTTTTCTATAGAATTCGCTTTTACTATTTATTATACTTTTATTAATTTCATTTCTGAATTTTTCAAATCTATGTCAGTATAATGAAACCTGTCTAAGACGAAAACCCACGGGACCGGAAAAAATTCCGTAGTATGCAGGTTTCCGTCTTATGTAGGTTACATGCAAAACAAATACATACATAGTTAAATTCAGTGGTGAGAGATGACTGGATATGCTAATTGTTTTTATTTGTCTCATCTTGCGAACTTTATAACTAAATTTATTTCCCTCGTGATAGAAATATTTATTTTATCGCTGCATTTTATATTTATTAATTTTTGCAATATTTTGTGTTAATAGTTACGATCAATACAGTACAAATTTCCGTGGTAACTATACACGCCTATTCCATACAAAAAGTATATTACATAAGCTTAAATTGTAACAATAAAGTACATAATTGCCCTTATTCCCCAATTTTCAATCAGTCCATTTTATATCAGGATTAAAATGAGAAATGTGCTGACCCTCAAAACAGAATATTTTGCAATGTTCTGCAACAAGCCTTCAGCTGATCAAAAATGTTCAGCAGGAGGTGTATGCATATATTTATTATATACAATTTTAAATTCTATAAAATGTAAATTCCTTTTTTAACAGTAATGCGGAAAATATCTGCCCGACTGACTTCTTCTTCTTCTTTTTTTTTTTTTTAGACAAAAAAGATTCACTCCATGATTGTTCTGCAGTGAAGCTGCTTGTTCTGCGGCGTGCGTCGTACTTTTTAGCACATTCTGCTTTGAGGGTGCTGACGTATCAACAATTCACAACCTTTGATAATCACTCACAGTACTCAATTCTTTGATACATTAATTGTATTATTAAAAAAAATATTGTGGTAATTTGCTTACGATTTTATTTTACAATACACGCTTCAATTTCGAATATTGAATCATTATTTTTGAATTAATATTTGAAGACAAGGTTTTTACATACTGTAAGTATACTAGGGAATACTGACGAATCAAAGGGGAGTGATGGGGCGATCGCCTTCCCCCTTGAGCCACAATTATATCATGGAAAATGAAATGAAAAGTACAGAACATTTGGTTAAAAAGGGGAATTAGTGACAAATCTCACCCCCCCCTCACCCTTTGGAGATTTCTGTTTCCTTCTGTGCTATGGCGTACGTATAACTCGTACCTTAACTTGTTTTCTAGATGCCAAGAAAATAGACTGATTTATGAAAACTTTATCAGCTTCCGGAATGATTACTCCTTGATGGAAAAGAAAAGAATAACGGTTTCACTCTTCCCAGTTTCATTCTTTGTTAGCTTCCAGAAAGTTCTTTTATTTAAACTTGCGATCTTCAGGAACAAACTAACACAAAAATTAAACATCTTTGAGAAGTATTTTCCAAAGATGACTCCCAGTGACATTTATTCTTCTTTCACTCATACTCCCTTTGACTGTTGTAGATATTTATCAAGTTCTAATTCTTCATTTTTTTTTTATTCCCATTTTCTGAGGTGGACGTACTGTCCTCATTCAAACGCATTGAGGTTCACGGTTTCCCTGGTAGTGATGATGTAGTACATCCTAGAGCCATGGTATTCGTTGCTAGCTTGCTCTCTATGCCATTATTGCACCTATTTAATTTAATTTTAATTAAATCACAAGTTCCTGAATAATTTAAAGTCACCAAGATTATCTCCATTTTTAAAAAAGGTGATCGTACTACTGATCCTTCAAATTATCGCCCAATCTCTATAATTTCAATTTTCCCAAAATATTTGCACATCTTCTCTTTAGAACGATGATTGATTTCATTTCTAATTTTTCTTTCATTCACCAATCACAGTTCGGATTTCTTGCCAACAAATCCACGGAATTTTCCCTTATAAATTTTCTAAACCCAATGAGGCAAGCATTTAGTTCTCACCTTTTTTCGATTGGCGTATATTTTGATGTCTGTAAGGCATTCGCTTGCATTCCACATGAAATTCTTCTTCTTAAACGTCATCATTTTGGTATTAGGGTCCCACGCCTTGATCTTTTCGCACATCTCTTGACTAGTCGTAAGCAAAATGCTTTTCTGAATGGAATTAAGGTGTGTCCCACCGAAATAAAGCCACCGTGATTATATGCCGTAACTGGACACGAAACAAACCAATAAGAACGAAACAAATATATTAAGAAAGTCTATATACAAATACATATTTGCAAGGAGTAACTCACTCCCTGCTCCATCTGGGCGGGGGGAAAAATGAACGTGTAAAAAAGAGGGGGAAAAAGTGTCCCGCCGAAATAAAGCCACCATCCCTATTAGTGTTTTGGGTAACTCTCAATATTCGAGCTGCTACAGGTAAACAGGTTTATGACGTCAGGAAGTTGTCAAATAACTTACCTGTTCTATCCCAGTCGAATGTTGACTTCAGAAGGTTGTATTTTCTATTTCTCCTGCAGTATTGCAATGGGAAAACGAACCCAGCTATCAGAGTTCGAGAAAGGCCAGCTAACAGCTTTTAAGGAACAAAGTCTTTCACACAGACAAATATCTAAGCAAATCAAACGATCTAAAACCGTAATAGACAATTTTGTGAATCAGGGCAATGCGTACAGGTATAAAAAAAGGAGGTGTACAGGCAGAAAAATGACTTCCAGGCAGGAAAGAGATATTGTGCATCGTCTTTCACAAGGTGGTATTTCCCTCAGACAATTGGCCAAAGAGGATAACATCCCTGTGACAAAATCAACCCTGTCACGGATTGTAAAATATACAAAAAACTTCCAATATAAAAAAAGGAAACAGCAGCCCATGTTGAAAGCTATCCACAAGCAAAGGATAGTAGATTGGGCCAAATATCATCAAACCTGGAAGGACCAGTGGCATCGTGTTATATTCTCAGATGAGAAAAAAATTAATTTGTATGGCCCAGACGGCCTTGCACTCTGTTGGCGTGACATGAGGAAAGAAGAGGAAATCTTCTCCAAAAGATAATAAGGTGGAGGCTCATTAATGGTGTGGGGAGGCTTCGGCTATGGTGGTAAACTTAACCTGGCTTTCCCCTTAGGCCGCATAAAGGCTACCGATTACCAAGAAATGCTAGAAATCCAGTTACTGCCATTTGCAGAGAGAATTGGTGGCCCAAGTTGGATTTTCCAGCAGGACAACGCCCCCATTCACGTTGCAAAACCCTCTTGTGAATGTTTTTTGCATAATGGGGTGCATGTCATGGAGTGGCCTGCCCTTTCCCTTGATCTTATTTCCCAAGAAAATGTGTGGGGGTAACCTCAGTAGGGCTGTATATGCCAATGGCAGACAGTTTCAGTCTGTGGCAGAATTGAAGGCTGCCATCATTGAAGTCTGGGATAATATTGATGCCACTGTCCTCCAGGGATTGGTAAATGGTATGCCACATCGTGTTTTCCAAGTCATATATAATCATGGCGGATATATTGGCTATTAACAGTAGTGGCTTTATTTCGGCGGGACACTTTTTCCCCTCTTTTTTTACACGTTCATTTTTTTTCCTGCCCAGGTGGGGCAGGGAGTGAGTTACTCCTTGTAAATATGTATTTGTATATAGACTTTCTTAATATATTTGCTGCGTTCTTATTGGTTTGTTTCGTTGCCAGTCATGGCACACAATCACGGTGGCTTTATTTCGGTGGGACACACCTTAGGTCTGACATCATGGTTAATTATTTAGGGGTTCCTCAGGGTTCCATACCTGGTCCACTCTTGTTCCTTGTTTACATTAATGATATTTTCTAGGTCTTCACCCATGGTAGTCCTACAATCTATGCTGATGATACTTGTTTTTCTGCCTCTCACTATGACCTTGATCAACTAATACCAATCGTTTAATTGCAGACAGCTAACGTTCTTGATTGGTTTCAATTTAATAAACCTAAGGTCAATGACTCGAAAACTCACTGTGTTTTATTCCATAATAAACATGCGCATAATTTTCCTTCTTCTATTATATTAAATAATCACAATATTCCTTTCGTATCTACTCACAAATTCTTGGGGATATTACAACATCATAAACTCTCATTGTGAAAGTGTTATATCGAAGACAGCAAGGGTGCTTGGGCTTCTTCGAAGAATTCACGAATGCCTTCCTATAAGAGCTATCCGTTCCGTTTCTTTTTCCCTAGTACAATCCCACCTCACCTATTGCTGTAATGTTTTGTCAAAAACAATTCAATCTAATACAGTGAAACTTGTCTCACGGGACCGGAAAAAAATTCCGTAGTATGTTGGTTTCCGCCTTATGGAGGTTACATGCAAAATAAATACATACATAATTAAATTCAGTGATAAGAGATGACTGCATATGCTATTTTTTTTCTTTGCCTTACCTTGCGAACTTTAAGACTACATTTATTTTCTTTTGATAAAAATATTTATTTTATCACTGCATTTTATTTTTATTAATTTTAATTTTTGCACTATTTTGTGGTTTTAGTAGTTACGATCAATATGGTGCAAAATTTCATTCTAACTGTACATGCTTATTCTATACAAAAAGTCTATTATGTAAGCTTAAATTGTAACGATAAAGTACCTCCCTTGTAAAGATAATGATTCCCTTGTATAAAGATAATCTCTCTCTCTCTTGCGGTGGGTTTATCCATGAATTGATAAAGTCGATGTGAGTGACTTTTCGTTCTGGTTAATAATGAACGTTTTTATTTAAGAAGTGGGTGGCACTGGCATACGCAAGGGGGGGGTGGTCGCGATTATGATTGTAACCCCCATTGCGATGAAATTGTTTATAGTATACATGTAAATACAATGGAGTTGTAGCTCTGTAACCTCCCCCCCCCCTTGTAAACCTGTAACCCTCCCCTTGTGAACTTTCTGGGTATGCCTATGGTGGGTGGGTGGTGTGCAAAATGGTAGTCGGACAATCATAGGCGTAGGCAGAAAGTTCGTAAGGTGGTTTATAGGCTTAATGGGAGGGGTTACAGAGCTACAACTCATATATTCCTAGGTTAAATATACAAAATTTCATTGCGATTGGGGGTTACAACCCCCAAAACCGCCCCCTGGCTACGCCTATGCGGACAAGGGCATTCTATATCTGTAAAATCTCTTTTGTTCGCCAGCCTCCACTTTGCTATTTGCATTGTATTACAACCCTCTTTCCTTTTTCTGCTGAGAAAATTTTCTTCCTGCTAACGATTTTCCGCTTTATGCAGGCTTTTCTCTTTAACGGGACTGAATAGTACTTTCCGCTTCCGCGTTAGACAGTTTCTGTGTTAGATAATGTTAACTACCATTGACTTCTGAAGGGACCGTAAAAAAATTCCGTGTTGAGCAAATTAATGACGGAAGAACAAAAGGGATGCCAGAAAGGGACTCTGGGATGTAAAGAGCAGCTTACCATCGACTCAGTTATCCTGGAACAAGCAAGAAAACAAAAGCGAAAACTCAACACCGCATACATAGACTACAAGAAGGCTTTCGACTCTGTTCCGCACTCGTGGCTCCTTGAAATACTCAGCATATACAAAGTGCATCCCTCAATCATCCGATTCCTACAGAGCAGCATGAAACAATGGAGAACCCGGTTACAGCTAAACACGCCAGACAGTAAAATAGAAACGGCCGAGATCCCCATCCGCCGCGGAATCTTTCAAGGAGACGCACTAAGCCCCCAGTGGTTCTGCTTGGCGTTAAACCCCTTGTCAAGGATGCTGAACACAAGTAAATACGGATACATGCTGAAGAAAGACAAGAGAAACCTACATAAAGTCTCCCACCTCATGTACGTAGATGACATCAAGCTATACGCGCCAACAATCACCCAACTCCGACAACTCATCAGTATAACAGAGACATTCTCCAAGGACATAGGAATGGAATTCGGCCTCGATAAGTGCAAAATACAGAAGAATAGCAAAGAAGATTTACCAGGCATCGAACTCGAAGACGGG
>QLNU02015360.1:187342221-187357442 GCA_006491805.2 Dysdera silvatica | reverse complement strand
AAAAATTCAAGATCTTAGTTTTCTTTACTAAGCTGTTGTGATGAGGTAATTGAAATTTTGGAAAACAATTAAAAATGTAAGATTTTCAGGCAGTTTATTGACCGCGAATATTTATCTTATAATTTATAATGAAATAATTGGGGAAAGGTAAAACAAAATCTCTAAATGCTGCTACAAATAGAATAAAACTAACGAGAGGAACTCCCAACGTACTCGAAGGGGAGTGGAATCAAAGTAGGCGCGTTCGAAAGGTCTCAAAAGTTATTAGACCCATGTCCAAGCTTTTTTCAGAATAGCCCTATGTTTCGGAGATATGGCCTCCCCACAAAGTCCGAAAACAGCTTTATTACAAACCTCGATATCTCATGATTCCGTGGATGGATTATAGTGATTTGCAGCTTTTAAGGCAGGTTATCGAAAATCACTTAATACTTGATTCAATAATTTTTCAGTAAAGCTCAAAATTTTGAAATATTAACTTTCAAATCTTTCGACAAAATGAAAAATAATCACCCTCTGTTTTGTGTTTTTTCAGCAAAAGCCCGAATTCAAAATGTTAAGCTTTAATAGTTCGAAAATGCGATATTTTACTTATTGTGTATTTATTATATATTATCTACCCATTCAATTCATAGCCTTGATTATTTGAAACAATACACGCCACATGAAAGAGAGGTTGGTTTTTGTATGTCTTGTGATTTTTTTTTTTCAGAGATACACTCGCCTAGTGAAATCGACAACTGAAGCTCATGATCGTACTAAACATTATTCTGACTTGCAATCCAAGTCTTTGGTTTTCACTTACATTAATCACCGAACATGCGTAGGGTCCTCAATATCACATTTTGTTTGAACTATTTCCTCATCCTCAATAAAATTGAGAGAGGAAATTAAAATTTCAAGTTTTTTAAAAAGCACGAAAGCTAAACATTTTTCTTCTGGAATAATTTCATTTGCATCATTTTCAAAAATTGAATACGCGTAGTTTACAATGTGTTCAAAATAGTGATGAACATTGAAGGGATTAATAGTGCTATTCATAATTTCAAATTACTGAAAATGACAAAAATTTTAAATGCATGTCCTTTCAAAGCCCTATTAACTATCAAATAATAAAATCATCAAATCAATAAAAAATCATAATTGGTTTAAATCTAATTTGATTTTTGAAATTGATGAACGCATGATTAATTTCTTTCATATTTTAAAATCAATATTAATAATATTTAGGAAGGTGACCCCTTAAAATACTCGCAGTACGATTGACGGAACGAAATCTAACGAACAAAATCATTTTTTTTCTGTACATAATATAATAATTGCTCAAATACGTCTCAACTCGTTTTGCTATATTTTCAAACAATTTTTCTCTTTAAACTTGTTTTGAATTCATTTATCGGAGGGGAAAATAACAATTATTATGCTCGCTTAAACGGCCAGAAAAGCCTACGTGATTTGTTTTAAATGTATTAGTAAAAAATATTATAACATGCTTTATAACTATTTTAAACTTTTAAATTCATTTCTTATTTACAGGCAGCAAAACTGCTCTGTACGTTAATACATATCTAGCAAGCGAACCTATCTGGATTTCGAACTAACTTCGTTGTAGTTTATAGTATAATATTTTCAATGCGGGGTTTTGCTGAAAAACCACCAAACAGGGGTTGATTATTTTTCCGTTTTGTCGAAAGATTTGAAGGTTAATATTTCAAAATTTTGAGTTACATTGGAAAATTGCTGGAACACGTATCAAGTAATTTTCGATAACCTGTCTTAAAAGCCGCAGATCATTAAAATCCATCCAAGGGCTCATGCGATATCAAGGTCTGTAATATGGCTGTTTCCGGATTTTGGTGAACCATATCTCCGAAATATAGGGACATCCTGAAAAAAGCTTGGACATGAGTGTAATAATTTTTTAAAACCTTTCGATCGCGCCTACTTTTGTTCCAATACCCGTCGGGCACGTTGGGAGGTTCCCCCGTTAGTAATACGATCCCATCTTTTCTGGGTAACACAAACAAATATTTTACCACTGTGAGTGTTGACGTTACTGAGGTTCGAGTGTATGTATGCGTGACTAGTGAGCAACAAGAAAGAGAGCTAATCGAATAGCATTATATAAGTTCAGTGGATGTGAAAAAATTGTCTAATAAAAATCCCGGCGGTTATTTTTCAGTAAGATCTCGTAATTCTGAAAAAACATCTTTTCACCATGTTGGAAGATAATTTCTGAATCAATACTTCATTATCTAACCGTAACTACCAATCACAACTATTTTACTTCTTCTAATTATATCCTTATACCGAAAAATTTCTATATGACGGAAAGAAATTTCATTATTACTTCATACAGTGAAATCCCTTCATTAACGGGCACTTACCGGGCAGGAAAATTTGTCTGCAAAAGAGAGAGAAATTATTGTGAAGAAGTTTTTGCCGGAGAATTTGAATCGCACCGTTTATAAGAGGTGTCCGTTAAGAGTGAATTACTATAATTTGTGTCAAAATAAAAATATAATCAGTTTCTTTTACTTATTGTCACTCATAGAAATCTAACTTCATAGAAAAAACTAAAATGTAGCCCAAATTTTCTTGACATTCCAAAATAATAAAAATTTGTTTAAAGTGGTAAATAATAAGATATACTCTACTTTGTTTCAAAATCCCAAAAATGTAATAAAATTTAAAAATTATTCTTAGTTTATGTAGGCAATTTTTTAAGGGAATCTTTGGAATTATTTTTCTTTACAAAATTTGGAAATTAAATTCCATAGTGCAGTTTAAGCTTTTCAAAACATGCTGATAATTCAGATATCTAAAAAAGACATGGTACATTATCAGGCATATTATTGAATAAACGTGAATAAAATCGCCACTAATAAAAATTTAAATATAAAAATCATTACTGACACGGAGAGGCGATTTTTCATCTTTTGCCATACATCTGAAACCAAACTGGCCACGTTCATTCGTATATTTGTGAACAGTATGTAGCGTTTGTTTATTAGTGTGAATTTATATTCTTCGATATAGAAATGATAAAAATTCATCAATAATGAATTATAGACATTCATTTACTTAATAGCTACAAAAATACAATTAATACAGCTTAAAATTGATCTGATGACACATTAGTATAAGCAGAAAGTTCATAAGAGGGTAAGGGTTATAGAGATGCACCTCCATATATTGATATGTATACAAAGTGTCCCGTCAAGACCGCATAAACTCTACACAGAGAGATTCCTTACAAAATTCTAAGCAAGAAATGTTAATGAGGAAATACTGAGAAATCCATATTTTCTTAGTTATTAATGTTTTAAGTCCAGCCAATGAGAACAAAATTTGACCCCCCTTTTCTTGGCGAGAAATACTTACAAAATAAATCACTAAACCCTGCCTGTTATAGCAGAAAGCGAAAACCTCACTAGGTTTCGAAATAATTTCCCTTTTTCACTCCCAACCCACTTTTTTTTTTTTGGAGAAAACTAGATCGTGACATGACACCTATTACGTAGCTTTACGTAAATTTACCACAGTTTGCAATTTTTCCGACTGTAACAATTAGCTTATTTTGAAAAACGTTTTATTTATTTATTACACATAAATACTTCATACACCTTTTTCACTATATGCAACATCCTTTAAAATACAATTTTTGCTATAATTAGTCATAACATCATAGATTACATATTCATCATTCCCTATTTTATACAATATAACAATTGTAAATTACAATTGTTGGTTATCGCAATATTGTGATTTAACAAATAACTTAATAATTAAGGCCCGGATCTTAATGACTTAACAATTCCTAAAAAATGCCCTTAAAATTAAAAAATCCCCCCCTCCCCCCAAACAATTATATTTTTTCGAGTTACAAATTAAATAATTTCAACTTTAGACAATTTATAGACTAGAATTTTCATTCTTTCTCCATGATATGTCAAAAGAAAAGAAAAAAGGAAGTAAATACCTGTTATAAATGAATTTTAATGATGCATAATATAATCACTTGTAAGAACGTCAAAATTGAACTGAATAATTATGCGTATGTTTAACATTGTCAAAAGTCTATTTTATTTTCCGAAAGCAAATTCTTATGCATTGAAAAGCTCTTCTCAACACTTACATATGTTATTACAATGACTCACAGAATGAAACTTACATATGTTATTGGAGCATATTTTAGAAAAACACTTTCATTGTTATGAAAAATTATTCATCAATTCCCGACGTTTCCGCCTCTCCAGTCAAGATACCAGAATTTTTTAAAGTCTGAAACTCGGAGGGTTTTTTTTAAACATAGTTTAATTTTGCAACAATGGAGTGTCCAGTCTTCCCCTTGGCCTTCTTTAATACTCTGCTTTCTTTATCGATAAAACCAATTGAGTCAATGAGTTCCGTTCTGAGCTCTTAATAATGGAAGGTAAAATGCTGAAGTTTGATCTTATGTATGCCAAATTTCCTTCTATTTTTTCCTGAGAGAACAGACATCGCGCAATTTGAATAAATGCTGCGTCTTCTGAATGAAACTCATTTACTGTCGCCTTTACAGCATCAAAATTTTCTCTGTAGCAAATATGCATTCATTGAGCATCCAACCATGTTCCCTAATGCATTGTCAAAGAATTTGGCAGCAAAGTTAAACTAGGAGCTTGTGTTTTAAAGACTTCTGTACGATAAAGAGATTTCAAGAAAAAATTTTTAACATTAGAAACAAGTCTATCTACATCCAGATAATTTGCCTGAATTTCCTCAGCAACCCTAATGTAAGGTGTGATCAAGGCAAGTGACATGCACTATCTTTGTATTAAAACATTTAATTGTTTTCCAGTATTTACTATGTTTGGCGTAGCATCCGTTAAAAAAGAGCAAAACGTTGTTACATTTCACTCCGTTTGGCCACAAAAAAAGTAAAAGATTTCTCAAATAGCTGACAGATGGTTGAATGATTAATTTTTCAAGTACCTCGAAATTCGATAAAAATACTTAATATAAGGTAACAGGAAATGTGATCGCAGGGTTGAAATAAAAGTTGGGAATAGCGCTAAAGGAAAAGTTAAAAAGGCTATGATTGATATACGTAGTTGATTGACAATGACAGCTGTTGAAGCCTTTTTTCGTCTACAAAATCTAGTTTTGGTTATTGCAACTTATTTGTAATTTTTATGAAAAAATTGGCAAAAATGACCTAAAACAAGGAAAAATCGCATAAAATGCCCTAAAAACAGAAAAACTGCAAAAAAAAAGATGCAAATGTCATCATTATCATCTGGGCCCTATTAATAATTAACACTATATTATTTCAATAGGTATGCCATAATAGTATCACGTGATTAGATGCTACGATACAAAAAACAAGCTGTAAAAGGAATTTACATAATTTTAAAGCATTTGATTAAGTTTGCATATTTTACGTCTCCGAACTGTGCTAAGGTTTTTTGCGATAAAATTACGATACACTTTCATTCAGTCAAACATTTTAGAAGTCGAACCCAGTCCAGCGAACTCGAAGACTGGAGTGGTTACTACTGGATTACTGAGGTACTCATAGCTGGCACTGTGTATTATATCATTCGGGGAGAACAAATGTTTTGCCTCCCCAAAAGGACTTCATTTTTTATAATAATTCCGTTTTGCCGCCCCTAAAAATCTGCAGCTCTGGGCGAATGCTGGGTTCGTCCAATCTTGATGTCGGTTTACTGAAAAGCGGTCCCCAGCGGCATTTCGCCTCCAACATTTCGCCCCCTGTAGATAATGAGTAGGCTACAAAAATGTGAATAACCCAATTTATTAACAGTAGACCCCCGATCATCCGAACTTCGCTTAAACGAAATGACCTATACCAGCGGTTCTCAACCTGCGCTCCGCGGAACTTTTTCAAGTGCTCCGCGTACTCCAGTGCTCAAAAATTACAAAAATTGCTGGATTTCCTGCTAAAGAAAGTTGAAAAAGCCAGATTTATAAAACATTGCCCCTGGTCGCTGAAACTAAAATTTTCCAGTTAAAGGAGGTTATTTGTTACTATTTTTCGTTTATGTTTATGTAATTAAGTAAGTTCCTGATTTCTCTAAAATTTATGAGAAATATACCATTTCAAATAAAATTAAATTTGAAGTTTTATATGCTTAAAAATATGCCAAATGCCTAAAAAAATACCTCTCATCATTAATACTGCCGCAATTGAGTTCAGTACTTATTTTGATGGAAATATTGTCCTTAATATAAGAGAAAAGAAAAGTGTAAAAAAAAAAAAAAAAAAGCATAGGCCTCTAAGAAAATATATGCATAATTGTGTTTCAGAAAGTTCCAGATTCTAATGACTTTAATTGGGAAAATTAAGTATAGATTAAAATTAAAGCAATTTAAAATTCGAAAACAAAATCGTGCTTTTAATATTAGAGAAGACCGGGTCTAATTGATACACTTTTCGTATTTTGATTTTAAAATATTTTGTTTTTAAAATCCCAGGCCCAAATGATATTTCTTACTGTACTATGACTATTCCTTTATAAATTAATGGCTTTATTTTAACTATTGAAGTAATACTATGAGACAAAAAAAAAGTTTTAGAAAAAAATTCAAAGCGTATCAACTTAACCCAGCTTGAGTCAAGTTGATATACAAGAATTATGATAATATTCATTTCTGCACAGCATCATCCCAACATGTTTTTGGTCTGACTAAATAGTCAGACTTTGAAGGAAAACATAAATGTGATTGGCAATTTATACACGTGTAAGGAGGGCTGTCTTCTCCGCAATCTATGTGTGCCCACATTTTACAGAAAATGCATTGAATCCAGCCTTGTCCCGGTTTGGATGTAGAGTAAGTTTTTAAATACATCAAATAAATGTATCTCCATCTCGTCAGAATCCAATTCACTTCGTCTTTTTCTCCTTTCCCTTGCCTATTGGGTTTATTACTGATATTTTAATTTTCAAACCGAGTAATTTAAATAATTTCGTATTTTCTTTTTAATAGGTTTCTTCATCTCTCTTTCTCTTGTATCGTCTTCAATTCTTTTCTTTACTGGAATTAATAACCCAATTATGATTTTTCTCTTTTTTTATTTTTATACCTTAGAAAAGTCATTTTATCTATAGAGAACGTGTCTCCCTTAAGAGACATCCTGTCGTTTTCAATTTCGGCATAAGGTCTGTCGAACATTTCAATGGGTATTTCTCCCTTGTTAGTTTTCTCTTGTAGTTCCTCAGCATTTCTGAAGAAAAAAAATAACGAAACAAGTATCATAACTCTTGTGGGTTAAGTTGATATACCATATCAACCTGACCCAAGTGAACTCTATCAACTTGACGCAAACGACACCATTATACTAACCTCACAACTATAATAAACTGGTTACAGTTACAACTATTTCTTTCAACAAAAGTTCTTACCTGTTAACTAAGTAACACCATGATAACTTTATTTGAAAAACAGTGCAGCTATGGGTTCCCCTGTAACACTTCAAAAAAGAAAGTACAAATTTACTTTCGATGGTTTAAAATTAGTTTTTACTCACAAAGCTAAAACCATCACCGCCACTTCCTCCTGCACATATGTGCTAACTGAATATTCAGCCTCACTTTTTTCCCACTTTTACACTCTTTTTGCGCCGCATTAAGGAAATATTACTGCTGTATCCAACTTAACACCATATTTAGCTGGGACCCGGTCTCCCCTATCTACAATAAAATGAATTAGCAACTTGAAATATGGTTTGTAAAGCGACTGAAATGCATATACGTGCCTTTAGCATAAGGTCGACGATAAGGTGGCGCGGGTATTTTCTCTTGAAAAGTATACTTGGCTTTTGAAAAGTTGAAAACCATTTATTGCTATTTTTCTTGGTAAGTGCCCGCTTAAAATAAAAGAAGTTAAAAAAAAATCTCTGCGGGTCATTTTGATTAAAGAAGTTCGGATGACGGATGACCGGGGTTCTACTGTTAAAAAATTAGGTGCATTATTTACGTTTTTGTGGTTTACTCATTATCTGCAGGAGGCCAGATGTTTCTATGGGAATGCCCTTGGCGGTCTTTGAGAGCCACTTTTTCCGAATCCCCTTTGATGTCAGCCCTAGAGATACGTACATTAGATTAAAATAGCTCTTTACTCTCAAAATCTTTCCTATCTCTGCCTTATTTGTTAAAAGTTTTCTATCATGACAATATTTTTTATAAACAATAATTATTCTTTTACAATCAATACGAATTTAAACGTTAAAGTATTAATGTAAATTTTAAACTCATTTCTTTTTTAGTTTGTTACTTTTTAAGTTTCTTTAAAATATTAATGCCACATGCTTGTGTGTTCTTGCTATGAGAAGAAAAACTTTTCTAATTATAATTATTTTTAACCATTCATTTTGTGCATTACCTACTGATACTTGATGAAGAATGGAATCCCAAAAGTTACCATATTAAGATCACTGATTATATGACGTAGCTTCTGTATTATTGGTTGGGAAAGAAAAATTCGCATGTGCGTTGGCTTTCAAAGTAAAATTACCGAATAAACGATCAACATTTATTCCACGCCTTTTCAAAAACAAGATTTCTTCAATTCGTTTCGACCGCAGCCTGAAAGGCGTTAACAAATGAAAACGGCATGAGATTGATTAAACTCTAAATCTTAATAAGTCGAAAAATAATGTTTCAGCATTTTCACATTGACGTTTTTTGCTTAGAATTTTGCAAGGCGCTGTGCAGGATTTATACGGTCTTGACGGGACACCTTGTATACAAAATATATATTGCGGCGTAATCGTTAGTTATGACCACCATCAGCTCCCCTCGCGTACGCCAGTGTGATGATAGCTTTTAGTTCACCGACATTAATTATACATCTGTCCTCTCCTCTGGAATGTTTTATCTCAAAGCGTCATTAATAAATGTAAACTTTTCAAACTATGTTTTACTATATTTGCGCTCTAGAACTTGTTCGAATATCCAACAAATATTTGTTTGCTCAATGTGCAGTTTTTATGTTCAATTTACACAGAAAACATATCAAGATTATTGAAGTAGAAGTTGCTATATTTTACATAATTTTTCATTGTTTTACCGTAAGTTATGTCTTATTTTTTTAGTTACTAATTGTCTTCAGTGATCTTTTCTTTTAAACTAAGTTAACTTGCTTTCTTCATATTTTGCGCATAACTTTTATTTTTTAAATAGGACTCTTTTGGTTATCATATATTTTCCAAAAAGCAAAATCCTACCCGAAATGCTCAAATATCCATTAAAATCATGTTTATATTTTATATTAGTCATTGCATTTTAACTGAAGATGAGTATTTCATTGCGTTGTTCATTTTAATGAAATAACGTTTATTCAAAAATCCAGTACCAGATTAAATTTCGTTTTATGCAATTTTTTAAATTGATTATAAGAACTGTCTATATAAAAATTCATTCGAAGAATATTTAAAATAATGTAGGGTAAATCCGGGTTACATGCCACATGCGATATAGATTGCTCACCCCCTAGTTCTGAAACGGGCTGTGGGATGACACTGCAAAAAATACCAAATGTGCGCCATTTAGTATTTGAAGCGTGTTTGGTAAAAACATCGTGTTCCTGTGCCTTTTTGTTTTTAAATTAACAAATATATAAGGTGAGTTATAGAGTTTATTATGAAATATTTTCGTGTGCTATCGTATTTTGTATATTACAGCTAAGACTTTAACGATGTCAGTGGATTCCCTGTTTGAGCGAAGCATAGTCTTAGTATAGAGAGGTTTCATTGTTATTTCGCCATGTTTGAATTCAAGATCAGGAAGGCGTGGGGTGAGGCATCTATACCTTACAAATTGGTATACATGCCGCAGTTAAAATCAGGGACATATGCCGCGCGTATTCTTTCGGATGTTAATTTTAATTTTTAGAATTTTTCGCTATTTTGCGCCAAATGCCGTTAAATATAATCGCAAATCCTAGTCAAATGTCTCCAATTTAATTATAATTTTCTTTACTTACAAATACATAAAAATATCATCAAAGTTTTCAAAAAATCCGCCAAATTCATAAAAAAAATCTGTCCAAATTCTTTTTTTTTTCGCCATTATTGAGACTGGAAACATCGAACAAACACGCACATGAGCTGAAAGCATAAGACCTTGTGGATTCACAGCCATCCACGAGTAAAGGTTTGCCTGAAAAGGATATTGCAACTCCATCGAAATATTTGCGAAATATTTGCATCGAAATATCCAAAATTAAATAAAGAAAAAAGGAAAAGCAACGAAGAAATAGGCACTTGTCTTAACCACTGCAGAAAACAGAAGACCGTTAAAAGAAAGATTGGAGAAGAAAGTTGGAAAAGAAAGAAATAGAAATAACTAAAGAAGGTGGTTAGATTATGAATCAAATAGTCATAGTACTAGTTCTGAAGTAGATGATGTTTCTGGGTTTAATTCCATTGCAATAGAGAAAGCCAGAGGTAATCCTAATGAGATGCGTAAAAGGAAGGGAAGTGAAGCTGGGTCATCACAAACTTTGGATGTGAATACATGCAATGAATATGAAGAAAATTATTATCACACAACTGAAGATGCGAATGGTTACGTTGTGCTATATGTAAGTTTGCGATGGCTTCATGCAGAATGTACGATTTTCGATGAGTTTTGTGCCGACTGTGGGAGAGAGAGAATAGATTAAAAAATTAGTCCAGCCTATTTGAAAAAAAAAGTAATTCATTTATGTCATTATTTTGTCCATGTTTGTTCCGATTCTGAAAATGAGTTCAAAATAAAAACAGCAGATGTTTTTTAAATTTATTCAATTTTTATGTTTTATAAAATCGCAATTTCAGTTATTCTATTTTTTCATAACATAGTTGTTGAAGAAACGTATTTGATAGGAAGTAAATTCATTTACTATACGAAGCGCGGCAAGCCTCATGGTGCGGCGTAACACCCGACATACTCGGCAGAGATGCCGCAACGAAGGGTGTTAAAAAATAAATTACAGCGGCTTATTGAATTTTTTGTAAATTATATTTTACTAATATATATGTTTCTTAAAAATGTATTAATTATTATGACTAAGTAAATTTCATGTTTGTGCGCCATGGGTCTCAGAATATCGATTTTAAAAAAAGTGAGGCATGTAACCCGGATTTACCATAATTGTTTTATTGCTTCAAATGAAATTTAAAACTATGGAAATTGAAAATTATTTTAAATGTATTCTTTTGTGAAAATAATTTCTATTTTTAAACTTTGCTGAAACCGATCGATTGTCTGATGTATTAAAAGTAATTATACTTAATAAGAACGATAAAAACAGAAAGGAACCAGAATAATATAATCTTGAAGTTTCTATTTCTCTGAAATTCACTTCATATAAAACAATTATTAAAATAATGTTTTGTCATTTGTTTTCCTAATGGGCATAATTTTTAAATTTAATATGAAACATTATTACTTCATATTTTGCTATAATGAAAATTATGCTCAACCACTTTTAAGGATGGTAGCAAGCTCAGTTTTACAGAATGTGATTGGATGAAAAAGAAACGAGTCATGAAAAGATTTGTGATGTGATTTTTAAATATGTATATTTGTATTGTGCGTATTTAATGTTTTTATGTAAAGGTTATCATATACGTAACACTGCCGATAGTTGTCTTATGTTGAGTTATTTATGATTAAGATTTGTGTTCTTTCGTAGCACTCTTCCAATGATGAAATTCAACTTTTTCATATACAGCATAATTAGGGTACTATTTTTTATAAACAAATATATATACATATATATAAAAAATCAAGTGATTACCATTTTCAATTAAAGCTATATTGGAATGACTATGAGCACTTAGAATTTTGTTTTTGTTAGTCATGGGGAAATTATAGAGCAGCCAACCCTTATATGTTTAAAAATAATAAAGTTCTTTATCTAAAATGATTTTCTGTTTGCCTGTTATATCATGTAATAAACACACTTAATATGACTTTTGTCCATAGTGGAAGGAATAGCATTCGAAGGGCAAATTGTGAGTGATTCGATTTTTTGCTTGAATATCTCGGTTTAACTTTTCTTTTAGATTTTTGACAATTATATATATGGCCTGCAAAAGGGTTGCTGGTATCTAACTGGAAGGAGACCCACACGCTGAACGTATGTGACGATGTGTGGAACCGGCCGGGCCAGTAACCTAGTGTCCTACCCCGCCTTCAAGTGGTGCGGGCCGGGCTTTCTATCCAAGAGGCAAATTAATATTTGCTGCACGGATAGAAAGGGGGAAGGTGAAGGCTAATTCACCAACCCGTCTAGCCAGCGTGGTGAAATGATGGCTAATTCCTCCAATATGCTAATATACCAAAAACATTGGCCTCCGGCCTCCAGGTGCTGGAGTGATCCTGATCAAGGCATCGGTCAGCATGGCATGAAAGCAGTGGGTGCTAAGAATCACTGGAATGGCCCATATTCAGTGGACCATATTCAAGTATTAAGAGAATTAATTGAAAGAACACATGAATATGAACTTCCATTGTGTGTTGCATTTATTGACTATGAGAAGGCCTTTGACTCTATTAAAACATCAGCAGTCATCAACTCTTTAAGATCAACAGACATTGAGGATGTGTACATTGACATGGTGAAACGTGTGTATAAAAATGCAAGTGCAAAATTTCGGTTACATAAAGATACCAAAACTATCAAACTTGGCAAAGGGGTGAGGCAGGGAGATACCATTTCTCCAAAACTTTTTACTTCAGCTTTACAGATGATTTTTCAGCTGATAAATTGGAATAACAAGGGAATAAAAATAAATGGTGAATATTTAAATCATTTGCGGTTTGCTGATGACATTGTTATTTTTTCAACGAACCCATCAGAACTCCAAGACATGGTACAGGAGCTCTCAACTAGAAGTGAAGAAGTTGGACTCAAGATGAACCTACAAAAAACTAAGATCATGTTCAATAATTTTGTAGAGGAAACAAAAATACAAGTTGACAACATTGAGCTAGAAATTGCTGATTCATATATTTACCTTGGCCAGCTGATTTCAATGGATGGCAACATTATGAAAGAACTCAACAGACGTATTAAACTTGGCTGGAGTGCATTTGGAAGAAACAGTTTTATCCTGAAGGGGAAATTGCCTTTATGTCTAAAAAGAAAAGTCTTCAACCAGTGTGTATTGCCAGTCCTCTCTTATGGATCAGAGACATGGAGTCTAACAGTTGGAGCAATACGAAAGTTACAGACAACGCAAAGGAGCATGGAGAGGTGCATGCTTGGAATAACTAGGAGAGATCGAAAAAGAAACACTTGGGTGAGAGAGCAAACTAGAGTAGAGGACATCATTGTTAAAGTAAAAGGGCTGAAATGGCGATGGGCTGGGCATATTGCAAGAAGAACTGATCAACGATGGACAACAGAAATTCTGAACTGGATTCCAAGAGACCACCGAAGACCTAGAAAACGTCCTCAAACTAGATGGGTGGATGAAATAAGAAAACAGGTTGGGGTGACGTGGAAGCGAATTGCTCAGGATAGACTTGTGTGGAAAGCATTTGGAGAGACCTTCATCCAGCAGTGGATAGATAATGGTTGAATATGATGATGATGATGATATATATATATATATATAAAAGTTTTCCTCGCCCATTCTTGGCGGAAACAGGCTTTGGGACGGGCAGAGCGCCATGTTCCCAAGCCTCTTTTTACATCACTTCTTAATGTGCCATGTCTAGAAACTTCCTGACAATGTGACACGTGTTTAGGATTGTGGCTTTTTGTATTTCAATGTAGGTGTTTGGGTCAATGTTGAGTATCTCCAAATTCGTCGCAAGCGTTTTTGGTACTATCCCTGTTGCTGAGATGACTAACGGGATGATGAGGATCTTTTCCATACCCCATATATCTCGTACTTCATGTCTGAGATCTTGGTACTTGGTGATTTTCGTTGTGTAGGTTGTCTGTATGTTATTGGTGTTGGGTACTGCTATGTCGATTAAGTACGTGGTCTTATTCGATTTATCGACGAGGGTTATGTCAGGACGGTTATGTGGGACTGTCTTGTCTGTTATGATTGCTCTATCCCAGTAAAGCTTGTGTGTTTCGTTCTCATGCACGGTCTCTGGCTCATATTTGTAGTACGGGCATTTTTCTGTCAGAAAGCCAGCATTCGCTGCCAATTTCTGGTGGACTATTTTCGCTACTTGATCGTGTCTATGTTTGTAGTCTGACTGCGCAAGGATCTTGCATCCTGCCATCACGTGTTGGATTGTCTCCGATGCCGCATGACAGTGTCTGCATTTGTCGCTTTCTATGTCTTTTCTCTGGATGAATTTCTGATTGTTCCTTGTTGCGATCACTTGGTCTTGGATGGCTAGCATGAATCCTTCTGTCTCTGGCTGGAGAGTGCCTTTGGCCAGCCAAGAATTTGATGCCTTTTTGTCAACGTGTGGTTGTTGCAGGTCATTGTAGTGCCTGCCATGTAATGGTTTTCCGGCCCAAGTTCTCAGTTTCTGTTCGTTGGCTGTTTCGAGGACACGCTCTTCGGTACTACACAGGTTTAGTGGCGTGTAATTTGCATCTGCTTGTATTATGGCTTGGATGAGTGGCGATCGGGGACTCTTCAACTGGAAGTATTGCCTCATGCTCTGGATCTGCTTGTCATGTAAGTCTTTGAGGTCCGCTTGTCCGCGTCCTCCTTCTTCCCGGGGTAGTGTTTGCCGTTCAATTGCCGTTGCAGGGTGTAGTTGTCCGGCTCTTCTCTGGATGGTTCTCATTTTCCGCTGGAGTTGTTCTAGTTCAGTGTTGGACCATTTGATGATCCCGAAGGAGTAGGTGAGCACTGGTACCGCATATGCGTTAATTGCTTGCGTGGTGTTCTTCCCGCTCAGTTTCGTCTTCACAATGCTTCTAAGTCTTTCTTGGAATGCTTGCGTGAGCTGGACTTTGACTTTCTTGTGCTCCTGCTGCCGTTTTTGCATTATCCCTAGGTATTTGTAGGTTTCGCCCTCGTCCAAGGTCTTCAGTAGTCTCCCGTCTTCGAGTTCGATGCCTGGTAAATCTTCTTTGCTATTCTTCTGTATTTTGCACTTATCGAGGCCGAATTCCATTCCTATGTCCTTGGAGAATGTCTCTGTTATACTGATGAGTTGTCGGAGTTGGGTGATTGTTGGCGCGTATAGCTTGATGTCATCTACGTACATGAGGTGGGAGACTTTATGTAGGTTTCTCTTGTCTTT
>QLNU02015360.1:187315302-187335293 GCA_006491805.2 Dysdera silvatica | reverse complement strand
TGCAAAACATTTTGTACATACAGAAAATCAAGAGACATATGTGATACAATATTTAAATATCATTTAACACTCATACATATTTTGTGGGGAAAATGAAATAAAAAAATGCTGTCCCAAAAGTATATGGACAGCAAATTAAAACATCGTTTTAATGCGCTAAATTTCAAAATTTGCATATTACTATGGTTGCTTTAAGACTCAATCATGCTTGTATATAATTTTGCAGCAAATGCCTTTACTTTCATTAGTTGAGAAAAAAAATGTCACGAAATTTACATTTTTCTCAAGCCGAGGTGACCAAAATATGGCGTTTAAAGCCCAAGGATTGAAAATTGGTGATATTGCTAAACAACTACAATGAAGTAGATCTACCTAGTTTTATTAAGAGGTGACAATGTGGCTGAAAAAAAACCGGTGTGGACGACCGAAAAAGACAAGTGACCGACAAGACAGCCACATTTTAAAATCAGCTTCTACTGAAGAAAATCCAATGCTTCAAATAACGCAAAATTTATCTATTGCTGTGTCAAAATCTACTGTTCATCGACGTTTGCAGGCAAGTAGAGTTTATATTTTTCGGCATTTTGTGAAATGCGTCGTTTTCCATTGCTAAAACTACATCATAGAGAGGCTCGTGTTGCTTTGGCCAAAAGACATATGTATTGGACCGACGAATTGTTATGCGTATTATTTAGTGATGAAAAAAAATTAATCTAGGTGGTCCAGATGGCTGGGTTTATTATTGGCGAGATATCCGATGAGAACATTGCACTTTTTTCAGCCGCCAACAAGGTAGAGCATATGCCATGGTGTGGGCGGCATTCTGTTTTAATGGTATCGCAGATTTCCCTTATATGCAAGGTCTACTACTGTGCTCCAATGATTAACAAAAAGCATTTCAAAGTCATTTACTTCTTTTTGAAAAACTGTTGGGTGGTGAATAATGGATGTTCCAATAGGACAACGCTTCTATCCATGTCTCTAAATCCACAAAGAAGTTGCTTGTGAAAAACAATTTTGCGTTTATGGAGTGACAGCTCTCAGTCCCGACCTCAACCCCATAGAAAACCTCTGAGGAGTATTAGCGCGTGATGTATATGCTAATGGTTGTCAATTTTTCACATTGGAGGAGTTAAAGCAGCAAATAGAACGAAGTTGATCTTCTTTGAAGGCAGAATTTCTTTAACAACTTGTTGAAGTTATGCCTGATCGAATCTGTAAAACTTTTCAAAATAACGGATGCAAAATATGAACTAAAATGGACAAAATGTATAATATCCATATACTTTTAGGACAGCATTTTTTACTTCATTTTTATATAAAATATGTGCGAGTGTTAAATGATATTTATTGTATCATGTATGTCTTTTGATTTCATATATGCATAAAACATCTTGCATTCTTTTCTCTATGCACTTCATCTGATATTCCAAAAAAATTGCTGTCCATAAATTTTTGGGACACGCTATACATATACTGAAATTGCAAGTATTTATTCAATACAACAATTATTGCTTCAAGCGTTATAGTATATTTCTAACTTACTTTAGTTACTAAGCTTCTTCCTATATTAGGATTTTTTGGCCTCTGAAAAATATCAAACTGAGTGGTCTAACACGTTTTCACGTTATCAGTCGTCTCTATAGCTGCGTATATGCGACAGAGATCAAGAATTAAACAGACATCAAGAAAAAAAATCTAGTTGTGTTTCTATTTCTCAAAAGTTAATAAAATTTTATCCGTTTTAACTGCCACCTCTTTTAATCTTAATTAAACATCACCTCGTTTTTGCCCGGAGTTTTGGTTTTTACATTTTTTATCGTATTACTTTTATCTATTAATGAGATAGTGTGGCCGAATAATACTTTATGTTGCCTTAATAGTTTAAGAAGGATTTCTGTGAAGCAATTTATACAATGTAATTGTTTTTATTTATTTTTATTCACATGGTTTTCGTATCTCCAATTAAAAAATATCAGTAACTGGAAATTCGTATTTAAAATGAAGTTTGTCTTATTTCCAAATAAATATATGTTATAATTACAGTTATGCTCAAATTACGTGATTTGACGTTTCAAATATTATTTTAATGAATTTTATGTTTATAATTTTTAATTTATATTTTGTTAATTTAAGCTGTGATTACTATAATTTTAGGTATTCTTGTTTCAATTGTTTGAGTGTAGCTTCAAGCTTACGTTTATGTAACTTTCTAAATTGCTGCAGTAGTTTATATGTTCAATTATTTTTTATTAAAGGAAAATATTGTTTTGTGATTATTCGTAATTTGATAACTTCATAAAGCAGTTAATGTTATATTCGTATGTTTGAAAAGAAGATAAAAGTTAAAAGATAGAAATTTATTTATTTTCTCATATTTCATCAAGGTAATACAAAATCGGCAAAAGCAAAAACCATGCAAAATTTGAATTTTCTTATGTTAAATTGAATCTTCATACCTTAGAATAAGGAACATTTTTTACCTGAAAAGACTTTATAAGTATTTTGGTACTGAGGTATCGTTCGAATTTTGCCTAGTACATTTCGTAAACACTAAAGTACGTAGAGCTAAAATTCCTAATTGTTTTACTTTAATAATTATTCACCAAAAATAATTTAAAGAAAATAAAATGAAAATGCTGCATATTAACAAAAAACAATTAATATATGGGCTCAAGGAGGTGAAATAATGAAATATCTGTATATAGTGTTCCTGAACCATAGTGCAAGATAGACAGGTGAGCTAACTCACCCTTTCAGTTGTGATAAAGAATCCGTTCAGTAGTGGTTCATTAAATGTCATGCTGATATTTTACCGATAGATGGCGCTACCACCTGCGGGCCTAAGAAACAAAACTTTCTAGTTATACTCGTCTATTTAAATTGCTTGCTATCTGTTATAGTTTATTTTTTTCAGCTGTTTCCTCATGTTTTAAGATTGTTTTTATTCATGAATTGTGTTTTAAAAAAATGGGAGGAATATGTTTCATGCAGAATTGTACTTCAGGTTACAAATCGTATGATCAATCTGTGTCTTTATTTAAAGCTTCCAAAGACGAAAAAATAATTGAAAAATGTAGGAAGTCAATCGCTCGTAAAGATCGTATACTTACGCAAAAAGAGTATGTGTGTGAGAAACACTTTTTGAAAGATGCAGTGATAAAATTTTTTTTGTTCATTTCATAATTTTTTTTATAATTGTGAAATTGAACTTTGTGTATGTTACTTTTATAAACATTTTATTATTCTATTTTCTTATAAAAAATTTGTTAGTCCCATTTTTTGGCAGTTTTAATAATTGTAATAATCTCAAGCTAGGCAATACTTGTATAATACAAGGTGCCCACAAAAAGGGTCCTTGATTTCAAATGGTTATAAAATAAAAATTTTAATGGCAACAGGTACACAAAAATTAAACATTTTCTTTTATTTTGTAAAAAAAAAGTTCTTACACTTCTGTCACAGCTACAAAGCGGTGCTTTTAAAGATGGCGTTCACCCCACAACAATGTAGCTGGTGCGTTCTGGAATTTGCTAAAACAGAAAGTGTTGTGACTCTTCTCTTTCGAACGCAAATGTAATGCGCATCCATCTACTAATAAGTCGATTTTGAAGTGGTACACAAATTTTAAAGACAATGGATGCATCTGTGATCAGAGAAAAGGATATTCTAGCCGACCATCCGTCTCTGAGGACGTTGTTGATCTCGTAAAGTGAGCCTTTTTGCATGGCCCAAAAAAGTCTACGCACAGCTAGCCTAGAGTTACATATTTCGAAAATCACGGTAAGTAAGATCTTACGGAAGTGTTTGTGGTTTTACCCAACTCTGGATGATCTGCAGGAATGCATTACCGCAGCTATAAATTCGAAGCATTTCGGATTTGCTGCAGACAGTGTGGAACAAGCTGGGTTATCACATTGACGTTTGCCGAGTTACGGTAGGGACACACATTGAGTGTCTATAACGCAGAAAAACAAATAAAAATGTTTTATGTTTACGTATCTGTTGCCACTAAAATTTTTATAATATTAAAATATCTTTTTATTTTGTAACTATTTGAAATCAAGGATCTCTTTTGTGGGCACCCTGTATATAAATTAAATTATTTAATTTATTTTTCATCTATATATATATATATACGTTACAACGCTATAATATTTATTCAGAGACAGATTTTGTTCATATGGCGCCCGGTGTGAGTTCAAAATTTGGCGCGTCCCCTTCCGCTAAGTATTAATTAGTTTTTAAATATTTCCTTTTGTGGAATATATATATTATTATTATATTATATAATATGAGTGAAATATTATCAATGCTCAATATATCATAATATTTGATATTTTATTATTCTTCAATAAATTTGCTTTTATTTATCATTTTAAGAAACTTTCTTTTTTAGAACTGTATCACATCTCAGTAATTTAGAAAAAAAATTTCAAGTTTCACATATATATTAAATTTTGCCACAGAGCATATGTAAACTATTTTATTCAATATTTAATAGTTGAGTTTAGATTCTAAAATGAGAATTACGCTCGCAGAGCCAAAATATTCTGTGATTATGATATAATAAGCCACGGTGCATATTATCTTTTATCGTGGAATAGGCCCACAGACACAAACGCCATCTAGTGGGAAATGACATTTAAGAGTCCGATGATTTCTCGTAGTTGGTTAATCTGCCTATCTTGCATCATGTCCTGAATTTAACGTGTATGTAAATGTTTCTTCTCCCTAAAACATACTACACTACGGGGAAATCGTTTAAGTTGTATGTCATAAATAGTATTAAAAAAGACTTGAAATTCAAATTAAAAAAATTCAACTTAAAAAATTTAAATTATAATTACTTAGTAAATGCCACTTTTTTGTCAAATGGAGGACCAGGGCTTGTCAAGCTCACGATGATAGCAGCTTTTTTCCTGGCCTCTTCTTAGGTTTATTGATTTTATATATATTTTTGTAATTGTAATCGTAATTTCCGAGTAATAATAACAAATAAATAAATAAATTCTTGTTTAGGATTGCTCAACTTTTATCGTAGATACTGCTTTGTTGTGATTAAATGCGAAAACCTATCAAATACGTAAAAAAAAAGCCAAACATGTGAAGTCCTTCAATGGAAAAAATGTGCTACTTTTATTATTATTCACCGTATTCTACCACTTTAGGTATTCTTCACCTCTTACAAAAATTTTACTACGAAATATAAAAACCATTTTCAAAATAACGAACGCACACGTATATACAATAAGTCCTCTAGTTTCGCCTCCCCAAAATCGATCGGATTTAGTAGATCGATAAGTGGTTGCTTCAAAGAATTTTGCTGTATTGATTGTTGGCAAAGATATCGTGCATACATGTGCATTAAATTTCCATGAAACTATGTAGAATTAGAAAGCCAGTAAAATCATGATTATTTCTTTCCCTACGCTGGTGAACATCGACAGCTCTTACACGTGAAAAAAGTCATTTAAATCAGGTACAAAAATCAACCAATTCAGTGATATTTCTCAAACAATATCTTTTAAGGTTTTTCATTTCACTAGTTTCAGAAACTACATGATTCCTGATCAAATCGGTAATTAGCGCAGTAGGAAGACAGCGTATGCCAAAAATAACCAAAATAAGTTTCAACTCTTACTCTTCGCTATTACTCGGGAGATCTGAAAAGAAAAACAGGAAAAAAACTGGAAAAATTAAAAAAAAAAAAAAGCATATATAATTGAGCAGTCTGAGAATAAAAGTGTTTGTTTGAGAACAAAATTACTTCCGTCATCTTAAAAATGACAAAGAAACAATGAAAACCATGCATAGAACTTCTGTTTATTGAAACTAAGCATAAATATCTTAATAAGTCGAAATAGTACGATTACAATTCCCTTTACGAAGAAAGTAAAATTGATAAGACTTTCAAATCTCATTCCTTTTTAAATTCTTTCTTTTCTGTTCATAAAATGTTCATTGTGTGTTGACATCATATAGGAAGAAATAAACGTGAGACTCTCAAAACCAAGGTAGAACGGAATTTAACATGCTGCAGTACGATGAATCATATTTAAATTTGGAGAGAACTAACTAGAGAAAATATAATTACAAGCTGGCATCATAGTCGATTTTGTTCGAATCTTATTTTATTTAGCAAATTGATTATATAAAACGGAATAGCTGCATTAACGTGACTTTACGTTAATTAAAAATCGAAGCTTATTTGAACCCAAATCTTAAGCTAGCAAACTCAGGGTCATAGATTTGGCCAATGGACTATTTCAATGCCTTCACGTTATGTTTAATGCGTCATACTTTGTTACATTAAGGAAAAGAAAGTTAAAATTTCTACGTGGAAATTCCGAAATTATAACAGAAATAAGCATCACTATGGAGGATGGATAAATAAAATAAATTAATTTAATTTAAGTGACTTCAGTTTCATGTCTCAATACAATGTAGAGACGCCGATGCCTGGTAGTAGAACAACTTCCCAATGTGTGATTTCTGATTTATAATACGCATTTGCAAATTTCCGAGAATACCTCGAACTCAAAATCTTCCTCCATTAATTTAAGATAGTGCGTTTAACCAATATATTAGTTTTAAATACTTATTCACGACAACTACAAACAATGTTATTGTGGTCACCATTCCGAGTAGTTGTAGAGATCGATGTCAGTACTTTCGATGATCTAATGGGAGCATGATGAAATCTCGTATAAAGAAAGTAGAAATAAGTCCAAATAACGTGGAGGAAAATAAGTTTCAATGTATGTAGGAAAAATTCGAAAAGATTTTCATGTAAGAGAGGATTTATGGAATCAAATACATATATAACTGCATGGTTCATATAATATGATTAACGTTTCGAGTTTTAGGTTCAAAATTGATAAAAGGATAATCTAAAACAACTAAGTGTGAATTACAAATGGCGATACTTTTAAAAACATATACGCTAATCTGTAGATTGTGTTTAATCTTGGTTTAAATTGATTTATAATCTATTTCAATTAATTTAATAGTTTGCTACTGGATTTCAAATCTTGACTATTACATTTTGAAAAATACTTATAATTGTAATTAGTGCCACTATATTTTCTGTGCTATTTAGCCAGCTACCAAGCAACTGTATCAAATAAATGAAATTTGCTAGAAATATAACTATTGGCAAGCAGAATAATATTGTGTTCTACCGTCAACAAAACAGAATTCATACACTTATTGCAAAAAGAACTTATAATTAAGGCATGTGAAAAATGTGAATACAAAATTATTTTATGTCGATTTTTTAGTATTCCACGCAGAATAAACTTTTAAAATTTAATTTATTCTGGGGATAAATCAATAGTTTAAAAACGATTTTCCAGCACTATGTTTTATTTTTAAAGGCTATATATGGTTCCTGTCCAGTGCTTGAACAACAATTTTAAATGTGATTTTAGTTTAATTCGACTTCTAAGAATTTCATCTTGTTAGATTTACAAAGTGCGAAACTTCGAGCAAAAACAGGTTACAAACCTTATTAGATAAAATATTTTAAATAGTTTTTCACACATCAGATATTAAAAGTCAGTGCAAATCCAATGACAGGCTAACCCATTTTCACTAGGAAAAATCATTTTCGATGCTATAATATATGTATTATTATCAACCAGTTTTACTCATTATTATAGCAGCTATCATAACTGCTAAATCACTATCATAACTACATAAGTTGAAATCATATAGGATGTTTTGATACAAGTATGTTTATTGTCATCTCTTTTTAAGTTGACAACTATATTTGAAGTCCACGGGCTTGAAAATTTCATTGTGGAATAATTTTTCAGCAATTAACTAAAGAAAACTAAATAATTTTATGGAAACTCATTTTTTGTTTTTCCATAGTAACTTAATTTTATTGCAAGTAAAATATAATTGCAGTATTGCACAAGCTAGTTTTAAAAATTATTAAATGTTACTCTTAAAGTAAATTTGACGGCCATTTTATTATTTATAAATATCATTTTGTGCAAGTAAACTGAGATCCAACGGATTAAAGCATATTATTAGAATTTATGGTATGTGTGCAGAATATTCGCTGCAACTATCGGCTCTGTATTTCCAGAAAGAATCGGGACAGATTCACAAATACGATGAGGTAAACTATTCACCGAGATACTCTATGGATAAATCGTTACGGACGAAAATGTGTAAAGAGGCCAAAGGTTGAACTTGCGATGTGGATGAGAGAAAAGTGGATAAAAAAGTTAAGTGAAAAACAAGAATCCCACAAGATAACAAGGTGATATTCTGTTAAAAAGAACAGCAAAACACGTCTGCAGTAGGAATACGTACGATGTGCTAAAAGACATCTTTTCACACGGCACGACTCAATGAAATTTATCATATATGTATTAACCATAATAATGGACGACCATACCAGATGGCATTTTGGGCAAGAACCTATTTGTATAAAAATGTTGGTATAATCTCGTATAAAGATGAGGATTTAGAAGTGGGTGATCAAGAATGTTGGTATTTGATGAAATAGTGATCACTTGATCTGTTCGTAAAGATATATAATCTTTTTTTTTTTTGTGGATGCATTTTATGGTAGTAGGTCATGGAGCAAAACAAAGTCTATGAGTGCATCATATGTCTTAATTACGACATAAGCTATTTGATAATAGGATGTAGAATTGTAAAATATAGTTTTCATAAACCTTCAAATATTACCAGAACAAGGGTTTGGCACCACAATATTCTGAATATTCTTGCTAATCCACCTTATCTTATGCCATAGCTTGTGCACTCACTAACTATGCATACTTTCCACAAAGAAAATAAGGTATCCTGTCACCCGGAGAGTGACAGTTTTGAAAATGTACGAGGAAGGCTCTAGAAATATTTATTTATAGTTTAAAAATCGTCGGATTTTATTTCACACAATGATCTTATGGGAAAAGGCTAAATTAAATATTTTATTGAGGTGAGGGAAAACTGCAAATTTAGTTACTTCTTTTCAAAGAACAATAAAAATATACTAAATATTACTAATAAACTACTTAATACTTAATATACATAAATACTAAATATACCCTAAAAATTTCAACTCCGGCGCGGGGTTGCTACATTGCCTCGTCAAACAGGTTTCCAGGCGTGTTGGCATTTTTTGTGGTTGCTGAGATTGGCGACTTGATTTTATAATTAGCGCAATTTCATAAATAAAGATTTTAGAGCTCCTACGTAGGGCTGGCAACTTTCCTCAGTGGTGCACTACGAACATAGGAGGCCTCAAGATCCGTGGGAGCCCTCTTGGTTCTAAACAAGAAGTTTAGTTTGAAAAATAAATATCTCGAGACTCGCAACACCGATTAAAGAAGTTTACCTAAGGAATGTTTCAATTTTTGCTACGAAGGGCAGGGCAGGCAATAGGGGGAAGGGTGAATTGCACAGGGGCCCGTGCGGCCAAGGGCGCCCAGTACTAAAAGGAACAAACCCTCCGCCCAGCATGCGTTAACAAGATCCGTATACGGACGCCTTACCAACTGCGCTAATGGGACGGCCCCCCCTCCCCCCCGTAGTTTAAAATTACTTTGTGCACGTTCATACAAATCGACACCCTCCCAGAGGCGTAGCCAGGCGGAGGTTTTGGGGGTTGCGACCCCCGCCATCGCAATGAAATTTTGTATATTTAACATAGGAATATATGAGTTGTAGCTCTGTAACCCCTCCTATTAAGCCTATAACCCTCCCCTTATGAACTTTCTGCCTATGCCACTGCACCCTCCCCACCTCTGGGATACTTACTGAATCCGTGAATGCCCTCCACCTGCCAATCATAAACTTTTATGCTCCAAAGATTCTTTTCTTTTCGTTCATGTTTTACAGCCCAAGAATTCAAAAGTTTGTCCTGCAGGTAAATAATAAATAGCTTGATAATAAAAATAAAAGTTAGTATCGAAAAATTACCCTTGATCCAGTAGCGTACGCAGAAAATTCCTAAAAGAGGTTGGTTCGAATGAGAAGGTTTACCTTTACATCAAAGCTTCCCGTAGGGTTACTTATGAATTCAGGGGCGGATTGGGCCGCCGGCCAACCGGCCCCCGGTCCGGTGGGCCTTCATGGGCTATAGGACTCGCGCCTTCCGATAATCCAAGGTATGTGCCCTTTGAGAGGACCCAGTCCGCCCCTCTTGATCGATTCTGAATTAGGACTACGGTCGCGGCATGGTGGCCGGGTCGCAGGACTTGTATTTCCATTTACCATGGAAAAAATTTAATAGGGAGAGTTCATGTACTATGTAAGCACTTTCGGGAGGGGGGTTGCTGTTGTGCTTATTTTCCTATGTTAGTTTATTTTGTTACCACACAAGTCACCATCCTCACCAAAAATTGTCGATGCCGAAATTTAGGAAACTAAATTCAAGAGGCGAGCCAAACTTTCATTGGCTCGAAATTGTTAACTCCCACATTTCAGAAATATATGGCGAATAAGAAACCTGTTTTTTGATGCAGCCCAGATGCAGTCTATTGGACAAACATGTTGGTTATAGGTGTAAATTCCTTTTTTTTTATCCAATCATGCTTTGTTATTTGTTTATAGCCATAACTCCGTGGATATTCATTTCCGACCCCCCATGTAAAGGGTCGCTATGGTCCATTTTGCACAAGGATCACGGCTGCATACTTTCGATCCGGTGTTTTCGGAATACGCTGTATAAGGATGTAAGATATTATTACCCTTCTCAGGGATAACACAATTGCCAAATAATGGTCAACACACAAAGCCACCAAGGAAAGTTTTTTGTGAGTTTTCGTGGGGGAATTTATATACTTAATAATTTTCGACACCCATGTAGAAACTCAAGCTAAAGCTTTTTTTTTTGTTTTGTTTAGGAGAAAAAGAGACTCTATCCCCCATATATCATCTGTATTGGTTTCTCTCTTAAGGCCTGAGCACATTAGAAAGCAGGCCCTGCGGTGGCGCAGTGTGGTAACGCGTTCTCCTAGTGCGCCGCTAATCCGGGTTCGACTCCCAGCAGTGCAAAGAACGCTTACTCAGAGATCTCATAAAGATCGCACTGCTCACTGTAGTCCGGGGTTTGGTTCCCTAGGCCTTAAGAGGTTCGGATTCCTCGGAAAACAGTAGGTCCCGGCGCAGCATGACCACTGTAGTCTTTGAGCCGTAAAACCAAAAAGCAAGCAAACAAACATTAGAAAGCGAATACGAACATTTTTGCCGAAAGTATTGAACGAGTATCTACTAAAATAATAATAAGTACAGTTGACCATTTCGGTTAAACGCGATTCGAGTAATGGGGGTTCTGATATATTTCTAATCAGTGGCATAGGAAAACGGGCTCAAGCCCCCTATTGGGTAGCAGAATACATTGTTCCGTTTAATGCCACATCACATGATCTGTTAAAAAACTACTTGAGCTCCCCATAATATTTGAATTGCTACACCCTGTATCTCATTGAAATTTCTTGAATGCGACGTTCATCGATTTTAACTAACTTAATGCTGCCTTTCAACATGAAAAGGTTCCCCCGCACCTGCGCTAGGCGAATGTGTTACCTCTGCAGCAACACGGGACCTACTATAAAACGCTCTTATTTTTATCGTCTCGCCTCTCTCCGATTCAATTTCTATAAATTCAAAAAGTTTTTTTCCTTCAATGTTAGAAAGTTTCTCATGTGAAAGGGACATTCTCAACAATGTTTAATATAAATTACAAACCGATTATGGCCAGCTGTTAGCATGATTTACAATTGCTATAAATGAAAGCATTATTTAAATATAAATTACATATAATTATATATTATGAAAATGCATATCATATAATACTTTATATGCAATAGAAGAAATAACCTAGAACTTCGGAAGCCCTAATTGTTCTCCAACGGAAGTATTCTTGAAAAAAGTTGTGAAAGTCTCTTACCCTTTGAGTAGTTATAAAGGCATATGAAGATTAAATGACGGAATATTTGAAATACACTTGACACTTTATTGAATTTTAAAGTGTTTGTGTGGAAAATTATTTTATAAAACGTTTTATTTATAGTTTTAATTTTGAATATTAAGGGAGCAAATACGAAGGAAAAAATGGTCATGAATCATCATTTCATTTATAATTTTATCTTCAAAGACCTTTAAAGAAAACTGAGGTCCAGATCTTAATAATTATAGATTATTTTATCCACATGGTACAAACGACGGAGTGTAACTGAGATCAGAAATTTTCAAGCTACCATTGTAAAACTATTATACGAGTATATGACAGTTTAAGAGCTCAATACACCTCTGTACCATCATTAAGAGAACCCCGAATATAAGTAATAAGACATCGCTTATATATAGCTGAGTCAATCTAACAATCTTGACGCTAAATTGAAGAACAGAAAATGGTTGAATTTGTTTCAGAAGTACAACGTTACAATAAGACAAAGGCAAACCTTGCAGTACAGGATTACTCGATATAATATCCATGCAAAAGTATGGACTATAACTGAACGCATACACTTAATTATTTTCTTTGAACACAAAATGCGCTGCTGTTTTTCATCTATGGATAATATATGCTTTAAACACAGAATTAAAAAGAAAAACAAAATGGGCTAGCCTGCGGATATTGAATTTGCATATGAAAATTTTATCTTATATTAATTATTTTACTTATAGGGAATAAAAAACGTCATTTTTTCGAGAAATCCAGAAGTCTAACAATGAGCTCACCTCTTTGATCCTTCACTGCTGGCACTCTTTTTATTTTGATTATCTGTCGGGTCACCAAAGAGATTCTCATTATGATCCTGACAAAAGTAATTGATAAAAAATCTATTCAAAGAAAAACCACTTTCATTTTACTTTTACTTATACCAATAAATTAATTCGAATGAGAGTGTATTGGCGTGTGTGTAAAGGTAGTTTTTACTATTTTCAGAATTACTGTCAATCATGCCAAAAATTGTGCATTAAATACCTTTGTAAGAAACACTAAAAATAATATAAATACTAGAATATAAAAGAAAAATCTAGAAAACCATGCGTGTAGCAAAAGTAACAAATGTTGACGGTATATTTAAATTGCTCATACATTGAATGCTTTTGAAATGTTTGTTTATTGTACCGTTCACTAAAATTTTCCTAATCTGTAATGCAAAAGAGAAGCTTAGTACGCTGGTTGTCACAAACGTATAAGCAGAAAAAGGATTAATTTTAAAATCTCATGTTTTTTGGCTAAAACACAATTCAACTCACAGGAGTCGAAAATAAGAAAAAGACTGTATGTCAGGTTAGCCTTCATCCAATGACCTCAGTTTTGCCTACCGACAAGTAGGTACGACTACAGTACCGAGACATTTCCGGTAGGGTTTTAACTCAGTGGTTCAAAGCCTGGGGGTCGCGAACAGGTTTATGGTGGGGGGGTCACCACAACTATTTTTAGTTGCAATTATTTTTATAAGGAGTTTCATATCAAATAATTTCAACGCTTTTATATTTCAATATGGTTGGTTACATTGCAATATTCTACTAATCGTTGTTAACTTTATATCTATAATATACATTACTTGTGTTTTCTTTACTCTGTTAAAAATGCTTTTATTATGCAAATGTGTCGGTGGCGGACAGAGGGGTCGCAGATCTTTTGATTACTATAAAGGGGGTCGCGGATTACTTGGCTACTATAAAAGTGGGTCGCGGCTTGAAAAAGCTTGGGAACCACTGTTTTAACTTAACGTATATAATTTGGATTTTGAAACTTTTGTTTTTCTAAGCAAACGGTTTTATGGAGTTTATATCGAATTTTGAAACTTCTTTATTGTACACTGAAGTGCCAAAACGCTAAGTAGAACAGCTCTTAAATTTTCTTGCCAAGTCCCCCTAAAACGTACGTCAAAACCTTTGTGTATCAATTATTACTGCGCCTAAAACATTGAATTGGTAGTATTAATTGACTCTGCATATTCTTACTTCGTTTTATTAGTACTCTGTTAAGTTCCAGAAGTTTTATTGGCCACCGAGCTCGCTGAATCTAACCTTTTATAGCAGTTTCGGGATACTATGCGAACCTGACTGCTTGCCATGCAGCCACATCCAACAAAGACAAATTATGAACGTGCCTGGCTTGGTATGTCCTCGCAATGACTCGAACACCTCGTTGGTTGGATATCACGTCGAGTATTTGTGGCTATGCGGGTGAAGGGAAGAGTTACACGTTATTAGTTAGGTGTGCTTAATGTTTTGGCACTTCAGTACACATACCAAGTTAGAACCTTCCTTATCCTATTTCAGTAGGCAGAGCAATAAACCAGAAATTTTGAAGCCGCTGATGTGAGGCCAGTCAGAGTCATGGTCTTTTTTTTTTTTTACGACTCTTGTGCGTTAAATAAATTTTCAATATGAGATAAAAAAAAAAGTCGAGGCGTAGAAATTAATCCTTTCGATTTAATTCATCCACAACCTCTTGATTAACAAAGCGGAAGTTTCGAAATTCAACATAACCAAAGGCTTTTCACATTTGCCGTGTTTACATTTGTATTTGCCTGACGATTTAATTCGTCCTTAAAAATTTTCTTTAGGTAAAAGCCTGTAGAGACAATTTGAAATAACAGGCAAATAAAAATGTTTACACGATAAACAAGTACAAAAGTACTTATTTACGTTTATTTTCGCTGTAACTACATTTAGGAAACTATATGTTACAAATACGTATTTGTTCTACCGCGTCGTTACAATTAACATTCTTAATTTTGAATATTTCTAGTATATCGATGCTATGAATTTCTTTATAAGTTCATAAAAAAATTCAGATTATTGTTAATACTTACATATTTGTTAAAAGTAGTTGTTATGTAAAATTTTATTTGGTTGTAACACCAGCCCCGGCGCGATCGATCATATAGGTGAGCTAGGCGGTCACGTACGTCGTCACCACGACAGATTTTTTTTTTATTAAAGCTACTTAATACTGTCGGATGATTAAAATAAACTTAGCAATAAATAAACGGAACTCAACGAATTATTTTCACTTGAATGCCTTCACCAATATTTACTCTTTCTTTTACATATGTCTCTCTTATCCATTTTTTTCCATATCTCTCAACATTTTGCTTTCTGATATTAACAAATTTTCCTTTAATCAATTTACGTGACTCTGCATAACATTTTATGATTACCGCTGTACCTTTCAGTGGCGTAAGCAATACTGCTGCCGCACTAAAGGCTTGGAGGACGCCTTTTCTTTTTTATATCTTTGTGCATTATTACAAGGAGGAGTGTAGCGGAGCTGGAACGCCGTTCTGGTACTGTTTTTTTTATTTTTTTTAGCATTCTGTCCCTCAGATTCGTCTTTCCAATAATTATAATATGAAAAGAGCGTTCGAGCAATGCCTAATTTACGACTACACCCCTGATTACAAGGCTTTGGGAATTACTATTTTGTCCTTCAACAGCAAAATAACAGACTATGTGCTATTTTTTTATTTTAATAATTTATTTGTGTGTTATAAGATAAGTTGTGATTATCATACTTCGTTTCAACTAGAACACTACTGTGAAAGGGCGGAGTAGGTCATATTTTTTCACTTTTCGATTGCTGCAATATGTATTGGGGTATTGGTTTTCTTATGGGGAGGGGGCATGGTCATTTGCCTAGGGCGAAAAATTAGTTTGTGCTGGCCCCGTGTAACATGCAATAAAAGATGAACATTTTTTATAAGTAAATTATTATATTGCACAATTCAAAATTTGTTCATTCTTTATTCCACAATCAACTTGCTGGTCAACAGATGCCAACGGCATAACCAGACTCTGGAAAAATTTAACAATATTAAGAAACGACAACACTGTTGCGTTCACATTTTATTTCTTTTTTGAAAATGGTGGCAAAGCTCATTGAAACTAAGAAATTGTTACTCTTCAATACGTTACCAACACTTACTAATGTTGCGTATCATGAGAGTTTGTATTCATTTTTGAGTAGTCTTACGCTAATATATGAAATATAAATCCATGAAACAAATTTACATTTCGTTTTCGAATTTTTCCATTTATCTTAGATAAGTAACTTATCTTAGTAGTAAACCAAAGTATCTAATAAAAATACAGAGCCTATCATTGAAATGAAAGTATAAAGCAAAAGAAAAATTGTAGGAAGCGAGTTAATTCTTTTTATCGGAATACGCAGATATTGTCCTTATTGTGTTCTTGGTCTGCACATGCTGCAATTGTTAGTAACAAAAAAAAATTAACCAAAATACATTTTCAAATACAAAATTTTGATACATCATTGTAAAATACTGCTATAGAAGTATAAGATCGGCGAAAATCACTGTGCAAAGTATATAAATAAGTAAAAATATAATCAATCACAGCTGAAAATGATAAAATATCGTTGACAATTGTTTCAAGAGATATATCCCTCATCTTTAGAATGATTACGTGCTAAGTGGCTCTATCTGTTAGCACATAATTGTTCTGAAGATGGGGTATACGTCTATAAAAACACTTGTCAGCGATTTTTTTTATAATTTTCAACTGTCATTGGTTGCGTTTTTACACATTTATATACTTTCATAGAATATTAACATTCATGCTCATATCTTTCGATAGCCTTGATAAATTTTATTACATTCAGCGTTCAATAATAGGCCTTGCACAGGGGTTCATCTCTTCATCATATTCATGTACAGAAAGAAGTCTATGTTTCTATTACAGTGTGGACATTTTCAATAAGAACGTTTGTTTATATAAATGCATAAATATTGGGTTTATCAAAAATTAACTTTTGCACTTAAAATGCCATGCAGTGCATTAATATGTACCACATTAAATTCTGAGTTACAAAGTGATCTCATTGTATATGTTCGTGATTTGTGTGGGTGGATAGAACGAATGAAACGGAATATTAAAGGCGCATTTTCGCGATTTGTTGCCGAAGCCTTACTATTTAAAAATATTTCATAAATATGTATTTTAAATCACGATATCATAAATTATTACGCTTACCATGTAGCAAGTACCTTCATAAAATATTACGCATTAGTTTTGAGAAAATTAGTTTTATTTGTTTAAAAATGTTTTCTACATACTGAAACTCCATTAAAATCAGTAAAAAGATGCATTAAAAATGGGAGACTATCTCAAATTTGAAATGTTTCTATTAATTTCTTTATGCAATTTTATTAAAGCACAGTTATGCAATAATCACCCTTATGGATTCAATAAATGCACATACGAAAGTTAGATAATTTGGTATATTTTCTATAATTATTATCATTACTGCTATTTTGTGCAGGAGACCTTGTAACGGAATGAATAGTAAGTTAAAAATATATTAAAAGAAGCAGACACATACGATATTCAACCGGGTATAGCCTAGATAAAAGTTAGGGACCGTAAATTAAATTAGGTGCACTGTTAGAAAAGAAATGAGCATAAATTAAAACTATACCAACAGGTGAAAAATCCTGCTATTTCGATCTAAATGTGTATATGTTTTGTGTGTATGTACTTTTAAGAGAAAGAGACATAAACGAATTAGTGCAAGTATTAGTTTTTAAAATAAATTTTAATAGAATATTATATCACGCGGATTTTTAATTAGCAGAAATCTAATAGTCATCTTAACTGCGCTGAGTCATTTTTCTAAACATATAAAATACATTTACCGTGGCAATTTGCCTTTAACTAAAAATATGAAAATATCTATTTGATATTACCTGAATATTTCCTAATATGAAAAATGTCCTACCTGTAACTTACTTTACGTAACATGAGATTATATTTTTCAGCAATGTTAAATTCAATAAAATATGTTACACGGGGTAAAACGTTCTAATCAACTGAAGAATGTGGGTGACTGACAATTACCCTAATACAATTTTTTAATGCAAGTAACTAAATTGTCATTTATTTTAATATATCTTTCTAACATTTAATGGGACAGATTACATACAACAAGATGAATAGTATTATGCCACTCTAAATGGTTACGAAATTTTAGTGTCGTTTTTCTTGCATATTTTAATAATTAAAAGTGTAACTCTATTTTAAAATTAAATATTTGGATTTATTATGTACTTATGTGTCTGTTTCCAGAAAATATTTGCTACTTGTCAGTAATTTGCAAAAATATAAGGATTTTAAATTATTTTAAAATACAATGACTAATATGGAATTAGTCAGTCTTCATTTTGGAACCGACACTAACCTCTTTGGGTACACTTGAAGTATACAGTGATCTTTCTGCTCTAAACAAATAAATCTAAGTCTATGATAAAGCCTTCTGAGAGCGGAAATTCAACACGTCTCCAGTACTTTAACCCTCTTATAGTCAAGTTTATTTTATCATTATAATATATGGGACAAATAAAAAATTAAAGAGATAAATTTAAAATACCCTGAGCTGAAACCGGATATGGCGAAAATTGACTTCATAAAAGCATGCTTTTAGCAGTTTCGATTATAGGCAAACTAAATTTGGGAGGCACAAATTCCTGCCTATATGCACGGGTGCAGCTGGCTTCGCTCATGCACATAGGCAGGATAATAAAATCCGGTTATATTTGGGGGGGGCCATGGTCCCCCAGCCTTAGCCTAGAACCGCCACTGCTTTTATGAGAGAGAGAGAAGACAAGTGAGTAAAAAATTTTAAATCTGTAAATAAAATATTTTATTTTTTCATTTTTCTAAGATTTATTTTTTCAAATTATTTTGTTTTGACGACAACGAAGTATTAACTTACTTACAAAGAAACCGTCCCACATGAAAGTCAAACCCAGGGTAGTGACTGAGCGCGACAGACAGATCTGTTGATGCCTAACAAATAGCCGTTCCTATGTTTTGGATATTCACAGAACGGAATTGTTTAGAGCTGTTTGAAAATTTCTAAATTATGGAATTTTGACCCTGCATTGCAGCTTCCGGGGAATGCAGCACAAAAGCCTTATATATATACAGGGTGAGTTCAATCCACCGCACTAGAGAAACATTTTTGAAATAGCCATCTGTTCACTGATTGGACTAGTTTCACCAATAGGCGCTAACGAGTAACTACTGGGTTGTTTATTTTTCCGAGATAACCTTTTCATTGGTTCTATACTATCAGAAAAAGGGTAAGCCCAATTTGGCGACTTTGCATGCTGTCTTCACCGTGTTACGAACAACGAAAATAAAATTTACAATATTCTTACGCGCGAGAATGATCAGTTTATTAGAATTGGCGGCCCATCGCTATTTTTTAAATCTCTTCCTAATTAATAAATATAAAAAACCTCAGTTTTTAAAAATTATGCACTAGAGAACATTTAGACATCGTCCCATTTGCCTATCCTAACGGTGGGGGTTTGACCTCCATCGCCTAGATTTTAACGTGCATTTTTTTTAACATGGTTAATTTTCTGGATTGTGGGTTGAAATAAACCTCACCCCCTTCCACTTTCTGGGAATGCTTATGCACCGTCCTGTAAATTTCGAATTTAGTGACCTTTTACCCTAATACAGCGTTAATAATTGTTATTATCTGATTGATGATATTACAACTAATCAATGGTTCTGATGCGCTTTTTGATTTTTTTATTTGATTTTTTTTGGGGTGGGGGGGTAGAGGGTAGTCAAGCTATGCTCCAATCAGAGACTTTTGTAAAATTATTACAAAGTTGTAAATCAAGTTCGTGAGCACTTTTTGTACAACCTATCAGTAGTAGTATTTTTACCTTTTTGTGTTTAAAAACTGCTCGGTTTTGGGGGAGAGAGGAATGGCTTCAGCTAATGTCCGGCCCTGAACATTTGGTAGTTGTAACATAAAAACTATTTGTAATAGCACCGGGAGGGAGGGGTTGATGGGGTCGTAACCCCACTGACCTTTTGTTTTCCTGTATACAATTAAATTTTGATTGTCGAAACTCTCCCCACCTCTTAGTACACCCATAACCCCTTATAAAATGTTTGCGTACGTTACCGAAACATTGTATTTTCTTTCACTTTATCCAATAGATACACTGAACATAAGA
>QLNU02015360.1:187293459-187306656 GCA_006491805.2 Dysdera silvatica | reverse complement strand
AAAATAGTAGAAACAGCTTAGAATAAAAACTGAAATTATAGTAGTAAAAAGCAAAGAGGAGTAAAAGATTAAATAATATGTAATATACTGTGCATTCGCGCTCAGTTGGCGCGTGATATCGTTAGCAGACGGGTTAGTCCATTGCAGTTTAGGGAAGGCCGTCTTGGAGGAACTGGTTTTTCCCGCGCGAAAAACCAGTCGATGCAAGCATCGCCCTTCTAAACTGCAATGGACTAACTCATCTGCTAATGGTATCAGGGTTACATCAGGTTTGCGGAAACGCAAAATATATATATATGTATTTTTTTTTTTACTTTCATGAAAATAATTGAGTTGGAAACAACAGTATTTGTGTGTTGTATATAATAATGCTGCGCTTATAAAAGTAAAATAGATTAGATAACTAGCTACAGAAAAAATATTTTTCTATAATTAACTATAATTTGCTTCATTTTAACATTTCAGGTGTCTTATTGTACCAGATAATCTGATAATGAAATTTAAATTATACTTGAATCCTTTGAAATGTGTGCCGGTTATTCGATTTAAAATTTTTGGAATCCCCAATAATTTTTCAAGTTGACGCCTATGTGTGTGTGTGTGTGTGTGTGTGTGTGTACACGTACGTATATTTCACCGATTATAGGATAATCTGTAGGTTTATATAGCAAAATATACTTATTGAGAATTACATAATTATTAATGGCTTATAATTCCTCAGAGATTGAACACTAGAGATATTCAATGAATTTTATAGTGTCGATATTTCTATTCTATTAATCGCAACAAATACTGCATGTGCTCCAACAATTTTCTTTTTCTGGAACAGAGCCAGAGGGGAAAAAAAAGAAGGGGAAAAAAACGGAGCTAGCGAGAAATTGGCACGGAAAAAGAACAAGGGGTGGCAGGTAAAGAACCGACACATATGAGGGAAATATATATTGTGTGGCCAAATTTATAGGACCAACCTTTTTTTAGACTACTTCTTGCCTTCAAAATAGGAATGTCTCACAGTAGTGTGACGCTGATTAAGTCACGAGCACCTTCTGGTGGAATAGTGACCAGAGCGTTTTGTATTCTAATTACCAAAGATTTTGGGTGATAGTGGACCCAGACGTCTGATGTCTCACTTAATTTTCTCCTATATATTATCAATTAGATGAAGATGGCCAATTACGCTGGTTAAGTCTTCATTGTGTGCGTATTTGAAACCATTCAAATTCAATAAGAACTTCGTAAGTAGATGTCACGTTTATAACGTTGGCTTCTAGCACTAAAGATAATCTGCGTAGTGCTACGTCAAATTATCTTTTAAGAATATTATGCAAAATACATTGGCGTAGCACTACGCAAATAATATTTATAATAAGATATAATGTCAAAAGCGTGGGTAAAACAGAAAAGTTTAATTCGACGCACCTTTCAGGCGGTCTTAGCCGTTTTTCATCAGGAATAAAGTAAAAGGAAAAAAGAAACATTAGAAAAATTAAAAATGATGTTATTACATGATTATTGTATTGCCAGTTGTTGAAAAATAATTACTGCGGAAATTTTATTGAACACTTCCATGCTTGAGTGGAACGTGAGATAGATATTTTTTTTATTGATTATGGTAGATGAATTCTTAATAATATGGAATATTTTCAAAACATTTAATTCGTATATTGATTGGTTGAAATTGAATTTGTGTTTAAGTGATCAGCAATGTACAGTGATAGTGGATTTGTAGAACTCTGCCTTTTCAACGTATTAAAATATTCCTTCAATCTATGTTGCAAAGTTCGTTTTGTCTGAATACCTTGAAAAGGCAGAATTCCACAACTTCACTGTCGCTGTACATTGCTGGTCATTTAAACAAATTCAATTTTAACCAACTTAAAATTATCTAACAACCAAAATCAATATACGAATTAGATTTTTTGGAAGCATTCCATATTATTAAGAATTCATCTGCCATAGTCAATGAAAAAAATCTATTCCCTGTTTCAGTCTAGCGTGGAAGTGTTTAATAAAATTTTTGCATTAATTATTTTTCAACAACTGGCAACACAATAGTCACGTAATAGCATCTTAAAATTTTTTAATATTTATTTTTCCTTTTATTGTATTCCTGATGAAAGGCGGCCAAGAACATACGTCGAATTAAATTTTTCTGTTTTACCTATGCTTTTAACGTTGTGGCTTATTGTAAATAAAGGACAATAGGGTTTACTTTTTTTTTCTGAGTGCAATCAAATAAAATACGGGCAGTTGTTTAATGATGCAACCCAGATGTAATCTGTGATATATCGTATATCGTGATAGTTTCACTATTGTCTTTTGATTTATACTATATGTTATTTGGTCCACTGTCACTTGTCTATTGCTTTTTAAAATTTTTTCCATCTTCGGGGTACCTTGGTTATTAAGTAACCCTTTACGACCACAGATCTTTTGCTCAGTCACTTTTTTTTGTTAAGTTGAATCGTTTTTGGTTCCACTAAAACATATGTTATTACATAGACTGTTTCTATATACTCTAATAGTAGTAAATATCTGCATCCCATAAATGCAGAGGATTTACGATACTCAAACTCTTGTTTTGTGTTTCTTCTATCATTTCGTGTTCAAAGTCTATTAGATTACTTTGCTTACCCACATACTTTCAATGATGTATTCGGTACGACCATTGAAAGTCTTACAATACTTTTCTCTAATGTAGCCAAATTTTGACAAGGCTACAATAAATTGAAGGGCAACTTTTTTGCGTTAAATTATTTATTGGTCCTAATAAATTGACCATATCGTGTGTATAAAATAGAAATTAAAAGACAGCGTGAATATACTTTGTTAAATACTTATTTTACCTTTAAAAAATTAAATGTGAATGATCTAAAATGACCTCCTACAATTTATTTTAGTTGCCTTTATTTATATAATTAAGAAACGTTCGAACCATGAGATATTGCACAGTAACTTTATAGTCTTAGTGTATCTCAAGCTGATTTAATCTATTTCTATAACTTAGTATGTCTTACTTACTTAGTACATAATTTACAGCAAGTAAACTCATAAAATCAAGTAGGGATTATTATACTATGAATTACGTTTATATATTATAATAATCATCTTAGTGAAAAATGGAGACAATTATTATATTACTGTAGCCTTTTCTACTATCATTGAACTTCAACTTACATATTTTTATACTTTTTCTTTTTTTCTAATATTACATATCAATAAACTAGATCTGTTTCCCTTCAATAACTAATATGTGTTTGGCCCTGCGGTGGCGCAGTGTGGTAACGCGTTCTCCTATTGCGCGGCTAATCCGGGTTCGACTCCCAGCAGTGCAAAAAGAACGCTTACTCAGAGATCTCATAAAGATCGCACTGCTCACTGTAGTCCGGGGTTTGGTTCCCTAGGCCTTAAGAGGTTCGGATTCCTCGGAAAACAGTAGGTCCCGGCGCAGCATGACCACTGTAGTCTTTGAGCCGTAAAACCAAAAAGAAAGAAAGTAACTACTATGTCAGAAGTATACAGCAGCTACTACACAGTGGGATTTGAAAGTTTCATAGAGTTTTCTGAAGTTAATTTTCTTCGAGTATAGTTATCCATTAATCTATAATAGCAGATAAATTATACTACTTACAAAGTTTAAAATGAATCATAATATGGACAATACCGTTCTGTCGGTATTTTTAACCCATTTAGTTGATTTTACAATCTAAAAGATCTATAGCATATCTTTTACTTCCCTACAAAGACCGCACCAGCTTTGATTTTGTATCAATTTTTTCTGTATCATCACATCTGTGCAGAACACTTATAACTGCATTGTAAAAATAGAACTCTCTCTTTTCGGTGTTCCATTTGTAATTTGTCTATTTACCACATTTTTGCACTACTTTCTTTTGAACAACTTTGATTATGCACTGTTTCAATTTTGTGTTTATTTCTCTTCGTGCTGTTAACTTCTGAATTTTTTATGCTTTCCTTCAATCTCATTGATCCTTAAAAGCTTCTTTTTTACTAACTTTCTGGCAACTTTTTCTTTTAATGCTCCTAACATATTTTGCCATTTTTCTTTATTTCAACTATTTGTTTAACTTGTTGCACTACAGGTCACCTTTACTACGTGAGAGATTTGGCCGATCGATAACACTTCGTGGATTCATAAACGATAAAAGGCCTTACTTTTCTTGTTTGATATTTTCAGTTCAGCCTTGTCCGGTTGATTATTATGCCCGTAATGTACCAGGTACTGCCCAGATATTTACTGATATTTTCGTCAGGGGATTTGGCAATTTTTCGAATGTATGCTAATGTATTTCTTATTGATTCTGTTTTTGACTAAGTTTCATGCTTCGTTTTCTGTTATAAAATTCCGAAGCACTTAGTTTTCTCGGGTATTAAACTTTTTATATATTTGCTATTTACACTTAGATACCTTCATTAATATGTTGACTGCCAAATACGAGTTAAGTTATATTTGGCGATCTTATTCAAGACGCCACATATGAGTTTATTGGGACTTGTACGGTTTGTTTTTCGCAAACAGCTACGAGTGTGTTTGTAATACATAAGTGTAACTAAGGGAGAGTGGACTCAGGGATAAGAATGAAAAATCAACAGCGACTTAAAAAACCAACACAGAACTATCATAAATAAAATGTTTGATTTATTTTTAATTTGTAGATAAATTTTGTATTTTATAACGCAGTAGTTGAGTTTTCATTTTTATTTCACAAGCCAACTACCTCTTAGTTACATTTATTTGCAACATATACACTAACAGCTGTTTGTGAAAGGCAGGCCGTCCAAGTCGGAGTTAACTCGCATTTCGCATTCTGGGTAATCACAAAATACGAGTTAACTCGTATTTATAGATCAACATGTTAATTGCTATCCTTTTCTTTTCTTCATTAATCGCTAAAGTTGCGCCCTTCTCTATTCTAAAGTTCAACACTATGCCACTGTCGTACATTTTGACTGGATTTAATGTCGAATTCTATTTTTGCAACCAATTTTAATTAAAGATTTAAATCATACATGTCAAAAAGGTGGGATAGTTTTGCTGATGTTTCGTAAGTGGGTTTATTATTTTTCTATAGAATTAATGAGGCAGTGGAACTTTTTCAATAAGGAATAGCTTTTTTGAAAATAACTGTTCTCAAAGTGTCTCTACATATTGATTAAGCCGATTTTGGATCATTTGTCAGCAACTGAATCTTCAGCGAAACTTATTGCTTTTTTTATAATTATTTATATTATGTTTTAAAAACTCCATTTAATACAAAATTTCAGAATGTGCAACTTTCCTTTTTTTTTAAACGACGAAATTCTGCTTCAGGCAGCTATTTCTTCACCAAATTCTAAAGTTTATTTTTTTTCTCCGAATGAAGAGTTATGTTTGATGTGTCAACTTTTTTATGTATCAAAAACAGTGAGTCATTTTAAAAATTGCGAATTTTCAGTTTAAGGTAATATATTTACATTCATATATTTCTGTGTAAGAAATTTCTAAAAGTATAATCGTAAATGTATACACGCTATATTTTGGGGGTATTAATTAATATATAACAAGTACAATATATTATTTGTAAACTTGAATCTTCTTGAAACTTCTCGATCTTGAAATTAAAAACGCTTGGAACTTAAAAAAATATAGCATGCTATGTCGAGCTGAAAATAATTGGACTTTAAAAAAATCAATCGGAAGTGCGAATCAATTAACTCTGGACGTATATTACTTGCTAATTGATACTAAATAAATAAAATTTAAATGGCACGGAATTTAACAAAGAAAAATCATTTTAAAATTCAAAATTTTATGTTCTTACGTAGCTCGTTTTACAAAGAAGTAATTTTTGACTGACTGAAGAAAAAAACACTGAACCGAAGAAAATAAATTGAATATGGACTCAGGCTGTGGATTATTTTAGGCATAGTCAATTTTTTGTCTTCCTATGCCCTAGTTTGTCATAAAAATAAGATTCCAGTATAAATCTATATCGTGGAGTATCAAAAATATATATTTTTTAATTAATCGCACCAAAACCCTATCTCCTTAATCAACGAGAGCTTTCCTCTGGCATTAATACTGTTCGTTCACGAAATGAAATCCGACGAAACAGTTAGAAGTAACGGGAGGTGACGTCACAAACGGCCTATTCTATTACAGTAGAGGAGGGCTCCAATTTCAGAACTCGATTTTGGCGCCGACAAACGTTCACCAAAAACCAGTTCTGAAATTGTAGTCCTCCTCTGCAGTAATGAACTAGCCCGTTTGTGACGTCACCTCCCGTTATTTCTAACTGTTCCATCGGACTTCTTTTCGTGAACGAACGGTAATTTTGTTTAAATTTTAAATTAAAAATCGTATAACAGAAAAACGTTAAAAAGTACGAAAACGATATCAGAAAAGCGGAATTTGACTACTCATGGATTTTAAATATCATCTATGAGCTTAAAAACAGTAAAAGATAAAATAGTGTTTTCAATATAAAAAAAAAGAATACTGTACAAATAATAAAAAAAAATATCAAAAGTAATGTATAGCCTGTGATTAACAAAAAATAGATTGCGTAAAATATTTTTAATGCAAACTACTCTTACAGTGCTGCGCTATGCATTTTTAAAAGTCTATGCTGCAATAACTATAAAATAAGTGATTTTTCCCTTTAAACTGTATACAAAATTTAAGTTACTTTTACGGTATTTGCATTTAATTTTTAAAGAAAATATCTAACTAAGAAAAAAAATGATATTATGATTATTAAAATGATTATGATGTACACACTGAATCCATCTTATTGTGATGATTGAAGCTATTTTCTAATATTGGGTCTTTCTCATGGATCTGAGATATCGAAATTATTTCCTTAGTTTAAATTCAGTTCAAAGTAAAGCTGACTTTTGTAGTTGGTGCATTTTTATTTTGTTTACTTCAATTATTTTGAGGTGGTATTTGGAATTACACGTAAAATTGCTATAATTAGGGAGATTACCTCTGCCTTTTTCTGTCATAGTCTGTTTATTACTACCTGCAAGTCATTGTATTGGGTGATCTTACCAAATAATTTATCTCCAAAAATTAGAAAAATATACTCCAGTTTTTACCACATTTGTTACCATATATAAAATACACAATTGCTTCTTTTACACTATTGCTAAATGAGGTGTATTGTAAGTTGGATGCTAATCTGTTAGAATTCGAAAATCTTATAATATTTTGACTTCGTTGCTTTCGGTAATCTTTTAGGCCTTGTGGTCCTATCCATTTCTGTTCACCCGTATATCATATTTTTTATACATGTTCCCGTAAATCATTGCACATACTTTTTATGCCGTTCCACAATGTGTGCGAGATGCTTTTATTATTATTAATATAAAGTGAAACGAGGCTTGCTTAAGAATTATTTCAGTAAAAATTAAAACAAAACGTGTTGAAATAAATATAATGGATTTTAAAGTTAGGTGTGCAGTTTTGAAATTACTTCTGCTTTTAAATACGGAAAATTTTTGTCATTATAGCCGATGATGTGGTAATATTAGATGATAAATTAATTTTTATATGCGAGATATTATTAACCTTACCAGGGAGGGTTAGCTCGATTGCCAAATGGTCGGCACACAGAGCCACTGGGGCATACTTTTTTGTAAATTACTCGCAAAGGAAAGAATCATGTTGCAGTGTTTGGTGGGAACGCAGAGGAGAGGATGGCAGGTCGTCTGTAGCTTAATTGGAAAAGCCCTTGACCGGCTACCAAGAGATCGTGGGTTTGGTTCCCACCAGGCACTGTGAAATCATTTTTTTTCTTTGCGAGCGGTTTACAAAAAATACGCCCCGGTGGCTTTGTGGGCTGACCATTTGGCAATTGTGCTAACCCTCCCTAGTAATAATATCTTATATATAAAATTCAATTTATTATCTAATACTTCTGCTGCTGAAAAAATAATTATATATAAAACGGCGAAATCTGGCTTATGAAAAAAGTACTGTAACGACAACAACAAAAAAATGTTGTAATGTAATTTTCATGGTGGTATTTACTTATATTTTAGGGAATAGATTTGCGGTGTTATAAGTTGTATAAAAGTTAATTTAATGTCAAAAAACTTACATTTACTCTACAAAATGGTCATAACGTGATAAATCTTAACTGTATTATTTTATTACTGCAAAAGGAGTTTAAAGTATTCAAAATAATCTGAAAAAATGCAAAAAATAGAAAAAATTTTTAATCACCTAGGCAAAACACTTAATTTAAAAAATTATGATTTAGAAATTTAAGATTGAAGTGAAAAAAATTAAGTATCCATTGGTTTGAATCGGACGCTTATCGATTTCGTCAACTTAAAGAACATAGAATGACGAAAACTACTAAAAATGGATGTAATCTGTCGGAGGCAAGAGGGCACACCCCACTGAGATTTTAGAACAGAGGCAAAATCGTATTTTTTCTATTCAGTTTTGGATTTGGCCCCCTTCCCCCCAGTTTACGCTATATTTAACCCTTAGGTTACACCTAAGCTACTTAACATAGTCGTAAATAATTTGAAAGATAAGATATTAAAGTTGTAGATGCTGGGTAAGCATATTTCGATATCGAAAACGATATTATTTTTTCGATGTTATTTTTTCCGGAAAATACAATAACATTTTATCTATAAGCTAGCATACTTTTTATTCGCATATCTGGAATGTGTGTTTGAGTAAAATTATTAAGTTATAATTACATTAATCTATTATTGTATTTATACATTTAAGTAAATGAATCAAACTCGGCTCATTTTAATCTACCCTTCTATATATATATATATATATACTAGCTCAGATTATTTCCAACTCTAAATCTAATCTAAACTGCTGATAAATAGAAAATTGTAAAATTTCGTATATTAGCGACTTAAAACTTGAAATATATCCTACATTTAATATAGTAAAATAAAATTATATTTCACTTTCATGAGGCATATAGTGCAATGAAATATTTGATATCATAGAAATGAAAGCCTCAAAACCATCCACTATAACCATGCAGAAGATTTTACGATTTCTGAATTTCAATAATAGACAAATGCAGAATAGACAAATTGGTTAAATCAACATATATTTTGTTAATGACATATTTTGTAACAAAACTTTTGCAACTTCATGCCATTTATAGAACTTTCATTTAGAAATACATAGAAATAAACTTATCTAGAAGTGGACTTAAAATGAACTTTCAAGAAGCTAGAAAGATTTCAGAGGCAGAAAGCCATGAAGTTTAGATAACATGAACTTAAAAATTGCACTTTTACATTGATCTCACTCATACATGAACAACTAATATTATTAGAATGTAATATTCTATACGACAACTCAAATGATATATGAAATTAAGTCACGGTATATTTTTGGGAAAACAATTTTATCGTGAAATTAGCCACTTAAGCTTGGAAAAATAAGACTTTTAATCATCTGGTTGTCCTCTTTTAAGAATGAGTCTAACTAAACAATACAATAAACGTAGATAATTCAAAGAAGTGTGAACAGAACGACTCGAAACATTAAGTAAGAGATAGCAAGGAAGTCCAAGACTTCGTTATTTAATTTAAAAAATTAAATAATAATGTGAGCGAAACTTATCACTTAGAGAACCAGCTATAAAATGATGAACAATAGATATTCTTGCCATTATAATAAGATAATAAGAGGAGTCAAGAAAAGCTCAAACAACGTGAGTAAATACAATGTGAAGAGTTTGGAAACATGCGGAAAATAACTCAGAAAACTGATGTGCAGAGGAAACTTGGGGAAACGTTTACCCAGAATTAGATCGATAATAGCTGAAAATAATGATGGCGATGATACGTTGTTCTTCAGGAAGGCCCATAGTTGAAAGTCATAAAGCGTGAAATCAAGTAATCTGAATGCTATGCTGTTAAGCGATAAATTAATCGCTGCTTAGAACCCATTTATTCACCAAGTTTGAGCTGTATAACCGCCTCCATTTCTGCATGAATTCACCGTATCAACGTTGTTGAAATCATGGCATCGGTGAGAGACTACGTGTATATAAATTGAATTATTTATAGTTTGTCTCGGGGCTTATTACGCATTTCATAATGCAAATATTTGAAAATTTAGCGATGATATTGATGTTTCCTTAGGTGAAATTTAATACTATTATATGTTATATATACTATATATTATATATAAACTGAGTGGCCAAAAAATTAGGAATACCCCTCACTCAAACTTTGACATCCGTGCAGCATGTGTGTTAAAGTAATCAACGGAATTCGCTGGTAAAAAGCTTTCCCCTGGCCGTAAACACCAATGAAAGTTACAATTCGACTGTAAATGGGCAAAAAAAAAGATTTGAGTGTGTTTGAACGCGGCATGGTCGAGGGCGCCAGAATGGCCGGTTCTAGTATCTCGGAAACCGCTAACCTTTTGGAATTTTCTCGTACAACAGTGTCGCAAGTCTTCAATGGATGGCAGCTAAGCCAAAAGATTTTGAGTGAAAAGCGGAATAATGGACAAAAATCTTTTGTGAATGAAAGAGGTGCCAGGTGCTTGACACGCATTGTGGGCAGCAATAGAAGAGCTACAACGCAAGCGCAATACAACGCAGTACCATCGCAAAGCATATCCGTATACTCTACAAGACGAATGTTAAAACGAATTGGTTTTAATAGCCGGCGATCAACGAGAATTCCTTTGCTTTCGCTGCAAAACCGAGAATAAGAGGCTTTTATGAGATAAAAAACGCCAACATCGGGCACTTCATGAGTGGAAGAAGGTCGCGTGGTCTGACGAGTCCAGATTTTCTCTCCATGGCGTTGATGACAGGGTACATGTGTGGCGCAAGTAGCGCGAAGCCATGGATTTGGCATGCCATATGACAGGGGTCTTCAACCTGTGGCCCGCGGGCCACATCGGCCCGCCAGCTCATGAAAAAATACAAATTGTTTCACACAAAAATAACGTTCTTATCCCTCCGAGTCTGAAATCTATTTTATTGTGTTCGCATTTTTACATTTTATAATAAATATCTTAAAACGTTAAAGAACTAAAGTAATACGCGGTCTTCCCTCAATCGTGTTTTACTTCAGTTTTCTAGCGTATATGGGCATTAGGAGTAGTTTTATTGATTTGCAGTGCAACAGTGATTTAAAACAAAATCAACTTAGGACTCATTAAATTCTATTCTAAATATGTCGATAAGAACATCTTCCCAACCATCCGAATACATGCTTTGAAAATGTTACTGTTCTGGGCTTTACATCTGCTCATAGACTGACGTAGAAAGTTATCAGGCGGTTAAAGGTTTAAAATGGGGGTTTACAGAGCTACAACTTCATATATTTATATGTATATATACAAAATTTCGTCGCAGCGGGGATTACAACCAGTGCCGTATTTCCTAATAGGCTATATTAGGCTATAAACTAGGGCGGCAAAATTTTGTGTATTGAGTCTGATATAACAAAATCAATACCATACGACAGTGGTTCTAAATTTCTTTTCATCACAGGCCACTTTGAATGCTTTTTCCATCGGCGGGCCAGAATATATGAAAACGAAATCATCTTACACTCTATGCAGACATTGGGGGGTTTATCCTCCCCTACAAATTTTCTGATTCAATGAAATAGCATTGAGGTAAGAGCTTTAGCCTTCCTCTAGAAAAAATTAGCTCTCTAAAAGAAAACTAGCAGCCCTAGAAAGAAAAATTCATTTTCTTTTATTTATAGCCGGGCCAATTTTTACTGTTCGCGGGCCAGATATGGCCCAAGGGCCGTCCATTGTGAATCACGACAATAAGCTGAATCAGATGTTTTGCCGAGAAGAAAGCTGGACGTCATGCTTTCCATTTAAATACCAGTGTTCGATAGGCTTTTACTTTTTACTAAAATTAAAATTTATTTCAATAAAATTGAATTTGATTTATTATATACCAAGAAGAGATAATACTTCAATATAAGTTAATATTGTTTAATGTTTATGTTTCAATTTATGAGTTTGTTTTTCAACATATTTATTGTCAATACAAAAGTTTTTGGTGTAAATTGAATGTAACGATTTTTATGTTCCTACCACTGATTGGAGGGAGGTGGACAGGTAGGAAGGGGTGGCAAAATGGTAAATCTACCCATGACTAAAATACCTCCCCTCCACTGCTTACGCCAATGTGTCTGTAAACAACTGTTTCCAAAAATAAAGTTGATAAAATGAAAAGTTAGGATCAGAATGACTGACAGTCACGGTAGAAACACTCTTAGGGTTGCAATATTAAAAATAAGACCTGATATTGACAGGATTGTTAAAAATAAGCAGTGCCAAAAATCTCACTAAAAGGTTTGATTTCGCTTTACATATTAATAACTAAAAGTATTGTAAATGTATTTTGCTTCCATACGTATTTTACATTGTAATGTATATATCATCATCATCATATTCAACCATTATCTATCCACTGCTGGATGAAGGTCTCTCCAAATGCTTTCCACACAAGTCTATCCTGGGCCATTCGTTTCCACGTCACCCCAACCTCTTTTCTTATTTCATCCACCCATCTAGTTTGAGGACGTTTTCTAGGTCTTCGGTGGTCTCTTGGAATCCAGTTCAGAATTTCTGTTGTCCATCGTTGATCAGTTCTTCTTGCAATATGCCCAGCCCATCGCCATTTCAGCCCTTTTACTTTAACAATGATGTCCTCTACTCTAGTTTGCTCTCTCACCCAAGTGTTTCTTTTTCGATCTCTCCTAGTTATTCCAAGCATGCACCTCTCCATGCTCCTTTGCGTTGTCTGTAACTTTCGTATTGCTCCAACTGTTAGACTCCATGTCTCTGATCCATAAGAGAGGACTGGCAATACACACTGGTTGAAGACCTTTCTTTTTAGACACAAAGGCAATTTCCCCTTCAGGATAAAACTGTTTCTTCCAAATGCACTCCAGCCAAGTTTAATACGTCTGTTGAGTTCTTTCATAATGTTGCCATCCATTGAAATCAGCTGGCCAAGGTAAATATATGAATCAGCAATTTCTAGCTCAATGTTGTCAACTTGTATTTTTGTTTCCTCTACGAAATTATTGAACATGATCTTAGTTTTTTGTAGGTTCATCTTGAGTCCAACTTCTTTACTTCTAGTTGAGAGCTCCTGTACCATGTCTTGGAGTTCTGATGGGTTCGTTGAAAAAATAACAATGTCATCAGCA
>QLNU02015360.1:187232712-187250443 GCA_006491805.2 Dysdera silvatica | reverse complement strand
GGGTAATTTTAATAAGTTCAATGAATCTATTTTGTAGTACCCATATTCTTTGTAGGTTGAACTTGGTAGTAATCTCCAAATAGATAGACAATAGAAGAAATAGGAGAATAAAAACGAATAGTGAAGTTGAATTAGCGTATTAATAGAAGGATGGAAGCCGATATTGCAAACGTTTCCAATATGTTCCAACTTAGTTTGTTGTTCCAAATCTTTAATTTTATTTGTATTGCTTTCGACAAAATAAGAGTATTCTCCTTCGCACAATTGCTATGCATAATTAAAATTAATTGATAAAATGATAAATCTCTAACTTCATATTATTTGACGATGGAGATAGAATTTGTTACGATATATATATTTGTTTGATTTCGTAAAGTCCATTTCACCACAATTTTTTTTTACAAAATTGTAATATTAACATTGGATTCTATCGCAGCTTTTAAGCAGTCCGTACTTCTTTAAAAAAATCTTTGTGTACTTGGGACTTCGATTTTTTATATCTTATGTTTCCAAAACTGTCCTTCACAATGAAATTTGTCCATTTTCGATGGAATTTATATGATTTCAAGTTCCGAAAACAGTTTGTCCATTTTTTTACAATCAGCACGCATGAAATCAAAAACAACACAGAAAAGCAAATTTAGTCAAGAAACTAGTTTCTTTTGAATTAAAAAAAAAAATCTTAATGAGATCCAAATTTTGATATTCTTTTTGCGCAGAACTCTTAACTTTTTTATTCAAAAAGCATTCAGTTTGAGCTTTTCTTTATTATGGAATATTTTATTTTTCACATAGTTATCTAGTGTAGAATAGAGAAAAGAAAAATGGTAATAAAAAGGTGAAATGTCCAGAAATATGATGGATGTGGCAAAGTTTCTTCTTTTAGTATAAAAGAAATGACAATCAATCAAATTATGTTTAGATGGTGTTTATTCTGTTCACTTAGTCTGTAGAGCATCTAGTTTCCTAATGAACATAATTTTCTGGTATGATACACACGCACATTTTCATTATGTGTGTTCAACTGTAAGGCAAACATCTCATACGTTTGAAGTGGACTAGATTCAATCAGTGGCGGATTAAGCGGCTGGTGATCTTGGCGGCCGTCAGTGGCTCCCGAGCTTGGAAGATTCCTAGTTAAAAACTACCACAACACAAAAAGCGAAAGATGCAATATTTAATATTATTCACGTATTCTACGTATATAAGTACAGAACGTTCTTTTATTAAATTAAAAATCATATTAGTTCAACAACGATTACAGAACTATTAAATGCTACTGTCATAACCGAAGTTTCGCCATGTGTAATTAAATGAGCGAAATGAGAATTAAATGAAATTAAATTATAATGACGGAAACACTGTTCTCAATAACGCCATTTTTTTAAGCTGAGAAAAACGACTTTAATTTGATCTCTAGGCACGCGCCTTAATACTTATCCCGGAAATATTATTTAAACAACGATTTTCCCTTCTCCTCCAATTATCTTTTAGCATTATCGTGCTCAAGCATATATATATACAGGTATCCCTCGATATATGCGGTTTATTGGTGCCACGAGTGCACTGCACATATCAAAACCGCATATATCGAAGTTAAGAACCAATGGGAAAATTGAAATTCGTTCACGATGTTTTGGAGCATTCGTTAGAAGATTCATCTTCACTTTAAGATACATTTTACTATGTATCTAAATAGAAATATATATATATAATGTATTAAATAATAACGAATGCAAATAAGCTAAAATATAATTTATAGGCGTATTAAAGACTTAAGTTACAAAACAAATGAAAAAGTTTTGTGCGCCCATACGGTACTAAACTACTTTCTAGAAAAATAATTGTCGATCGAAGTTTGGACAACGGTAGCTGCCTTTTTATCTTCATATAATTTACCATAACAGCTAATATCTTTTTCAAGGTTTTGACAAAGAACAATGCTTCTTTCCACATTTGGATCGAAATCTGTAATTTGTTGCTTAACAGTTTCTAAATTTCAAAATATCTGCTCGAGTTCTTTAAATGCAAAGCAATAACTCTACATTAGTTTTTCATTGAATTTCACTGGCACATCACTTTTCCTTTTGAACTTAGTGAAATTTTACAGAGCGAGCGTGAAACACGGTCTGAAGACACAGCTTTTTACACGTGGTCTTCAATGAACGAAATTGTGTGTTACCGTGAAAAAGTGTTACCAACTCAGAGCATTAAAAGCTCTCCAGACGGACAAATGAAATAAAGTACATTTCATGAAATTTTGTTCACATTTTTTCTAATTACAATAAATGCATTTTCAAATAGCCTACTATTAAGTTTTGTTCACAATTGTTTTTAAATTCCATGGTTGCAACAACGTTTGATATGGGATGACCACATCCAGGTTGGATAAATATAGCAACTTTTCATTATTCATACACATCATTTATTCATACTCATATATTCATACATCTCATATATTCATACATTTCATTTATTCTTACTCACATATTCACACATCTTGTATATGAATACTCATATATTCATTCATTCATACATTTCATTTATTTATACTCATGTATGCATGCTTATATGTATTCATGTGCTTCTTTTCCTTATGAGATAATATTTTGGAAAAAGAAATGTAGAAGAAACTTGACATGGGCTGCGATAATACGAAATAACTACCTCGAACGAAAACCTGGAGTAGCCTTCAAAATTGTCCTCAATTTCGCCAAGTATCTATGCTAAAAGTTCATTTTTCATATTAATTTTTTTACACGGTTTGGATTAGTTGAGACATAATTTTTGTTTTATCCGTTAAATACGATGATTCTTCATAATTTTACAGACTTCAAACCTGTTTTTGCTCACATACAGTGCGATTAAAAAATATCAAACCTGGCGAAAAAAGTGTCAGTTTTGGACTTCAAATATTCATAAAAAATTGTCATATCATTTTAGCAGACAAATAATTCACATTCGTGATCAGAAAGTCAAGCATTATCATCTTCCATAGGTCTGATCTCAAAGTTCAGTGAACAGCGAAAGGGATTCCCTTGTAAGATTAAAATAAGTTGTATCCCTGAGGACACAGTTATCTTTCCACAGGGATAGACAAAAGAACAATGACCACAAAGGAGCTCAATAGTAAAAATCCTAGTCCCCTACCACCAAGGTTTGAAAAGGTTGAAAGGAACCACAAATACAACGGATGTACAGAGCGGGGAGCTTGGACGAGTCCATTTCGAAAACTGGCTTTCGGTCAATACGTCGGTAACTAAGGGTATGCGAAAATTTAGTAAAATTTTGGGGCTTGGTAGGCAAAGGGTTAAACTAATTTTCAGCAATGCAATTACTATATCATCACTAAATGCTATACATGTTTTGTGTACAGACTGCTTATATTACTTTTATTTCAAGCTTAAACTCCACAAAAATCATGCTCTCAAAAGAAACTTTGATATCACTATGAAGGCCGTGTAAAAGAAGGGGGTTTTGGGGCTTAAGCATCCCCCATTTGAATACTATTATTAGATGTAGAATGAAATTCCTGAACGGGGGGGAAATTTGTTTCCATCCTACCTTTTTCATCAAAAATACTCCCTGTTTGAATTCCTGTGCACGGGCGTATCCATCACGTCATTTTCATTGTTCTTCCTGCAAATCTGCTCTTTAGCGATTACTTGTTCGTAAATAATTTGTGTATGAGTGTAAATATTTTGGCCATATATACTACGCAAAATATTTCCAAGTTAACAACAGCGTGAACAAAGTGCATAATCTTAAGCGTAACGATGAAATTCAATTTTTAAAGAAAGGAGAATTTCATCTTTATGCGCTTGAAACGAAGTTACTAAACCTTGTCGATGACTTTGATATGTATATTTAAATGTATTGTTATTTTGTAATTATACATACAGGCCTGCACAAAAGTTTAGACACAGAGGCAAATTATAAATAAAAGCGAGAATTTGCATTGAACTTCGCCGATATTGTATCTAAATAATCCTAGAACCAATAATAAATTGTGCAACTTAAAAGATTACCAAAAGTACTGAAACAAAATATCCCAACACCGTAATATTGGAATCTGCATGCCACAAATGTTTAGGCACATATGTCAGATTTATGCAAATTAACGGCGCGAAGTTCCCAAGTGATCGAAGGGGCGTTTCCCAGAGTTGTTATATAAGGCCTGAAATAATTTAGAATGCTTAGAACGATGCCGAAGTCAAAGCAATTTACGAATGACGAGATTTTGAAGATTTGGAGGCTGAAAACTAAAGGTAAATCTGTTACTCAAATTTCTGTTGCATTGAACCGTTCAAAGCGAGGCATTTATCGAGTGTTATCCCGGGGTGATCAGTATCAACCAAAATCACGATCTGGGAGGCCTCGAGTGACCAGCATTCGGGATGATAGACAAATACGAAGATTGGCTTCAAATGAAAGCCTGTCTGCAAATCAAATAAAAAACACGTTAGCAATGCGAGTGTCAAGAGAAACCATACGTAGAAGGATTGTAGAATGCAGGCATTTGAGATATGCAAAAATGCGCCGCAAGCCCTGCTTGCAATTACATCATAAACAAGCACGACTACAATGGGCAAGGCAGCACATATCATACAGTGACGAATGGCTGCAGGTGTTATTTAGTGATGAAAAAAAGTGGAACTTAGATGGTCCCGATGGCCTTTCGCACTACTGGCACGATCTTCGAAAACGCCCCTTAAGTCGGTTCAGCAGACGTCAAGGAGGAGGTTCAGTCATGGTTTGGGGAGCCTTTAGCTTCAATGGACAGACTTCTTTGGCGTTTTTGAATGGAAAACAAGATTCCAAGGCATACCAGGCAACTCTTGAAAGTCACCTATTACCTTTTGGCGAACTTTTATGTGGACGAAACTGGGTTTTCCAACAAGATAATGCGTCCATCCACACATCCAGGTCAACAAAAGAATGGATGAGCGCTAAAAATATTACAGTTCTCGATTGGCCTGCTCTTAGTCCTGACTGTAATCCCATCGAAAATGTATGGGGCATACTAACGAATGTTGTGTATGCCAATGGAAAGCAATATCCGTCCGTTTTAGAACTTAAAAAGGCTATAGAAGAAGCGTGGTTTAATTTTGAACCAGAAACCTTTCAAAATCTTGTGCTTTCAATGAACGACCGCGTATTTAATCTAATACGAAGTAATGGTGGCTACATTGATTATTAAAATTGTTCATTTCCTTATGCAAGTGCTAAAATTTATGTTTGTGCCTAAACTTTTGTGCCACATATTTTACTTATTTTAAGTTATATATTGCAGCAAGTTCGCTACTGATGTGATTTCTGTTCTCAAATTTTTAATTTGCATATTACATGTGTTCATACTTCGTAATATTAAAGTTCCTACTTCTTCAGTTTTAATAGTATTTTGTTATACTCAAATTTGTGTTGTGTCTAAACTTTTGTGCAGGCCTATCAATCTAGTCGTATATGTATATTTCATTTTTGTGAAAACACGTTTGAACTGTTGTTGTTCCCGAAAGATTTATTTCTTTAAACAAGTTTTTACAAGAGAACGTCAAAAAACGATCAACCTTTTGTAGTTAGCTGATATATTTTTAGTATAATTTTATCAAAAGCCCATAATTTCTCAATTAAGATACTTTTATCAATGCTACATTTAAAGTTTTCGTTTATGAACAATTTCTGCGTTGTGATACAGGTTGTGTCAAATTTTCATAACCTATTGTACATTGATCAACTTTGAAAGTAGACCTACGGTTGCGCAGTAGTAATGCGTTCGTCTGTCGTTCCACTAAACGGAGGTCGATTCTAATGTTATCGTCGAACGCGTGCTATATTTCTTCCCACCGTATTCTGGGGTTTGGTTCTTTATCAATGGTGTAACAGTGGGGGGTTAGGGGGCTTAACCTATATTAGAAAAAATATATTCCCTTATAAAAACGAAAACAGCAAATGATTGCTATGTGTGGAGTATTAGGATAGGACTCCACAGGCTTCTAGACTTCCGGACTATCTACACGAATGTTCCCTAGACAGTAGAGGCTCGGATTCCTCGGGAAAACGTAGGTCCGGGCGTAGCATGACCCTAGTTGTCCTTGCGCCATAAAACATAAACAAAACAAAAACATTAAAATTGCCTCATTCTCAATGAACTTACTCCTACATGAGACAGTTTAATGTTGAGTGGTATATTTTGATTCCTGTAATAGCTTGTATGGATTTTAGATGTACAAACGTTTTATATTTTACTTCATTAAAATTCTAAGCAATTATTGGAGGTGTGAAAAATGAAAAACTAAAACTCTTTATCTTCAATCTAATAATTTTTCATACAAGAACGTTTGTATCATTTTGAGTTCCTCTGAAAGAGGAGAAAAGGTGTTTTTTTTCCATGTTTGTTAAAGATAGTTTTAGATTTAATGGAATGGAATAAATTGTGCTCTTGAATGTCAACACACAGTAAGATTTTTCAAGATTCTTATGATTTCGAAGTTAAGAAAATCTGGAATACCATATCCAATGTATTTACTTCTAACTCTATAATTGTTGTAAAAGCTTTTTAAAACCTTTAATTTTAAAAATAATTATTAAATATCAATAATACATATTAGTTATAAATAAACGCTCCGTCATTTTATTGTAAATTAGTTAAAGTTTTATTTTGAAACAATAGGAAAGAACGCTTACTCAGAGATCTCATAAAGATCGCACTGCTCACTGTAGTCCGGGGTTTGGTTCCCTAGGCCTTAAGAGGTTCGGATTCCTCGGAAAACAGTAGGTCCCGGCGCAGCATGACCACTGTAGTCTTTGAGCCGTAAAACCACAAATAAGCAAACAATTTGAAACACTAGGGAAAATGGTCAGAATTTTTTTTTTTCCTTCTTCCAATGATGTTCGCAAAAGTTCAGAACGAAAACTTGGAAAAAATCGACACAGAGACCTACCTCGCAAAGTTCAATCGATAATATTTATATCAATAATCCGTTTTTGTACTCAACTCTTTTTTTTATCAATTTAACGGAATTGAGATGTATATCAGATTTTTGCTTGATATCTTTTGAAATCCTTCTGCGGATATTACTGTTTTCGATGTCTTCGAGTTTAATAGCGCGATAAATATATAACCTGTAATGACATTAGTAAGTTTTTGTTCGTTGAAAAAATCGTTAAATTTGTAAAAAAGGTGACTAATGTTTCATTATGCGGATAAACGCAGAAATAATTAAATTAAGAACATTTTATCCCTTTTTTTACTTTTGCCTTTAAATTATGGTATTCTACGTCTTCATTTTTACTTCATTGTTCATTTGACATGTTTCAAATCTGAAGATTTTTCCATTTTTCGGTTTTATCACATTTTCGTATGTTTCAGAATAATAGTAGTATTGGGGTTGCTTATAAACCCATGTTCTTCTTCTAGGCAGGACCGGAGATGAGGAGAAAGGAGTAAATGTCAAGGGGCCCGATATTTTAAGGAGCCAGACGCGAAACTTTAGTAATATAACAAATTTGTTACTAAACATAATTGATTGGGAGGTCCAGTCTACCAAATTGCCTAGGGGTCGTATATATAAATCCTGTCCCCCATCCTTGCTTCCAGTGCCATAGATACCATCACACTCTGCTAGATGATGAGTTCCCCTGATAAGAACTATTCTAAGCATATTTTTCCTTGTTTTTGTTTCTCCGGAATCCCCTTTAATTTTTGATTTACTTCCATATATATAAATAAATATTTTACTTTGAAGACGCTTTTATTAAACCTTGGGATAAATTCTTTGGCTTTTAAACGTAAAGACGACAATGTAGTAAAAAGGCCTCTTCATCGATCCGAAACTGAGAGCAGCCTTGATCTGAAAAGGGACACGTATAATTTATCAAGGTCTATAATAGATAACGTGTAAACCTCGCTATTTTTTTATAGTGTCATCTGTGAAACAGAAGAGTCACGACCATTACAACGAGGACACTCTCATAAAATATATCTATAAACGTTACTGATTCTTTTGCACACGATATGGATTCCTTCGTTTCAACGTTTGCTTACTTGTACTGTTATATATATATATATATATATATATATTAACGTCTAGAACATCCTTATTTCTCTCAGACATAATTATGAACGGAAGTCTAGTATATACATGATAGATAAATTTATCGCAATATAAAATGTTCTACTATTACGTAGATTATTAATAGTTCGGATTATCTCGAATTAACTGCAAAAAATATTAGGCTTCGAAAAAAGAATAAAAAAACTTCAACTTCTGTTTTAAGTATATATAACTCAGCTCGCAATAACCTTTATGGATTAAAATAGTATCATTGGATTAAATTTTATCAATGAGAAGCATAAGTTTTTGTTCTTTGGCACTAAAAAGAATTTTAAAACCTTTAAAATGGTTTGCAGTAGCCGTTTGATCAAAAAAGGTTCTCTCTCTCCTAAGAGACGGCCCGTATATTTAAAATAATTCTAATTCCAAGTGGAAAAAAAGTACCGACGACTAGCGTTTCAGAAAACAATTTACTACTATGGTCATTAGATACTTGATGTATTTTTAGCAAATTATATGGTTTCATAAAAAATGTAGGTCTTATTACCCATGAAAACTATAACAACTGTCTCAATAGTGTGTGTGTGTTTCCATTTATTTTTTAGTATTTTAATAAACATGGGTTTCAGTGGAATTTTTACGGATTGTTTTATTGAAGAGTCTCAGTATTCTTTGCATCCATGCTTATTAACCTAAAAAACAGGTTAATAATACGCCTTTTTATGACTTTTAAATTATAACTTTAGACTCCAACTTGGAAAAATGAGGCCACAGCAATAAACACCGAAACGCAAATCTTTCGGCCGAATTTCTCTATCACGCTCCTGAGAAGTGCTTTGCTACATACTGAGTTAACTTTTCCAAAGAAAACATTTTATGGAAATGAAAGGAAGTCCTTATGGAAATCAGCCAGAAGCCACGCAAGGTATATTACACAGAATACAATCTTTTGCAAAAAAAAAAAAGAAAGAAAAGAAGAAAGAAAGAAAGAAAGAAAACCGAAGCACCCCTAAAAAATTATCCGATCATCTCAAAATTTCGCATGCAAATTCATTTAAACTAAGTATGCAAATGATTAAATTTTCAAAGCCAATGAGTGTTAACTTCAATCATAGCGTGCATTTCTACTGCGCAACTGGCATCGTATAAAAGAGGTAAAAATTGCGAACGGTTTATTTTTTTTCGTTATCAGCGTTGCAGTTCCCTGGAGACGCCACCAGTAATGCCGTTAATACGTTGTTGAAGACCTTATAGCCAAGTGGACGACTTTGAACGTGGTCGCATAGTCGGGATGCGTGAATCTGGCTGGTCCTACTGAGCAATAGGCCGCCACTTGCACCGTACGGACACTGCTATACAAAAGTGTTGACAGCAATGATTGCTGCTGGAAACTCATCAGCAAAATGACGGTTCTGGAAGGCCAAGGTGCACGAATTCGAGGCAAGGTCGGTTGGTTGTGCGACAGGCTCAAGCTGACCCAACGGCACCATTTTCCGCTATCAAACGTACTACAGACTCTTCCACATAACCCGTGGCACCTTCCACCATCTCACGACGCTTGGCTGAGGTGGGGGTTACGCTCACAACTGCCTTTAAGACGTTTGCCTTTAACCCCACACCATCGACAGAGTCGTCTGGAGTGGTGTCATAGCCGATCATCATAGCTGCCAGCAGATTGGCATCGCATAGTGTTCAGCGATGAATCCCGCTTCAGTCTTGGAGCAGATGACCATCGGATCCGTGTGTGTGGAGATGGCAGGGATAGCAGTCCCAACCACCCTTTGTTTAACAGAGGCATACAGCCATTACCCCTAGTGTGATAATGTGGGGTGCTATCTCATACGACAGCAGGACACCCCTAGTCATCCTGCATACAACTTTCACAGCTCAACGATATGTTGATGACATCCTGTGGCCGTTTACGTTACTCTTCATGACACAACAGCATGGGGGCATTCTCCAACAAGATAATGCCAGGCCCCATATGGTTCGCATATCTATGAGCTGCCTCCGTACTGTTGATACTCTTCCTTGACCAGCAAGGTCACCAGACCTTTCGCCAATCGAACATGTATGGGACATGGTAGGCTGCTGGATTTGGGCACCGCAAAATATCGCAGAGCTGGTGCAACAAGTGAGGAATGCCTGGCAGAATGTGTCGCATGATGATATTTAGGAACCTTTATCATACCTTAGCTGGACGTATAGAAGCACTCATCACCGCTATGGAGGTTTCACCAACTATTGATTTGAACATTTAATGTGCAATTCCTAAACATTGATGAGCCATACGACCTTGAATTTTTTTCATCATTTCCTTACCTGCATATGCGCTGAATGCACATTTAATTTCAATAAAAACAGATAATTTCTTCATGGTGTTTTTGCAAAAGACTGTATTAAATAAGGCATCAAATCAGTCCAAGAATCTGCAGCTACTGAGAAGAACATCTTTTTTATTTAAGAGCTGATTTCCACAATTAAACCAGACACTTGATAAAGAATTATTGAAAGTTTGTGATACGCTAATTTAATAACAACTGTTATTTTGACACTGTCGTAATATTTTAAAAACTCGACGTGTTAAGTGTCAACTGCTCCTTTTGTTAAGTGAAGGCAGAATGACTTGGCAAACGGAGCAGTTGACACCAGACATATCGTGTTTTAAACCTTACAACAGTGTCGAAATAACTGTTGTTGTAGAATTTCCTGATGAAACTTTGTATTGTTTTTTTACACTAATTTAAATTAATGGGAATTTCACTGCCTGCTAGGAGTCATATTTTTTTTATTATGTTTGTGCTTCAAGGTACTAGGACTGTTAAGGTAATTCTGCGCCAAGACCTACAGTTTACCGAGTTATCCGAACCTCTGTTGCTTGTTGAGAATCAAATCTCGAAATATGGATTGATAGAAAAAAGCGACAAGCGCTCGATACCAACGAGATTCAGACCCAGATTTCCTTCACTGCAGATAAATGCGTTACCACTGCACTTTTTCTGAACATTTACGCCGGACTAAATAATATGAGTTTAGTGAATACTTAAATGATTTTAGGAGATTAAAAAAATGTATATTAAAACGTAAGTTTACCATGAATGCGAATTTTAAAAGTTCGTATCAATTATTTAAGTTCTTCTGCTAAACCGAAAATAGTTAAGAGCATTTGATTTCTAATAAATACTGCGCCTCAGTAAATAAATATTTCGTTTAATTTTGTATAATATTTTTAAAATTGAAAAGTTAGCGCTTGCTTTAACTCATATATGTTATGTAAGTGTGTTTTTGCCACGAAATTTTAAAAGTTCCTGAACACCATTTTCCATTAAACCAGATAAATGTGTGATAAGCAACCATATTCATTTCATCATCTTATAAAATTTCACGCTCTAAAATTCAATAACTTTTACAATGATATATTTATCATGAAATAGTCGGTGCAATATTATTTACATAATATTACTTTGCGAATTTCCTTAAAATATTTTAGTAACCACTATAACTGAATATAAGTAGTCTATCAAATGATGGTAAGGACCAGGGAAATCATCAGTGGAAAGAATCAGTACACTGGTCATGGAGAGACATTTAATCCCAGTATTTGGGCTGCTTTAATTCTACATTTTTAGCCACTTCCAGAGATGTATAGACAACTCTTCCACTAAGTGGCTCTGATATTCTTAAAAATTCCCCATTCCTCAATAACGGTTGCTTTTCTTTTGCTAACTCAATCCTTAAAAACAGCCAGTTTTACCAATTAAATAGTAAACAAACAAACTACAAGCAAAAATCGAATACATCCAAATCACTAGAAAAAACGTTTCAAAGAAATACGATTATCGAGTTTTTACCATCATTTTCTATTTACAAAGTTTTCTTAACAATGGTTATTTGCATTAAAGATACCGAAATACCGAGAATGAAACGTCTCTTCTATGATCGTTGTACTGACTCCTTCCTTTTATTAAAGGCATAATTGCAAATAATTAGCTTTCCCTATTCAACGTTGTACTGAAAGAGTTTGATGTCTTTATGTTAAAGACGGCACCGACTGAGATCTTTTGCTTCGTGATAAGAGAGAAGAGTCCTGAACGAAAAGACTTGCGTGTTTTTCGATGTCCTGTGGATAATAGCACCGTCCCGCACGATTAATGTCCAAGTTAGATTAGAGGTAAGGCATGGATATTCATTAGTATATCGTGTGGTCTGAAGATGGCATCAAACCGTTGAACATATCTCAAATTATTTAATGAGTAGACATGCAATGCTAGCAACAAATTTCCGTTAGAGACAAAAAAAGCTAAATGAAAAGAATATATATAGACGATCTTGTAGTGCGTAAATGTATGGATCTATAGTAAAAAGTTTATGATTGTTTTGTAATTTAAAAAACATTTCAGATACGTGGGCGTAAGTCGAATTATACGCAAGTTGGGATTAACTGTATCAAAGAAACCGACTTTCTTTGTAATTTGTATTAGTTACTTATAACTTTTTAATATACAGCATCATTATTTTGCAACAAACTAAAATTTGATACGCCATTATTCGTGATTCTTTGAGTGAAAGACGTAGTCAAAGGTTTCCTGTAGATATAGCTATAACAATCAACATCTGACATACAGGCGTATCTTAATTGTTGACTCCACGGTTTTGAAAAGTTATTACTGAATTTTTCGGAGCTTGAAAGAAGGCGCGCAATTTTACCCAGAATATTAATTAGAATCATATTTTGAAACTAAAAAATAATTATTTTTCACATGAATGAAAAAAAGGCTATTAACCTAAACTCTCTATCTCTAAACTATGTTTAATTTTACGAGACTTATTTAGTCAAATTTATGTCAATTTAGATAGCGTGAAATAATTTGAAAATGCAGTTTATTATTATTCTAAACTCAGTAGTTCCTTTGTTATGTAACCTTCTTTGAAGAGGGCTAAAAGCCTTCGAAAAAACATTTTAAAGCTGCATATACTTCTAAAAACTGTGCCTATTGTAGTTTTTTTACCAAGATTTTTGATATATGTCCTCATTAAGTTAGAATATCACAACCAATTTGTCATTCCCCTTTCCATTATATATTAGTTCCTTAAAATACTTGTTCGACCTTAAGAAAAGGTAATAAAGTTATTTCCATCCCTATTTACAATGACAGAATATCTATTTGGCAATTTCGTTTTAGCTAGCCAAGACGTGCTATACCAAACCTTTATATATATAGGTTACCATTTTCTAAAATTAAGGAAGTCGAACTGGCACACTGAGCGTGATTTACTAAAATAATTCACGTAACTTGGGTGGAAATCGCTGTTTGGTAACTTATCTGGCTTTTCTGATAGTCTTAGTTTTTTTAGACACGTGCTTTCTGATCTCAATGCGTCAAGTAAAAAAAAGCTTTTCCTGCGACACAATGCGAACAGGAACCGGAACTTTGCTAAATTGTATATCGGCTGAGTTTGATCATTCTTAGGCAAGTCACGGCATAAATATTTAAATGACGCGGAAGAACTTTCGGCTGTTCGGTTAGAAAGCCCCGTGCAATAATTAAAGCAATTTATTAAAACGGAAGTATAAGAGCCAAAAAGGGCAACAGACGACAATTGGCTCTTACAAAAGTATCATGATGAATTCATTAGTCATTTTTTATGAAAACATAATCTGAATCTTAAAATAGTGCGTATTTCTTAAGAAAGATTTCCATACTCTAGATTATAAATTTTAGTTATAAATTTTAGTTAAACTGAAATTTTGTTAGGGTAGACTTACAAGAAAAGTAACCCATGTGTTCTCCTCCAAGTTTATTGAAATTGGTGAATTTGTAGAGGGAGCCAACATATTGGACGCATATTTTTTTATCGTCTAAAAAAAATATTTTTAGGGGGTGAACCCGCCCTTCGAATATCGGCCATATTTTAGTTTTTCGGCTATAACTTCTGAACAAATCATGATAGCGTAATTTCGTAAATGTACAAAATTTAAAGGCTTATCCACTGGCGTAAAAAATTATATAAAAAATGCAATAAGTTATAAAATTCGATTTTCGTATTTTTCCGCAAAGGAAGTAGCTCGTAGGGCGACACTTCTCTTGTATGCACATCCGTATGCAGGAGAAGTAACACGTAATGGGCGACACTTCTCCTGTATGCATAACTGTACGTAGGGTAAGTAGCGTATAGGAGCGACTTCAGGTATATTTTCGGGAGTAAGTGAAGGAACTCCTTTCACAGACGAAAAACAAATGATATGGTTATATGTGCAAAAATATTCCATCAGTGAATCTAGGTATCCCCTAAATATGTGATTATTAAGCCAACTTCTTCTGGAGATATAAATATTTACTTTCAGGGAGATTTTCGTGGGTCACCCTATATCATGCACTATAATTCGCCGTGTATATGAGCTATGTTGTCTCTAATTACGAAACTGTAAAATACTCACAAATAGGAAGACAAAGGAAATTGAAACAGATGCAGGGTAATTAAAAGTTAATACGCAATGACCTGTTAGAGAAACACATTTACCAGATCTACAGGTTTTTTAAGTTTTACGGATCAAAGGACAGACGTATAATATATGCCATAAATTTCATAATTAGAGACAACACAGCTCATATACACGGCGAATTATAGTACATGATATAGGGTGATCCACGAAAAGCTCCCTGAAAATAAATATTTGTATCTCCAGAAGCTGCCGACTTAATAAACTCATATTTAGGGGTTAACCAATACACTTGGCTGACTGATGGATTTTTTTTGTACATAATTACATCATTTGTTTTTCATCTGTGAAAGAGGTTTCCCCACTTTCTCCTGAAAATATACTAAAGTCGCCCCTACGCGCTACTTCCCCTGCGGAAAAATACGAAAATTGAATTTTATAACTTATTATATTTTTTATGAAATTTTATTACATCAGTGTATGTAGGGTGGACCGAAAAGAACTTTTTTTTATAAAATTTTGGGAATAGGTATAAAAGTTTCCTTTAGGAAGTTAAAATAAATTGGACACGAAGTTAAAATAAATTGGATATTGTATTTAGTGGGATATACAAATTAGTAGAACTGTTACTAACTTTTCCATCAACAACTGCAACTGCAGAAAGAAAACTTTCTGCATTAAAAAGAACCAAGGCATACCTTAAAGCCATACAAAGACAAGTACGCTTGCTCAACTTGGCTGTTTTGTCAATAGATAAAGATATTCTTTTAAATATGAAAAAGTACTCTGAGAAAACTTTTTATGACAATGCAATGCTTAAACTTACACAACAGGTAAGAAGAATCGAGTTCATGTACAAATAATGTATTCAAAGACGAAGTATTAAAATTCGAATCCTCAATTTCACTTTAGTACATTTTTTTATATTTTAATTATTATATATTATTGAATAATGATAATTAAAGTAATAATATGTATAAAAAACTACTTCTATTTTTTATAACTGGAAATAAACTTTGAATTTTTTTAAAATAGCATGGTGGGAGGGAGGGGTGGGGGAGAGATAGCCCAGGAATTGACTGATATATATATGCGTGCGTGTCAAATTGAAATTCTTATTAATTTATTCGTGGTCATAACAGATAAAATTTCTAATCATATTTGTATGAATGTTAAGGAAGAGTTACCGCATAAAAATTAAATTTGGAAAAGAATGAATTCTAAATGCATTAGGTAATGCACTATTGAACTGCTATTTGAAATATTTTCAGCACATTTTAATTTTGCTTTTTACAAGCATCTATGCACAGCCGAATTTTTCAATAAGTACAGCGCTTAGGACACATGACAAAGCTACTCAAATTTTTTTATCGAGTGTCACAACATCATCTATGCGGCATAAACTTGCAATATATGTATGTTTTTTTTCCTTTGCAGTAAAATGAATATACGTACATGAGAAGCAGTAGTATAACTGTGCCCATGCTACCCATCAGAGCCCACTGTTACATCTATTCGTTCTATATCGTTCTATTCGATCTTTTCATCTTCTTATCCCAGTTACATCTATTACGTTGTTAATTTTTACTATAACAAATATTTTCAAGGAGAACTTTTTCTAGTTACGTAACTCATAGGAAGTACCACTCTAGCAGTCGGTATAGTATTTTTTTTTTCTCTGAGGGGGAAAAAGAAGTATTGTTGAGTCCTTTGTTATTACTATAATTCAATTCCATATTTAATATTTGCTTCATCACAGTTACTAAAGTGCGTAGGGGTGTTTGCTATTATTATTTATTTTACTGTCAGTAAATGTAATAAGTTATAATGAGAGAAAGAGGGGAATTCCCCGAGGTCCCGGATTCATAAAATTTTTAACAATTAAGTAAGACTGCGAAAGAGATTACCCTAAATGAGAAGGAAGTCGAGTAATCTCTTTCAGGTTACTAGATTTTCTATCCTTCTTTACATACATATCCACTACTCTCTTAATGACAGATTGAGGTTAATTGAGAGCCTACTAGGTTAATACGATACCAATAGATTGGTCATTAATCTAACGTTAGTTTCAGAATACCTATCTCTCCAGTTTTTGTAAGTACGTCACTGGTTTTTTAAATCCATCTTGGCGAATGTAGGCCCTTTAAAGTTAGAATTGCTTCTTTTTGGCTTGACAATTATAGCATGTTAATTTTTACGATTTAATGTTTCGAAATTTGAATTGCATTTTCCCAAATTAACTTTCCCTTTCAGTTAAACAATTAATCAAAGAGAAATATTTTTAAAGGAACACGAAACTTTTTAATCAGCATTAATAAAACATGAAGTGTAGCTGACTTCTTTCATTTCGATATGCCATATGAAAATATTCTTTATAATAATGTTTTTTTATTTTATTATAAAAAATGTAAATCGAACTCTAAACTCTGTGTACGATATAATGTGTGTATAATTCATGCAGCTTTTAAACTAACGGCAGCGTCTGAATCCGTAAAATTAATCGTGAGGGACATTTAAAATAACGTAGTGTTTTGTTTATTTATATAAATACATTTTGCAAAAATTATCTCTTAAACGTTCTTAGGAATTCATTAATCAATCTTTACAATCTATTTTATTTTACCGAATCGAAAAATTATATAAGTTCGAAAATGCAGTGGAACTTCTATACAGCACCCATCATCGGTTCATATCGAAAACTGGGGTGGGGGTAAAACAAGGGTGAAAATGAACTTTTCAAAACTGTTAAATTTAAATAAATTAATGTTAAATCCCAATATCCCCAGTGCATTGGAATCAAAATATAATAAGGAAAAAGAAGATAAAAAATTGTTAAAGTATGTTTTATACTCATGTTTGTAAAAATTGCAACACCATGAAGGACTCTCCCGAACTGAATGAAATTTAATGTACAAACGACCTGTGTTGATACAAATAAACGATTAAAATTACAAAGCAAAAAAACAATATTACATGTCGAAAATCAGTATTTGGTGAAGCCACCACGCGCTTAAATAAGTAATCCTATACGACGTGGCATGGAATCAAACAGATGTTGAATGTGTGCCTGAGGAAGAGCATTCCAGGTTGCTTGTATGCGATCCCGAAGTTAATCTGTAGTAGCTATGGGACGAGGTTGAAGAGCGAGACGCCGACCAACGAACGAAATCGCACACATGTTTCATCGGCGACATATCCGGCGAATAGGCAGGCCAAGGAAGAAGCTGTATCTGTT
>QLNU02015360.1:187217132-187227150 GCA_006491805.2 Dysdera silvatica | reverse complement strand
AGTTGTAATCAGAAATAAAATAATTGTTATCGGAATTAAATTAATTGTACTTAGTTTGAAATAATATTGTCTCACCAAGTATTCGATTAACCCATCTTACCCCGTACTCAGAGTAAAACGAAGCACTTTACAACTTTTTGGCATAAAGTTCAATATTTCGTTACAGCTGCGACAGACGTGATATACTGCACAAAACTTCTACTGTTCCTTACAGACGGGAGATTTTTCCCATCATAACAGATGATGTGGTAATATTATATGATAAATTGTTTTTTATATATGAGATATTATTACCATTCACAGGATTAGTTAGTTTTTCGGACGTTCGCTTCTTTGATGTTGATTTAGTTTAAAAAGCAGTCCATGCACTGCCCCATTTCGAAACTCGTTTATAGTGAATCTTTAGATGTTCTCGCAGAGGGAAGGGGTGACAGGTCGTCTGTAGTTCAGGTGGAAAAGCCCTTTGCCGGCTACCAAGAGGTCGTGGGTTCGGTTCTCACCAGGCACTGTGAAACCATTCTTTTCTTCGCGAGCAATTTACAAAAATACTCCCCGGTGGCTCTATGTGCCGACCATTTGGCGAATGTGCTAACCCTGTGAAGGGTGTACAATACCTGTGATCTCATGTACAAAAAACAATTTATCATCTAATGTTCCATACATAGTCGTAATAAAGTAAAACGTGTGTGATATATACAATAGCAATATATTAGGATAACAAGTAGACCAAAATAATCCTTTACATTGTCTGTCTGATATAAGTAAAACTAATTCAAACATTAAGATACCCGTCTTGCCCTGTTTCAAATTTGAAAATAATTAAAAATTGTTTGATGCGAGAGAGAGGGAGAGATACTGATTATGATATTTTATAAATTTCAATCGATATTTTAAGAATTATTAAATAAAACACGTCCCTTATTTTAAAATTCAAATTCGAAGTTTTAACTGTCTTTAGACAAAGAATTTTTACATTTGAAAAAAATTACACACTAAAGACCTAATATAAGTAATAGTTATATTTCTAGTAGAGTTTTGTGAAGAGATTATAAATCAAAATAAAATCCAGCAGCGATTCAGTAAATATCCAAGCTGCAAATAATAATATTATAACTTCAATTAATTAATTTTAAAAATCTAAATAGTTCAAACAGCATTAAGATTTAATATAACATAAGTATAGTTTGTTCACCAACCTACAATTAGTAAATAGATTTATTGTAATAGAGCTTTATTTATATATTTAGTATTAATTAGTATATATGCACATGTCTGAATATTTTTTTTTCTCGTCTTATTTCCCCCCATTTTTTTAGTTTTAGTCCCTTTTTCCTTGTCTCCTATTAGATCGCACACACTTCAGAATACATACACTGGAGCCTTAAGATATCCAGCTGAAACAAGTTTCACTATATATGTAAATTGAATATAATTTTAAGTAGAGAAGGATGTTAGCTGTTTAAAAATAGAACTAAAAATTATATTTCATATCTTTTAAAACATGTAATAGTAAAATATGTATAAACTCTACTATTATATACATAATTAATAGTAGGAATATGCGCATGCTTTTTATTTTATATTCCGCAGTTTATACCATTTCGAGGAAAGAACCTATGGCATGCTTCTAAAACATGCAATATTATTATAAGCTTTAAATCAATAATTAGAAACACAAATTTAAACAATATCATAACTGTGCGCATAGCATAAACATGCAATAATATATTTTGTGATATCGAGTATAATGTAGTTGTGAATAGAATATATATATATATATTATAACATGTTATTAAAAGAATAAATTCTGGGAATCTTTGCCGTCGTTATAGCTTTTTGCTTTGGGTAAAACCAAAGCCCGACGTCTTCCTTCTATAACAAATCTAGGTAATAAAGAAAAATGGCAAATGTCAATTACTAGAATTACTTAAAGTTGGTGAAAATCTCAGTTTCTCATTGACTTGGCGAATTTTTCTTGTGAAACTTGATAAATTAAGAAAGGCAAGTGGAGTCACTGTTACCTGCAAATAAGATAGCCATGTGGCACCAATTTCTAACCACTCGGGAAGATTAGAATTTTGGCTATCGAATTCCATCGCGAGCCAAAAACAGACAATAATATATGGTAACCACATAAGATTGAAAATGCCATTGATGAAAAAGCACAATTTCGTTAACTTTTCTTCATCCCTTTGTTTCTGACTGCGCCAAACAGCGATTTCATAACTTGTTGGTGGTAGATGATGATGCAAGGAATTTCTGTCGATGATTGATATTGCAGGATCAGGGACAAATTCGGATTCCCAAGTCTGTCTGACAGATCTCCCTACCCTATGTTCGTAAAATCCCCAATTCTGACTTACGGCAGGTTCATAAAGGACGGGTCTCATTTTTCGTCTCGACCTTAAGAAAAAAAACAATTTTAAATATAGTCCGTTGGTTAGCAATGTGATTGTGACTTGGCTGACCATTAACCCCATAGTATCTACATCATTGGGATAATAATAACGTGGGAAAGTACACTGAGCTTCAACGACACCATCTTGTTTTCTTCGCACTCCATACACAGTTGGAAATGTAAAAAGAAAAGACATGCATCCTATGATAAAACACATCACGACACCAAACGAACTGCGAAATTTGCGGCGGTAAGTTGCGCGGTGTTTGTTATCTATATAACGATCTAATGCCATACCGAAAACACCAAGGTTGTTCCCTAGTAAACAAAAGACATTTATGAAAGCCATGAGTTGGCATAATTCAGTACCATATTTCCAGTGCAGACGATGGACGACAGTTATAAAAGTAATAGGAAAACATACGAATACACGAGTTAAGTCCATAACGACGAATCCCGCCATGAGGGAATACGGAGGCTTCTTTGGTTGAAGATACCGACCAATAGCATATAAGACGAGGGCATTTCCTGAACTGCCTATGGCAATAATCAATCCCAGAGAGATGAACTGCAACAGGGTCGTTGAATTCTTTGTCGAGCTGGACACTGAATCCGAAGTTAAATTTCTCGCAGTGAAAACAGCATCTTCCTTCATGGCGTCCGACGTCTCGAATCAGTTTTGAAGGATGCTAAAGGATGCGGATTCTATTGCAGCGCCCTCTTGGAGCAGCATCTTCGATCTATAAATTTAATAAGCCCTTTTAAAACAAACGAACGATTGCTTGTAGACCACAAAAATCAACTGAAATATGTTCAGTTCTTTTTAGAAATTAAATTGCCTATGAATATACTATGAAAATACGTATACGCATACATATGTGAGTACATATGTTTGCGTAAATTTGGTGTAATTTTTAAAAGCAAATTAGAAAGGTTTCGTATGGAAAAACAATCATCAACCAGGTATATATGATAATAGAAAAAATAATATAAAATAAAGTGTAAAATACAAATCGGTCCGTTAACAGAATACGATAGTAAATATGTTTTGTTTTATAAATTAATTTTCACTCACTCACTCATTTGTGCATGGGAAGCGTATTATTTTTTTGTTTAAATTTTGATTTGGTAGTAGAAAATATTTACACTGAAAAAATTCCGCAATTAGCATTAGTTCTTATATTTAACTTCTTAAAATATTTATTTTATATTTCATAGCTTATTAACACATTATGTTTTACAAAAGAATACAACGATTGACCAGCCTTTGCCATAACGAGTAAAATTATTTATTTTTTGTTTATTATTTACCATAACAAGTAAAATCATTTTGCTTGATGAAGGGAATACTAGTTTTCGAAATGTTATGATATTTTCTTATGCTGTTAGTAAGATTTACTTATTCTTAAACTTTCTCTACTTCTTTCTACTTAAGTTTCTTTCTTTTTAACCTTTTACTTTTACCTTATTTTCCTTAACATTTTCTAATTTATTTTCTTCCTTTCGTTATTCTTACTATTTTTATTTCCATTTTACTTCTCTGCTTTACTTGATTTTTTGCTTTTTCCTTTCTTTTTTCCTTTTGCATTCCGACCGGTAACAAAATTTTACACGTTACATAATTAACTTAACATTACCAAGAAATAAACTTGTTAGACTTCTTAATTTTGTGTAACAAAGAGTAAATATTTCTTTCTTAACTGTTATTTTTCGAAACTATTTAAATCAATATGTTAAGTTTTATCTAGTTAGCATTACATTTAAAATTAACTGATAATGCGTATACAATGTGACTAAATATAACCTAAAATAACAATATTTTCGGTATTGAAGCGAAATGTGTTTAAATCAAGTTTATATATTTCATAACACTTAATAATTTAAATATACACACACAGAAGAGCACAGTTTATACTTCTTCCGAGAGATCTAGTCAATTTTGGAAAAAATGAGAAGACGAAAACCGGAAAATCGCCCAAATATGCTAATAAATGGCAACGCTTATTTTATAATGATAATTTGGCTGTGATATATGTTTAAATTGATTTCTTCACCAATTAAAATTCGTCTTTAAAAGTTTTTAAAACGAAATTTAAAATATTTAAATATGCACTTGAAGTTCCAGTTGCACAATTGAATGCTAAGTTAAGAAAAGAACCAAAATATCAGAAATAATCTATGCCTCTGTTACGGTCTGTATCTTAATCAAATTTGGACTTTTTGATTAAGAAACATTAAGAAAATGATTCCCGAAAATAAGTGAATTTATTTTTATTACCGCTTAAAAAAGCCATTTACTGTGGTTTGCCATACTAATCGATTTTGAAACCCAAGCACATCATTCCATACAGAATTTAGTTGTTAAAATGTTTTTTCTTTTATAGAATGAAAAAAATCTAAGAACTTCAATGCTTGGTATTATATCGTTGAAGAATAGTAGATATAACTTGTTCGTTTTCGTCTCTAATTAATGCTATGTAACTCTTCAGCAAATTTTTCCTTGACTAATGCATTAACTGCACAGGACTTTATCGTAATTTTTTCAAAAATTTACATATTTTTCTAATATAATGTCAGTTACAATCTGCCATTTTTATTGGAAATTGCAATTTCTTCTCCATCACTTTTATCTTCGCCATTTGTTTCTTTTATTTCAAATCCTCCTTTGTCGAAACCATTTCGTATTTCTTAGGTTTTATGTTATCCTATACTGAAATCACCACTTCCAGAACTTTCAACCTGTTTTTGTTATACTCCAGACTGTGATATTTTTAACAAACGAGCTAAATTAACTTTTCTTAATATATACTTTCAAATTTTAGATAATTATTAAATTTGGGGTTTTACTCAGCTGGTAAAATTTGAAAGGGAAAAAAACTAACTCTTTGACATTTTTCTGTCAAATCCATCTCTTAAGGATGAATTTCTCATTGGTTCATAAATAACAAAATTTTGCGGTGCTTGATCACCGCATCCAATTTCTTCAGTTAGTCTGTAAAACTATATGTCATCATACATACTTTTGTTTTTGCTTGATAAGACAAAGGCAAAACTTTTGACATTTTTAAATCATTGAGGTTAAATTGATTTGTCTATAATCATCAAGATACGCTTTTCTGTTCTACCAACATTCGTGCATAGCCAGGGGCCGACTATAAATATTGAGGGCCCCGGCCCAACTTGCATTTGGGGGCCCCTTGACGTATGTATTGGATATACATCTAAAAATTGTACGCACCCTTATTTCCATTTAAAAATGCAGGCAAGAATATGCTTTTTGATCCCACTTTCACGTTAAAGTCGGTTATCAAAAGGATGCACTTGCAGAGCTGAAGTCGTAAAAGTTTTGGTAGAAGTAGCGAATAATATGTGGTACTGGCGCACCAATTTCTTGTTTTTGAAAACTCTGTTCTTTTATTATCCCGTTCTCAAAGCTGTGGTTGTAATAGTTGTAATTAGTTACTAGCTATGATTTCGCTGAATTCGTTTCGGATTGTAAATCTAAAGAAAAAAAGATTTTTTTGCAATAATTTATTATTTTATCACGTTAAATAAAATTTTCAAATAAATTCTTTTGGGGCCCTTTCTTTCGCAGGGCTCGGGCGTGGTCCCCGCAATCCCTTGCCATAATCTGGCCCTGTGCATAGCAGAAGAGTAAAGCTGTCTTTACTTTTCTTACATCCATGGTATTATTCACCATGATATGCACGAGTTTTTGTAGGTAAAAGGTGAAAAAAAGGGCATGTTTTATAAAAGTTAAGATACTCTTCAATTCATATTCGATGAGATTACTTGGTAAATTTTCAACCAATTCTTCAACATGATCAAATGCTCGCAAAGAAAATAATGTTTCTTCTGAGCCTGGTGGGACAGAACCCAGATCGTCTGGATTGCCGGTCAAGTTTTCTGCCCATCAAGCTACAGGCGACTACCCTCCCCCCCCCGCCCCACACACACCCACACTGCGAACCTATAGACGGCTGTTACGACGGACCACTTGGCAAATCAGGGTGCAGCGCTTTGGCTGCTTTTTGAACCAAGGCGACAAGCCAAAGAAAACAAATGTCAGAAAAGCGAAACAAGGGTTAAGATTTAATTAGAGTAATTCTCATCATAGCCGATGGTGTGATCGAATTATATTAGATGAATACAACCTCATCTAATGCAACCACACCATCGGCTATGATGATAATTACTCGGATTAAATTCTTCAACACTGTCTGAACTAACATCTTTTGATTCACTGTTTATAGATTTATAAAAAAAATCCTCATTTTATTTTAAACTTATGAGGTCATCCTGTAGAAAAGCTAACATCGTCGCCCATATTTATCTTTAAAATAATCTCTGTCGCACTCTCTATCAGCAATGGTCCATTTATCGGGATACCGGATGCTCAACATTCACTGATAATCTATAGCAAAATGCCTTTAACTTCTGAAAAGTTTATTATCCGTAAATGCAGCATTTTAGAAGTGGACGACGACAAAAAAAAAATGGATTTCTTTGCACCTCTACACTGAAAATTGTGTTTTGGGATTATCCAAAATCGGGTCTACTCCTTTATTTAGGATAATTGGAGCTCTACTATACATTGCCTTTCAAAATTTGACAATTTATATACGAGAAGACAGCCCTGGTAATAGTAATACGATCATATCCTTTCTGAATATTCCGTGAGCTCCTTACAACATAGATAATTGTTTTATCACCGTGAGTACTCTCGTTAACGAGGTTCGACTATATTTATTTCATCCATGTTTTGTTTAAATTCTTGAAGCTGTGGTTGTGGAGGCCTAAAACGAGTATGAAACTAGTATAAGTTAATATTAATGCTATAAGAAGTATGAGCTCTAACTTTAGAAAACGCATAAAAATGTCTAAGAATATTTACGACATACGTTCCCCTTATATTGTGTTTTTACTTTTATTTTTAACTCTTGGTGAAGAGGCGTAACAATTAAAAAATTATGAGGGGGGCGCAAGAAGCTTTAAAAAAGATCAAGTGATTCAGTGTTAAGGAAAGCAATGCACTTAGTTAGACAATGGGGGGGCCGTGAGCCCCCTGCGTCCCTTCCTTTCTTACGCCACTGATTCTGTGTCTAAAGTAAATATAAATATCATTGTATGCCTAAGATAAACATAAACGCATATAAATACCATTTGAAGTGGATTCTTCCTGTGCAGATAAGAATTTAAGGAATGATTAAATGAAGTAGTAATTTCTGTTGCCATTTTTCAGAAACATAGTTCCCGAAACTGCTACCAAATCTTTGAAATATGTTTAGTGATGCTTTTGGACAGTTTCCGTATGCCACGGAACTAGCATTTTATCTACTTTCATATACCTGCAATTCTTTAACTTGTGGTTTATTATTGAGGAATGAAGCTGTTTTCTCACATGTTTACATAAATATATAATCATAGGCGTAACTACGAAATTTTTCTGGGGGGGGGGCATGGGCCCCCATAAAAGATTACCGGTGTTCTCATCGATATTTCCAAAAAGTATTGATAATTCCTATTCCCAGAAAAACGTATAGATATTCGCCTATATCACTCTATCGGAATATCGATACACCTACTACTTCTAAACATCCCTAATTTCAAAGAATCAATTTTTAAGTACCTTTTTATTGAACTATACGAGGGAACACATAACTTTTCCCTTTTCGTAGTAGAGTTATGATTTATTCATTAACATACTAGCGTATGGCAGAAATTAATATTTATATAAATTGATTAAATATTCAGAAAGAAAAGAACGATTACAGGCACCGTAGGCATACTGTTCGTTCACGAAAAGAAGTTGGATGGAACAGTTAGAAATAACGGGAGGTGACGTCACAAACGGGTTAGTTCATTACAGCAGAGGAGGACTACAATTTCAGAACTTGTTTTTAGTGAACGTTTGTCGGCGCCAAAATCAAGTTCTGAAATTGGAGTCCCCACTCTGCTGTAATGGGATAGGCCGTTTGTGACGTCACCTCCCGTTATTTCTAACTGTTTCGTCGGACTTCATTTCGTGAACGAACAGTAACTATGGCATTTTTTGTGTTGTGAGAGGGGGGGGAGCATGACCTTTTTTTATGAGAATAAATTATAAAGGCCTATTGAGTTTTAGTCTCCTATATATATTTTTTTTTCCAAGCATGGGTGTATGCGGAGGGAGGTGGGGGGAAGCTGCTCCCTAAATCAAGCAAATAAAAATACTGAACTAAAAGTGGCATTAAAATTTAAATTGTAGTAAAATGGTGTTCTGCCCATAATACAAATCCTGGCTACGTCTATTATTCACGGCTTTAAAACATTTCGTTAAAACAATTTGGTGTTGATTAATGCACTACTGGGTAACGCAGTGTTATAATAGTTAATGTAAATATTGTAATTATGGGAACTTTAATCAATATTCTAGCCGGTAATTTGAACTCAACTATTGAAAAATGCGGAACAGATAGATCCATCTGCGATCATCATTCGTGTAATACATGAACAATTACAGGAAAGTGGGAGATCATTACCTGCATTTGGAGAAATTATAGTAAATAGAATAATTTTTGAGAATGAGAAGTAACGTTAGATTTTAAGAATGATGATAGCATAAATGGCAACAGCAATATAGATTATATTTCTGACGATAATAACAGTTCTGTAATTCACACTTTTAATAACAACCGTTCAGATTATACATCTGATAATGATTTTTGCGGGGAAAATTGTACTTTGAAAGAAATGAGAAACATTGTGAGCTATTGCAATTCTTGTAAAAGAAAGAAACTTCAACAGACTCAAAGACGATGTCGAAAAGCAGTGGATTATGAAATAAGTCATTTTAAAAAATATATTACGGAATTTGGGACAAATAGGAAGAAATATAAATTAATTCAATGTACACTATTAGAAAAATTCAAACACGCTGTGTAAGTGTATATTCGTATATGATGCAGACTAAAAGAGATGCGCTTATCATAAAGAAAAGGGTTTAAACATTAGGAACTGTATGATTTCAAAGAGTTTTATATACAGAATAAAAATATGAGTATATATTCTCGTAAAGTTACGAAACATATAACAGACAAAATTAAAATAAAGAAGCCGTAGAAAACACAGCAACTAAATTCGTGTTAACATCACGTAATGCATTTGCACATTACTCAAAGAGCCAAATATTTAATGCTGATCAGAGTGGTTTTGCATATTTCATACCAAATAACAGAACATTATCTCACAAAGATGAAAAAAATTTAGTTTCGTCCGCGTAATCTGTGACCCACTCATACACTTTTATATGCCCTTACTTATCAATGGATGGAAAATTGAAAGGTTAATTGTTACGTTTGCGTGAATCAACAAGATCCGTTAAGCCTCAAGTTTGACGTCACACATGTTTCGTGCCACTAATGTTTACAAAACATACACAAAATCTTGTAAAATGAGTACAGAAATCATGAATGAAGGGTTTTTAAATTGCTCCTTTCTACTTTAAGACCCCCCACACACTACCACCTTGTGTCATATTGGATTCTTGGATTAGATCCACTGACTCATCTACATATAGTGACTTTCAGAACAATTGCATGAAACTTCAAATTCCTCCAGCCACAGCAACACTAATTCAAC
>QLNU02015360.1:187199199-187217032 GCA_006491805.2 Dysdera silvatica | reverse complement strand
ATTATATATGTTACAATTTGTAGGTCAGAGTAGAAATGTTTTGTGGGAAAAATGAGGGAAAGGGGTATTTTTTTATATTTTACTTTTAAGTTCTATACCGCCGATTATTTTAAAAATTTTTAGATTTTAAATATGGATTTGTTTATTTTGATTCTCCAGGCAGAGGATCCATTGCATTCTCTGTATCTACGCCACTGACTGGTATCAGTGTTTTTTTCTCCAAATGGATTTCATGTGAAATAAAATTTGTTAGTAGTCAATAATTTCACCCGTAGTCATTAACTTCATTAGATATTATAAGCGTCAATTTTAGCTTCACTAGAACTCCGCTAAATGTAAGGTGTACACTACAATCAATTATTTTTTCGTTAACATTCACCGCAAAATTTTATTGGTTTCCGAAAAACTTGCTCATTGCGCCAAACAACACCCTATTAAAAATGAATTCCTCTATTTTACTACTTCTCGCATAGCTTGGAAGTAACGCAAGAAAGTTACATTTCAGTGCAATTATCGAAATCTTAAAAAAAAACAGAAAAATTTTATAATTTAATTTTACAGATTAATTCTTTCGATTTCTTTCATTACTCATATAAACCTTTCATGTGACATAGGTCCTGATTCAAGGTGTGACTGATACTTGTAAGATATATGACACAGTGCGAGTGGAAGCGCGCGCGAAAAACCAGTTATGAAAGACGCCCTTCCCTCTACTGGAATGAAATAATCCGTCTGTGATGTCAGCTCCCTTGAATTCTAACGGTACTGCCAGCCAATTTTCCGCGAACGGACTATACTTACAACGTTGGAAATATTAGTACATAAAAAAATGTAACAAAATACTCTATAATAAAATATTATTATTGTCCCTTATTTATTTATACCCAATACTCATATAGTTTAATAATGTATTTATTATTATGTATTTTATAATAATAATCAAAAAATTATAGAACCAAAATCTTCTGTACTCATGAAGGGGGAGAGGAGGTCAGGCATATGCTTATTTTTTCTGACAACGGGTAGGGGGAGTATAAAATAGCCAGAAATATATTTACGTAAGACTTGAACGGCCCTGAAGTGCATACATAAATAGAATGTATAGCTTTGGAATGTAAACGCCTTGGTCTGCAATTAACAAGCAGTCCTTTAGTTTTATTCATGCGCGAAACACGAGTTATGAAAGACTCCCTTCCCTCTACTGCAAAGAAACAAGCCGTCTGTGATGTCAATGCCCTTGAATTCTAACGGTGCTACCCGCCAATTTTCCGCGAACGGACTATAGGCGCGAAACCGTAGATTTTTAATCATGACCCGCGACTAGTCCCTGCTTTTCGCGCAAGAGAACGTTAGGCTTATGGTCAAAAAATCTGCTCGTATTAAAAGTAATTCGTCTTATCCGGCAAGGATATTATGCTATATAATCTGACAAAACTTCAAAAACCGGTTCCTATTAAAAGTAATTCGCTTTAAGTGTGTTCATCTTAACGAGGTTCGACTGTAGTAAATAAAGAAATAACAAAAATTCAATTTAGCCCTAAATTCAGTTATATTAACGAGCATGCGGTTTTGAAATACAAAAATGGGCAATCGGCAACATAAAACCAAGCAGTATTCGCAAGGCAGTTAGCGAAAACGAAACTCACTGTAGAATTGATATAGACTCACCCTTTTTGTGTTTGCTTGAGGATTCAAAGTAAGCGTGCGTATTTCCCCTTCAGTGTAAAAACAATTTCTTAAGAAAGGGGAAACCGATGGCTGTCCAGAATTTATTGTGGTGGCTATCTCCAAATTACGCTAGCGGCAGTTAATTTGGTTGAGGTCACTTCTCGCGTACAGTTGGAACGGCCGTCTTCAAACTCTGGCCCTATGTTTATAGTGTATCCGTTAGAGTCAATTAGTGGAGCACAGATGCCTTGCACTCGCATTCGTGAAGTGAGAAGGGTCCGACAAGAAAACGGAGTTTGCTTTTCACTCCATAGATTACCAAATTCAGGACGTTGTAGTGGGGACTATGTCCGAATGATGGGTTGCGAGTTGAAATATCACACAAGAAAAAAAATTTGCGACGGATGAGAAGATGCGTTTTATCAAATTAGAAGCGCAGCTCGTTGTTGTTGCGTTGTTTGTGTGCATGTGTAAACTTTGGAAAATATGAATTGAGGTTAGAAAGTTTTTAATTCGAATGACATGTGTGTCCGCCCACGTGATGTGATTGGATAGAATGTTCATCACACAGACAGCATCTGATACCTACTGATCGATTTCTCGCTCCTGGTCATCATTCACATACTCCACAAGTGTCACATAAAGAAGTCAAGTTTCTTAGAACGTTGCACACATGGCTATCTTCCCATCCAGTAATAGGAAGTAGTCACTGGGAAGATTTCTTTCCCCACGTGTTTACGCATATACGACTGATAATTGTATTTTTAGGAAATTTTGGCGGGAAAGCTGTAACTTTAGCACAAACCCGCCTTACATTTATTCACAATAAAAGAAATGAAATGCGGGAAATTTTCTGGGGGGCAGTCAGCCTTCTGGGGCCGGCCCTCCCCGACCCCCACCTAGTTACGCCAATGTATATAATTATTTTTCTGCGTATTTACATTCAGTTGAGATCTAATTCTCCGAAAAATTGCGTAATCACGTGCTTCTTGCATCGCACTATAGGGTAATAAAATTTTGTTGTTTCATACGCATTTTCCTCTACCTGTTATTATCAATCATGTCTGAATAAATACGAAAACACATAAGGTTTCCTGTTGGAAATGCGGGAATTCCCCTTAATTCCTTTTAGTTGCGGGAACAATTTAAAGGATGTGGTGTTTCGTCGTTTTCCGAAGTACAGCAAAATAAATAGCAATGGACTGCGTTATGTAAGAGAGTGGATTCTTTAATATTAGAAAATACACGAATGTGTTCACTACCAATATGTAAAAAAAAAGTAATTGGGATAATAAATTTAATTGGGCTGGCGTATGGAATGAGAGAAGGATTAGCCATATTTCCTGGGATTACAGCGTCACCCGGCGGCCACCCTTCCCCGCTTAATAGTAGTCAGCCATATTTCATTGACAGAAATTTAAATGACAAGAGCTCTACTGAACTTTAGAACAGAGTTTTACCAGCTGTTTTAGAAGCAGTGTAAAATAATGGCACCTGTTCTGAGCCAATATTTATTTACGGTGGCCACCTGGCACATTACTCTTTCATGGCTAAAGAGTGGCTAAATGAATACTTCCCAAGTCAGTGGATAGGAAGAAGAGAGCCTATCCTATCGTCACTGTTCTTCTTCGATTTAACTCTTCTTGACCATTCTCATAGGGGATATTAAAATTTTTTAAAAGTTATTTTAAAAATTTATTCCAATTGTTTATTATAAAAGCTTTTAATAATAATAATAATATATTTTATTGTATTTCAGACCATATGTTACATGTACAGACCAAAATTATTCATTGCATAATTACATCTATTTAAATGTGATTAACATCATGTATATATTAATCCATTTAACATAATTAATTTTAATTTGTTTAACATTATACATAAAATGCAAGTAATAATTCTAAGCGTTCTATTTTCTATTTCAAAATATCATTTGATTTAATGAACAATAACGTAAATTAATCGTAAATTATCTAAACTATCTTAATCAGAGCTGAAATGGGCCCATAGTAAATACAATCAAGGTGTATAACAAACTTCTAGACGCAAATACACTCATCTTGAACATTTTTGTCTTTGGGCATCACGCCCCTCCTGTATTCCTTTTCTCTTTCTTTTTTTTTTTAATATTAGTTTAACATATCTAAACATCATTTCATTAAAATGAAATTAGTTTATAAAGGATACGCCCTTTAATCACCAAAGAATAACTTAGGCTGAGCATCGAGAGAAAGACAAAGATTATCAGTCAAGTCATTTTTTAACGTAGGAAACACTTCCATTGAGAAGGTCAACTTCAGCTTAGTAGTAAATTGTAAACACTTTGAACAAAAATTTAGTTTGATAATAAAAATCTTCGGAACATGAAAAGTATTTATTTTATGAACCTATTCCGTCAACTCTCCAAAGTGGGAAGGCTTTTCGGTTAGGAGTTTCTTTGCAATTCGCGACCCCTTCCCACCAAGGTGCTTACGTAATACTTGAACGCTTCCTTATCTTACGTTCCATTTTACACAAAAAAAATTGATTTTGGCATTACCAGAAAGACAATTAAATGGTTTTTTAATAATGTACAAATGTAACAGGAGTATCTCCAAAAATAATGAAAAATATGTAATTTCCATCTTTCTCTGGCCCTGCTTTTACTTAGCATTCCCCGTTAACCCGGACTCTAGCCCAGTAGTGCCAAAAAAAAACCCCGCTTATTGTCAAACTGTTCCTTATAGTTCGAAGATTGGTTTCCTAGGACTAAAGAGAGTCGGATTCCTTGAAAAAAATTAAGTCTCAGCGCAGTATAACTTTTACTGTCCTCGCGCCGTAAAACACGAGCAAGCGTTTTTATTTTTTTTTCCTAAAATAGAAACTCGATGTTTATTATATCAAAAGATAGCACATTCCAGAAGCTTTGAAATAAAACTATAATGGACTTTATATGTTTTCTAGAAGTCAAGATATAAAGGGTGATGCGCCCTTTCAGGAACGCGCTGTATATTTAAAGAAATATTCATAGTTTCAAATTACTTAAAAACAATAAAAATAAAAAAATTGAAATCGGAGCGAAGCAAAATATAGGAGCTAGAGAAAATAACCATACTGCTACAATCTTGTCATGAAACTCTCGTCACTATATGTATGGTATGGTATGGAAGTAGAATTCCTTAGGCATTAACCACCACCGCCACACAGCTAGTTACTAATCGTAATCGATTGTAACTACTTCTAATTTGATTGCACTATCGGGGTATGTGCAGCTGTGAATTAGGCGATAATAACGACTGGCATGATAGATGAGACATTGTATGATGATTTTTAACAATCTAACCCCCGCCCCCTCCCCCTGAAAATGCTTTCAACACTAAAAATCTTATAAAAATGTAGAGAACTGTTCGTAAAAGAAGGGTGCTCGTTTAAGGAGGCAGTCAAGAGGACAATCAGATACATGTTGCACCACCTAGTGAGGAATCACTGTTATCAAGGAAACAAGAAGATAGTCGTTTAGTGGGATGGTGAGTTGAGAAGGCTTTTCAATTTGAAAAGGTTTCTGTCTACAAAAAGAAGAAGAAGAAGAAGAAGAAGAAGAAGAAGATCATCGGGGGAAAAAAAGTTTAAAGAAAAAAAAGAGATCGCGGGGATATAAGGGTTGGTCGTTTGAGAAAACAGTCGCTTTAGAAAGGGTCCAATGCAGACAAATAAAATTCCTTTATTGTCAGAGAGGAGGTGACTGCGATAAGAAGGGTTGCCAAAATGAGGAGAACCTGTCCATCTCAAATCTCGTAGGAATGAGGGAAAAAAATCGAGAGACTTTTCGATATATGGACATATATATTATAGATATATATTTCGATATATCTTGTTTGTGAACGTGGGATTGGTGCTCTTTGAGTCTGGGAGAGACTCAAAGAGCACCAATCGTACGTTCACAAACAAGATTTTGAAAAATCGGCCATTGCAAAACACTCATGGAAACATGGCCATCGTTTCTGTTTTGCCGATGCAAAAATAATTGAAAAAGTCCGTTCACCCTCAGATCTCAATTTTTTCGAGGCCTTTCATATCTTCAGTAATTCCTGTACAATAGTCAACGAGCCGGTTGAGAACAATTTTTCCCCTCTTGTTACAAACCTCTCTTTCAATCAACATAATTTCTTCTTCCAACAATAATTGTTCCTTTTCCTTTTACTTAGCATTCTGCACAATAGATGGCGACACAAATCAGGCTTTTTGTTATGTTACCTGTTTCGCCTTTTTCACTTTTTCGTTTTTGATTTAGTGGCAACAAATCAGTTTGGACGAATTTTCTGACGATGGTGGACGCTTGATTTTCCACCGAAACAATTGTAAAATGTCTCTCCTGCTCAAATTAAACTGCGTTTGTGTGTAATTTGTTTTAAATAATATAGTTTTAAAATATATTCTTTCAAATTATTCTTGCCAAATATCTCAGTCCATGCCACGAAAGTTACTGCGAATCTTTTTATTCTTTTTTTATTTTGCCAAACTAATAGCTTTTATTATTTTTTGTGACAATTATTTTGAAGACTTCAAATATTAATTTTAATGTGCAAGCATGCATGTAGTTTAAGATGTTACTTAAAATATCTTTTTAAACTGTCAGTCCAGTAATATTTGCAGTAAATTTTTTAAAGAAATAAAATAATTTCGGAAACACAGTGTCATACCGTTATTTGAGCTACAACTTCCGATCAGGGCCGGATTATTGCATAGACAAACAAGACAAATGTTTAGGGCCCGTTTTTTTGTGGAGCACAGCGAGGTGAAGGCTCAGCGCTACTTCAAAATCATTGCCAATCGGATCTTACCATCAGAGCAATATTTTTATCATGGCGCAAATATCCTGGACGTTTTCACGAATTTTAGAATTTGTTGTATGTACGTTGTGTGCAAATATGTTGCCTATACGGACTTTATTTTCAAAGTTTAAAATTTAAATTCCAGAACGGATTAGCGATCGATCAGATATTGGAGCATTTCTATTGGTCCTGAGATCCTCGTTATATACGGTGCTAATGTAATCACACAGGCTTAATTTATACTACATGGGCCCTGAAAAAACATTACATGGGTTAAATTTATAATGCAAGGAGCCTGTGAAAAAAATTCTAAGGCCCCACGAAGCTTTAATCCGACCCTGTTTCCGATATTTGAAAGTTGCAAATGTTGTCAGCGAAGAAAAATATATCCATTATATGTAGCGGTGAGCTAAACTCGTTTTCCCCTGGCTCAAGTGAATCGGTTGTTAAAATATTTTAAAAATAAGGAAGAGTTCAAGTATTACGTAAGCACCTTTGGGGGAGTGAGGGGTTGCCGTTGGTCTTATTTTCCTATGTTAGCCAATGTTAATTTTGCTTACTGAGGTGGGGGTGAAATGGCCAAAATATTGCTTATGTAATACTTGAAGATCTCCCTAAAAACCGGTTTCAAAATATGAACCAATATTTTTACTGCATTTTAAAAGGTGCATACGAACACTCAGTGAACCAGTTATTAAAATTTTTTGCAGTTCAGTGAATGGACGCCGACGGCATAAAAATATTGGGAGTGGGGGACAATATACGAGTAAAAGGCATTTTCTTTGAAATTGGAGGGAGACGTGGAACCCCAATACCAACATTGGGGGGACGGGTCCCCCTGCCCCCAATGAATTTGAAAGAATGAAATGAAGTTTAAAGCAATAAAAGTCAAAACCCTACTTATTATATGTGCATGTGTTTATACCGAATTGCTATTAATCAAACGTTTATATATTCGGAAAGTCTAGAAATAAATTCTTAAAAAAAATACTTACACTAATCGTATTTTAATTAGCTTTAAGCACAATTGTAATTAAAAGAACCCTTTTTAAAGTTATTATTACTTAACTTCTGTTGCTAATAAATCTTGCGTGTAGACGATTGCCGTGCACGTTTTCTCTCATAGACCGTAAACTACCGAAAGACAAAAAAGAATTTTCATTACACTTGCAGGCACATGCTGGATCAAAATGAACGTCTTCCGCGTTCCAGACCCTGGCAATAATTTTTGTTATATCCGGAGAAAATCAAACGGTTGTTAACCTCGTCAAATATATGAACTTATATCAGAGTACATCAGTTTAAAGGTCCGATATAAAACGAACATTTTTCCAGAATAAAAAAGAATCACAACATTTAGAATAAAATACGAATAAACTCAAGATCTAAAAAACCTAATCAGCCGTAGGCTACATAGATTGATGTAGTCTGAAGACTGAAATTGCAAAGCACTCTAGAAGCTACAGATCGAGCGAAACCGAATTACACAATCAGAACTCAATTTATGGGAGACTACAAGATTGCATAACTCAAATTTTCACGTAATTATGATTCGCTGATGGCTTTGAAAATAAGGAGATCCGATACTATTGATATTATAAGAGAACGTCAGAAAGTAACATCGCTTATTCCTAAAAATTTTGCTACTCTTAAAAGGCAAAACCTTTTATATTTAAATATAAAAGAAGGAGTGGGGAGTCGTTTATAGGAGGGGTCGGGGTTGAAGGGATTCTATTTAAAAGAAGAGGTGTAGCAAAAGTCACTCCCCAAACTAAAGAATGGTAGTTTGATTGCTTCTGTTTGTAAATTTTTAATGAAATTAAAAATAGCATTAATGTTGAAAACATAATTTTTAATTTCAAGACCATCGCCTATGCTTGAATCATGATCTTGGGATCATGATTGCTATAACAGCACCTAAACCAAGCATATTGTAATATAGGGCGATATTTTTTAGACTATAATTGATTGTGAACCAAAGAATGCATTTTTATTATCTCATTTCGATGTCGTATGTCAATATCCATTTCATCGATTGCTATTTTATTGGTTATTTTTTTTTACAAACTTTATATTGTCGAAAGAAATAAACATCCAGCGATTGTATGAGGGATGTTGTTTCGGGGGGTATTTGCAAGGATATACAATTTTCCGGAAAATCTTAATAAGTGTTTGGGTCTGTACTACCTGTCCATGAGTTTAGTAAAACACAGGAAGGAGGAGACATGATGGGTTTCATACAACATTCTACCCACTTTCTCATTTTGATTTTGTCCATTTTTTCCGACTTGGAGCATGTAATATATAAGTTTGAAGGTTGAAATAAATTCGTTTTGAAACGTTGTTAATCGTTGAACAGTCGGGCCAAATGTTTCCTCAGCTTCTCTTAAACAAAGTAACATTTTCCCTGTCAGTTCCCCATTCATTGATATTATTGGCATTATTGTATATGAATGTGTTCTGCCAAAATCAGACCCTATTAAAGAAAATGTCTGTTTTTCACCTTTATGCGATAGCTGCCTTTAATTTGGAAGAAAATAATTAAAACCACTTTGATCAGAGTTAAAAATTTGTTGGGGGATAATATTAGCAGTAACATTTCTCGTTATCAAAATAAATTCTATGGCACTATCTTCTATATTACCCATATTCTGGGTGTATATTTGAGTGATATATTTTGTTACTTTCCACTGAACTGTTTTGTTTTGGCTCTTAAAATTATCTATAAAATTATCGGAACATTTAAAATCCTCAAATCCTAACTCTTGGGATTTCAGGATCGCCCATCTTTTCAAATCTATATCATGAACAGGTAAATAATTTTCCCTAGCTTTTGTAAATCTGGCTAACATTTCATTTTTTATTATTTTATACTTTTCTATATTTGTGCCCATATTTGATATATATTTTCTAAACCTCGAAATATAAGTAGGGTATTTTACTGTTGGATATCTCCTGTTTGTTTTCTGGAATTTATTTTTTTGACAACTGTCAAAATACTGAACAATTGTTTGCATATTTTCTAAACTGAATTCATTTGCCAATTGATCGCCCTTTACAGTACAGTTATAATATTCGTCACCGACTATACTAATATCACTTTCTTCGTCGATACGGAAATCACAATTGTCTTCAAAATCTAAACTGATATTTTCACTGACATTGTTATTAAAAATTATGTTTTCGATTTTCGACAATACTTCCCGACTTTCCTTAAGTTCTTGATCAGTTATTAACGACGGAAGCGTGTCGTATTTATTAACGACCAAATTCAAAACGGATTGAATTATGTTCACTATATTTTTCATTTTCTCACAATCGGAAACTCGTACAACTATATTGACGTTACACTTGCGGACGAGTTTATATAGCTAGTGGAATGCGAAACTTAAATGTCCCGCCAACTCTTCAAAATTGTCGCCAAATTCGCCAAATATCTATGCTAAAAGTTCATTTTTCATATTAATTTTTTTATACTGTTTAAATTAGCTGAGACATAATTTTTTATTTTTATCCGTTAAATACGATGATCCTTCATAATCTTACCGACTTCAAACCTGTTTTTGCTCACATACAGTGCGATTAAAAAATATCAAACCTGGAGTAAAAGTGTCATTTTTGGACTTCAAATATTCATAAAAAATTGTCATATCATTTTAGCAGACAAATGATTACATATTCGTGATCAGGAAGTCAAGCACTATCATCTCCTATAGGTCTGATCTCAAAGTGCAGTGAACAGCGAAAGGGGTTCCCTTCTCAGTCTCTGTTCACATAGAACAGAATGAAACTTTCAAGTTTTATGTCCAAGTCAGTGGTTCTTAAACTGTGCTCCCCGGAGACCCCAGGCTCCGCGAAAGACATTGGTATTAAAATATTCAGTAATTGGAAAAATCCTAGCTTCTTAAATAAATTTATTAATCTAGTTTTTTTAGCGTCAAAATGGCTATTTATTAGGGTAGGCATTTTATTAGCGTACATTCTCCTACTGCTGTTTAAAGGTAGTTCAGATATTATTTAAATTCAAGCATATATTTTGGATTGTTTTATATTTTCCTACATATAAGCAAAAAAACGCAAATAGCTGACCCATCCCATGCTTACGTGAGGTTTTTATTCTCTGATTTTTTATTTGCTGCTGTAAATACCACTTTTTAAAGAAATTTAAAAATTGGTATAGGTTTTAATTATGAATTAATTAGTGCATTTCTGTTAAGGCAGTTGTCACTTGGTAACAACCCCCACTGTGCTCGTTGTATTATTTTCGATGCGTAAGACATCGAAAATAATACAACAGAACTATGATTACGCAACTTACGTAAGCATAGTTCAGCCAACGCCCTCCTTTTCCCAAAAATAAAAATCAGCGAAGTTCAAAAACCCATCCCTCCTAAGATACTTACGTAATAACTTAACCCTCTGACTGCTTATCCCGCGATTTCCACGGGCAACATGAAAGTAACAAAATTTTTCATCCCGCGATTTCCAAGGGTGTGCAATTTTTCCATCTATTTAAAAGCGCATCCCGCTTCTCCACCGTTTAACTGTCGGTAATGCATTTTCTACAATATTTAGACTTCTAGTCGTAGTTTGGTCAACAAATGGCGTTATTGTCGCCTAAATTTTCGTATTTGCATAGAGTTCACTAACTGATTTTGCAAGCGCTCCCTTTGTTATCGGTTTTTGTATTCAGAATATGGCTTGTAGGAAACGTTCAGCGAGTGATTTTTATTAGTATACATGCTTTATATTTGTATTCTATAAAGTAAACCGTAATTTAATCAAGATTTATTTTCAGAATTTTTGAATTTAAACGATTACTCTTAAAATTGATTTTTATGAAAGCCTGTTCTTATGCACGAAATTTATATTAAAAAAATCTTGTTTACAAAAATGTGCTACATATTTTAACTCTCAAATACATGTAGATTTGAAATATGTAATAAAAATATATGCAATTTTTGAAGCGACTTTGATAAAAAAAAATCAGCAGTCAAAGGGTTAACGCACCCCCTTGTATACATAATGAATTGCTAAATTTTTAAGGTTTACGTGATAGAATTTGGGGCTCCGTCATATAGTTTTGGATTTAAAAGGGCTCCGTGACCAAATAAGTTTAAGAAACGCTGGTCCAAGTGATGATCGTAGGCGATTTTTAACGATCTTGAGTACAGGGAAGACTATCTCACAAGAAACTTGGGTACAAGATAGCGTACTTTTAGTAAGTATCAACTTATATGCCACATGCAATGAATCATACAGTGGACATTCTGATTTTAGCTCACATAGCAATTCAAGAGTGTAAACTAAACACTTTCAGCACTTTTGCTTGTCCTTACATGTCCGGATAGTTTCAATCATCTCGTCATAGTCGTTATAAGAGACTGTTTCCATAGACTCTCCTGAGATGGTTTGCTCACCACTGTTGTTGTTGGTTGAATTCAGGAATAGGATCATCAAGATCTCCTTCATTCTCGGATGAGTCATTTGGGTAACAATCCATTAAATCCTGTCGAACAGATGCCGAATTGGCATCGGATGCTGAAGACATTGTGAATAAATCGGGGCAGTAATTATCAAAGTACATTGCAAGCTAACACAATTCTTGCTTCAGCTTCAGTTTATCCTTACCAATCAGTGATGACAACTCTTTAAGTGTATCTTCAGACAACTTGCCATTCCTGCCTTTAATTTGATTAAAGTTCCTTGGGTCGACCCAAGTCATAGCAGTCAATAATGCTTCATTGTGATGGAATCTCTCAGATATTTGCTGCTGTGCTGTATCAAAGATCATATTGAAAACAACAATTTCGAACTCTTTTACGGGTAAGAAAGAAAATTGTCTTACTTCCTTATGAGCAAACTCACATCCTTGTTGTTTGACAATTGGGACCCACCCGGAAGATCTACTTCAATTATGATGTCAAGCCTCTTACCTACGAATTTCTCCTGCATGAATTCGGAGAATCGTCTGTCACTTATGTAAATTTGTTCAAAAGAAGACTTTTTTGTACATCGTTTTTTTAGAGTTCGAAGCTGCAAAGTAGTCAATGTCCTGAATTTGCGGATAGAACGGAGCAGGTGATGTGATATTGAATAACTCACAGTTCGCAAATGCCCAAAGTGTGTTCTTAAATTTGCACCAATTTTCAAGAAGGGTACTTGATTTGAACGAAACTTCGGAAACATTGCTGAAGTCATTGCTGTTTGCTATGATGTGTAGAGCTTCGAGCACTGTGGAGAATTTTGTGCATTCACGCGTTGGTGTATTGGTATCATCAAAAGAGCAGGCGAATGTTCTATTTTTGCTCGACTGGCACAAACCTTCTGGAGAGACGCCTTAGTAAAACGTCCTTCAGCGGATTCATTTATTTATTTCAATCCAAACGAGCATTCTCTTGTGGGACTCAGAAAGGAAAACTGCAGTACTTTGTATCAGGTCAAGGAAATCTTCGACGGTCTTACACGATTTAGTTGCATCCGTCATCACAAGATTCAAAATATGACCTTGACAATGAACCTGTTCCTTCCTGTATCTCTAATTTTCGGGGTAATTTTTTCTCTGTTCAGCATAAAATTGTAACCAGAAACCAGGCGGGGATTTATGATGGTGGCCCTGAGTGCTCTCCTTTTATATTAAAAAGTAACATTAGCTCTGTGTGGAACAAAATTAAACGTTAGGCCCCTCCTTTTAAAAAACTGTTGGCCGCCACTACCAGAAACGAATGAGCCAAAATTTAGGAGAGCGGAACAAACACCGTTTCTATCGCTTGTGTCCTTTCTTGTAATGAATTTGAGGATATAATGAACTTTTAATATTTTTTATATATTAGTTTATGATAATTAATTTAATGCTAATTATTATCAGAATGAGTAGAAAAATTTCAATTTGCAATTGGCAATATTTAAACGTACATCTCCCCCCACGAAAATTAAGTCGGATCGGCACTGGCCATGCATTTATAATTCTCTGTATCTACCACAAATAATTATAATAATGACGATTTAAATAATATTTGATTTACTTTTCCGTCATTCATGTTTCTCACGCCATCGGTACATTAAATAATCCTTGGGCCCATGGGGCGCAGTGGGCAATAGCCCATCAGTCCACCCGGCCTGAATGGGCCCATGTAGCCAGATCTCCCCCCCCTCCCCACAATAATTTAAAATAAATTGCAGTATTACATGTAATATATAAATATGTAAAATAAATGCTTAGTCCCCTCCACCACCCCTAATGATTTTAAAATCCTACGTTGTTGGGAAACCACAAACCAAAAAGTACTAGTGAAAAAGAAATACAAAAATTTTGTGAGATTTTCAAATCTAGTGCGATAATCACCTTCCACATCATACTTTGGATATTACGGATATAGAAAAGAAAAGCTGGTTCATATATATTGCAATGTCTGGTGACAGGCGAGTCAGCGAAAAGGAGAGTGAGAAGATCACGAAATACAAGGAATTGAAAATTGAGGTGGAGACGCTCTGGAGGGGTGAAGGTTACAATTGTTGCATCTGTAATGAGTGCATTAGGTGCCGTTTCCACAAAATTTAGACTACCAACTCAACACATTGAAAATAAACAACAGATGCTGTTACCAAATCCAAGAAGCCATACTCATGGAGATGGTTTACATTATACGAAGATACCTTTAGTTATCTAAGGTCCTTGGAAAGGATTTGATAAATAAATACAAATGGATGAAGACAGCCAAATACAACATGGACTTTAAATTTCCATAATAGGAATGTATATGTTATTTGCATTGCCATGACTAACCCTCAACTACGGATTCAGCAAAGTTCTGAAAGCACGTTAAACTGAACGTCTTATCAGCTGTATATAAATTGTTTATAATTAAAAATTTTAAACAAACTAGCTTACAGCAAAAAGAGGTGGGGGGGGGGAGGAGAAAATCATTCATCGTTTAAAATATCCTAGGTATGTGCTTATGAATTAGGCGCATTTGATACTGTCTGAACTATTTTTACCCGTATCCGTAAAAGTAATTTTAAATACTCCAACTGTGTTGACGATATAGTTATTTTTAGATATGCACGTTTGACGTATTTTCCTTTTCGATTTATTTTTAATCTCAAAATTTGTTATTTGGAAATATAATGTGGCTGCGATTTAGGCTTCCAACTTAATTACCGCGTGCCAGTGCTATATAATGAAATTGATTTATAAACTCTACTATTTCCTTGTGTTTATGAAGGTTCATCCAAACAGTTTTTGCTAAATATGTAAGTACACAATCTATACATTTTTTAATTCCCTCCATGATTGGTCAGGATGCTAAATAAATCATAGCAGTTACTTTTGTAGTATAAAAAATTTAATTTTTTCAACCGACTTTCAAGTTATCTATTTTTTAATGAGGAAAGTTGTTGAAGTTCAATGTAATTGCTGTTAATGAACGTTAAATTTCTTTTAAATGAAAAAGTGCATATGATTATGTGTGAATTATAATTTTTGATGTAATTTCTGTTTATAAAACACATAATATATAAATATAAAATACTTTACCTTGTTGCCAACAACCTGTGAAAGTATGTGCTTATTTTGTGGAGTTTTCGTGGAAAATCTCATAATTCGGTATTCAACCATTGTGAAATAAATGCTTCCCCCTTCAATGGTTGTCACATTTGTAACGAGAAATGTCAACTGCTTTTTGCTATTTACTTACAAAAATTACAGACTAGTCTCCTGTCTTTAAATTGAATCTAAAGATATAAAGGAATTGAAATGTAGTTAAATAGCGTATTTATCACTAAATTCGAACCATCCTCAACAGCTGCCAGATACAGAATCAGCCAGAATTCGTAAAAATTTTAAAGATTCATAAGAAAAGCAAAAACCATCACATTTTCGAGTGTGTTTTGCACAGTAAGTAGCTATTGTTAGCATGTTAGGAAAAAAATTGTAGTTCAAAACTTTCTGAAATTTTAACTATTAAAAAAGTAATGAAAATGACTGTGTGTTCAATTTGTGTATTACACCAGTAAATGTTCAACATGACTTCCATCACAACATAGGCCTACTGTTGGCCACTGAGAAGAAGATCCTTAGAAGTTGCTAGACTACTTTAACTTGAAATAGTTAACCCTCTGATTGCTTATCCCTCGATTTTCACGGGCAACATGAATGTAACAAAATTTGCTCATCCCGCGATTTTCTCGGGTATGCACTTTTTCCATCTTTCATCTCTCATCATCTTTGGTTACAAAAATGTGCTACATATTTTAACTCTCAATTACATGTAGATTTGAAATATTGAATAAAAAGAAATATGCAGTTTTTGAAATGATGTTTATAAAAAAATTGAGCGGTCAGAGGGTTAACTAAGCAAAACAGGGTAAGGGTAGCAATCTATGGACCTTTGTAAAGTATAGCAACCATGTTTTCTTTTTCATGTTACCCATCATGGGGGTTTTCTGAAATCCCCCGCACCTCCCAAATAATCGATTTGCTTTGATTGACAGTTTTGTTAGAGATATTCTCCTTAGCGGGGCCGATAGTATGACACAATTCAGGTGAATGATAACACCTGTGACTGTAGAATGCTGCATATCTGGATAGATGGAACTCACCTCACCCTGACTGGAATCTTTTGGCTGACCTTATATAAGCAAGTTAAATGTGACTTTTAATGTAGTGACTCAACTAGCATGTTTTAACACAGTGAGTCAACTACTTCCATCAGATAATGAGCTGCTATACTCTCTTTTGGCATTCTTTTACAACACGGTACAGGCTTCTGTTTTGTCGAGTGTTTCCTTCCATACATTTTTTCTTACTTGGATTCTGGTTTTCTCCTACTTTTTTTTAATATCTTCTTTTTTTCCTAATTAAAATTCAGCTTTTTTTTTCCTAACTTAAATAGAACTTAAAAAACAATTAGGCACTAGTACACATACTGTTCCATTTCGTTTTTAGTGAGAAGTGTTTCCAATACACTTGGCAACTTTGTCTTGGCTTGCCGCCATGTTGCTTACGTCTCAATACAGGCTCCGCCCCTTTCCTTCCTCCATCTTACTCTCAGCTTTCACCCCTACCCCTCTCCCCTTCTAACCTCTCTTCTTCAATCCTACCCCTCTAACTTCTCTCTCTCTCTCTCTCCCCTTCATCCCTTCCCCTCTCCCCCTTTAACCTCTTCCTCCTGTTCTTTCTCCTCCCCCTTCCCCTCTCCACCTCCCAACCCCTGTTTTCTTGGCAGTCTTTTCCTACTCCCCCCTACCCCTCTAATCCCTTTCTACTCCCAGCCTCCACCCCCTTCACCTCTTAACCTTTCCCGCTGTTGGCTTTCCTCTCTTTTCCTCCATCCATTCCCCTGCTCCTTTTTCTCGGTGCAGCGAACAAAATAAAAACGGCATACTAACTTATATTCCTTTTATCCGTCGGATAACTTCATCTCTTTACATACACCGTCATCCACGTTAGGCCTAGCATACCAGCACACTTTGCAAACCGGGCCCTTCTACTCCAAACCAAATAAACCTTCTCCCACAAACCAATCCAACAACATTCCTCTTCCCTTTCAACCGCAATTGAAGAAAAAAATCCATATTGAAATGTTCCGACATCTTTCCAATCGCTGCAACACTTCCATGACGCTCAAGACAACGACGAAGCACGCTTCAAGCGAGCAATTCCATACCTACAAGGATGACATCACACATCACGTGGCATACACTCTGACGTCCAAACCCCACCTACAGCGACTTTTCTACATTTCTCTAGGGGAGAAACACGTTGTTGGGATGGTATCTGTACTTCTACCAACAATTATTTTAATGAGAATTTTTGTTTTTCATTAAAAGAATAACCACAGAGCTGGTGAGGCCCCCCCTTACTTTGAATACAACTTTGGTCTCTTTTTTTTTTTTTCTAATTTAAATTCGATTTCATTTTTCTCTAATTTAAATTTCACTTCCTTTTCTTTTTTCTGTAATTTAAGTTCAGTATCAAGTTTTTTCTTTACTTTAAATTCAACTTTGTGTGACTCTTCTAGACTCATCATCATAACAAACGCAGATGCCCATCACAATTCTGCCATTTTGAGAAAGTAATTTTCATTAATCTACAAATATTTTGACACTATAATAACTATAGAAAAGTCACCACTAGTTTACAATACTCATTAATGTAATATTTGGTTTTGAGTCAGCTCACGTTTAATTTTGTTTGTTTGAGGAGGTAACAATTTTCTAATAGCTTCTCCAAAAATGCAGGGAATAATTTTGTTACATCCTCTTTATGACACTGCTTCCACATACTATTTCGCAGTTAAAAAAAACCTTCCCTAAACATTTATAAAAACCAAATAGCAAGAAAAAGGTGG
>QLNU02015360.1:187164830-187199099 GCA_006491805.2 Dysdera silvatica | reverse complement strand
TAACTTGTAATGATGATAATAAATAAAGCAGGCATTTTACAAACTGTGAGGAAACATTAATTAAAAATTTACTTTTTAAAATCTTGTCTCGCCTTATACATCCACACTATACGTCGACCACACACACACACCCCTGCACCACTTCAAAAATTAAACTAATATTCCCTGAAAACGTAGTCTGTACAATAATGAAAATGTGAATTTTATATTCGCGTCGAATAAATACCATTCGTCGGTGGCTCTCGAATAGGAATGAAAATCATAGGTATATGTATGGAGTGAGAAGAATAAGATACTATATGTACATTATGATAAGATAAAAGCAACGATGTTTTGAGAATTAATTTATTTTGTAGGAACAAAGAAATTTTATTTGGTAGAGGTCGTATTTTGCGAAATTTTCTGAATTTCAAATTCATACAAAAAGATCACGTTTCTAGAGGGAGGGAAGATAGAGGCAAGAATTCCCTGAGGACTGAGATTGAACTTAAAAAAAAAAAAATCACTGCCTTTTAAAATTTTATGCTCCAGACACTTACTCACACATAAATTCAGGATTCAACCACCCCCCCAAATAAAAATTACGGAAAATGTAGGGGGAGGGTGCTTATTAGGAAATTACTTCTAGAAGAAAACAAGAATTCTGTCGATCCGTCTTCGAATGTGACTGCGACAGAAAATCATGGAATACCAGAGGGATCTGAAATTACCTTATGCGCATTATTACAAAAAAAAATAAATTTCTATGAATAAATTTGTTTTATATGATGAAAAACAAATTCCTGATTATTTTTCAGAGGGGTGTGGGGATGAAAGCTTTTCTGGCAAAAGCAAATTGACGGAATTCAACGAAAGACTGCAGTTAAAAAACAGAACAATCCTCTGCTGTCTTTTGAAATTTTACCCTCTTAAAATTTAGTTCCTTGGACATATGCCTAACATATCTATTTATAAATTCGGATTTGACTGCACATGATCACAATTTAAAGCATTATGCACAAGTGGAAACTTCACCAAAAAAACTTTACTACCGATTTCGTTTTGCGTAACCTTCATAATCGAAAATTGACAGCAAACTTAAAAATAAGAAATGAGCGTGAAGCCAAGGAATATTGAATATCGCTAAACATAAACTATTCTCAAAGAACTTCCTTATAGGCCAAAAAGGGTACGTTAAGACGTTAGTGGAATGCTAGTTGGGTGGGGAACAAAGGTATCATAGTAGGCCAAAGCCCACTAGATTGCAGACTATGGGTTTTCCCCTAATGACAACAACAATGATTCTAATGTTGCGACATGCGTTGCTGAGATTGGTAGAGGGGAAAATAAAGGATTGAGCAATCGAAATTTGCATTATATAAACAATAAAAATAAAGTTAGGTGCCAAAAATAACGACAAGGTCTAAAATCTTGGTCGTCAAAACGAAATTTATAGGTGCAAAATATGACTAACGACTGCTAAGTTCGAGCTCTGTGATCAAGTGTTATGGAGATGTTATAGTGTCCTGTAAACAAAAATTACTTTAATAAAAGAGTAAATATTTTTCATAATAAAAGTTAATAATTGTAACATGTTTTGATGATTTTTTTGCAGATGAGGTTGCATTGAGAATGGATGAAAATGAAAAATTGACTACGAAAATTGCAGAGAAAAAAGATAAATCTTCCGATGAAGATAAAAATGTTTTAGAAGTTCACGGAGGGTCTATATCGGACAGGTTAGTATAACTGTGAAGTTACTGTAATTATATATTTAGCAGCTGGTTTAGTTTTTGTAATGTTCAATAAAATGTTTGCTAATTAGGTTAGCTGCACTTCATCGTAGTGGGTCAGAAAATTGGAAGAAAAGACTTGGTGGGCATCCAAAAGTTGAACTTCATGATGATGTGTGTCCAAAAATTAAATTTACTGAAAAACCTGTTACAATAATGCCAGTTAAAGATGTAAGTGTTTTGTGTTTATTTGTTCACATTCTGTAAATATGAAGTCATGCTTTGTGAATAAAGAATTTACTTCCATTTTATAAATAGAAATACTAATAGCTCAGTTTGCTTCATCCTCAGTGTTTTTAAACTTGCTGGGCTGGGTTCTAATGTCAGTAAGCATGGTCATATATGAATATATCATAGTTTTCGTCACATCCTAGGACATAAAAAATTTAAAAATACCATGCATTTTTATAATTGCAGAATGATCTTGAAATTCCATTAGGGGCCGTTCAAGTATTATATAAGTATGTGTTTGGTCATTTTATACTCCCCCCATCCCCCTTGTAAGTAAAAATAAGCAAATTCCTGACCCCCCCCCCATGCTTACGTAAGATTTTGGTTCTCTAATTGGATGATATAAGTTTTTGAAATAAGAATGCAACGTGTGATGCAAATTATAATACTTATTTACATTTTTATTGTAATATTGAGTACCTATTTATAAGTACAGTGAAAATCTGATATAACGACCTTCAAGGGACCGCGAAAATTTGGTCGTTATAAACGATATCTTTTTAAAATCATAGTAGCCTATAGTATAATACACTTTTAGAGTTTTATAAATTATTTTGATAGTAAAAAGTATTAAACTGTTTAGTTTCAAAATTAAATTAAAATATATTTAATTATAATGAATTTAATTTCCGTTTATATTAAATTATATTTATAGCCACACTAAAAACATAGCACTTTATATTTTTTTAAATTAAAAAAAATTCTAGAAAATACTAAAGTATATAATGTAGAAAACAAATCTAATGAATAATATTTATTATATTATACTAATGACTTCCGAACAGTGCCGGTTTAAGAGTTTTATAGGCCTTATTCTGAAAAAATAAAATAGGCCTCTAAAGAATATGACCCTCGTGATATTCAATTAATAAATCACGTGTTTTTAAGGTTCACTATCTTCAATATTCAGGTTTAGCAGTAATAAAAATTTCTCAGACATTTGTAAATAAACAAGATTAAAATAACGCTTAAATTTTGATAACTAACCCACATTGTTCCGACTTATGTGACTGTCAAGTCACGTCGTTATATCCGATACGAATTTCCCTAGTTAGAATCTACGTAGACTACAAAATCGCTGTCGTTAAAGCAGGTTTCGTCGTTATATACGATGTCGTTATAACCGATATATTTAGTATGGAGTAGAATAGCAAACCAAACTACTTGTAAAAATTCCGTCGTTATATGCGATTGGTCGTTATAAGCGATTTTCACTGTATGTTATAATATTAAACGCTTATTTATAAATAGAGAGTAATCACAATAAATTATCGCGTTTAAAAAAAGTTTTAACACGCTATTAATTGCTATTTTTTTGGCACAAGAAAGTATTTTGTTGCATTTTTATTGTTAATATTTCTTACGTTGTAAGCAACTAGTGTAATATATAAGAAATGGATTTAATAAAATACATTTATTAAAAATAATATATTTATAATAATTTAAAAACATTAGGGGGCCAAGGGGGACCATAGAGAGGGTACCTAAAATTAAATTTCAAACTTAAGAAATTGTCAAATGATATACAGGTGATTCTAAAGACCGCATTCATAGAGATATGAAATGGGTAATGCTAATTTAAATTCTTGAGGTAATTGAAAGAGAATTGAACTTAAATCTCTGATTTAAAAGTTTCTTCACGAGCCTCCACTTTAATGTATGGGTTATAAAATTGTCAGTTTGTATTAGCCAATCTAAATTATTCTAGAACTTGTCTAAATATGCAAATTAAAACAGTGTCATCTAGCTGTCTTTCAAGTAACCGTGAAAACATATTCTTATTGAGATTCAGTAATTGAAGCTTGTTTTTGGTGAATAGTGAAATTTTAAGACCCTCCTTTTCTTTGTGTGTTTGTGGGTGGAAAGCAATTGATAAAGTAGAAGCAGAACATTTTTTAGAAAAGGTAAGATGATTGACTGTTTCAAGAAATGATATTCAGTTTCGGGAAACAGTTCTTTGGAAGCTGAAACAACAACTAGAATGACAGGATATGAATGCTTATAAGACACAACAATTCATGAAAATCAGGATTTCTTTTAAGAAAATTATTTTTCATAATGATGAAATTAAAATGGGGTTATATATTTGAATTTAAAATGTTCATATTCTTTTTAAGAAACTTCCTAAAGATAGATCTCATAGTTTGTTGGAGCGAATTATGAAATTAGGTGAAGCACAAGATCAGTGGCGCAGTAGAATTGAAGAAAAAGATGCATGTCAGTTCACAGTTGCTGGAAAAATGGGACAAATGCAGTATTCACCTCATGAAAGTCCAGTGCTAAGCAGAAGGCGTGGTTCCCCCAAATCTTTTAAAATTAGGAGCAAAACAAGTACTGCTTTAATTGTTCAACTCTAGTTTTATTAGTTGCTAATCTGATTTACTTGTATGTGTGTAATTATGAAATGACTATTTTTTTTAACTTGAACAACCCAGGTTTATGGAAAATATGTAAGAATATGTGTAAACTGTTTTAAAAAACGGTATTTTTTGTTTCAAAATATATCAGTTTCCATGTACTAATTCCTAGTATCTCATTCTAAACTGTTACACATTGTCTTTTAGCCAGTTTTTCATTGATAGTGAGCAACATGATAAAAGATCCATCCTGCTCCACCAGCTAAACCCAGAGTTTGTCTTTTGAAAATACTTCATACAGCTTTGAAGTGTTAAAAGCTAATAATAAAAATATAATTATAAATGCTTAAATTGTTATTACAATTCTGTATTGCCTTATTTGGGGGGGAGGTTAACTTTGACTGGTGACTTAACAGAGTATTAAGCTTAAAATGCGGTCTTTAAATGCAAATTATTCTTGCAAAGTTACCATCGGCAAATGAAATGCGATTATTTTGGACCTTTGGCAACTATGGCAACTTTTTTCATTTGAAAACAGCTCAATAGTTTCTATTTTTTGCCAAAGTGGCGACTTTTTTTCTTCCTTGTTTAATTTTTTCCACCAAGGTTTGCAAACCTGTTTTAGTAAGGAAAATATTTACCAAATATCGTGTTTGACAAGTAGCATACTCACAGTGAGAAAGGGGAGAAAAAAGCTTGGGAATTCTGCTAGTGCTGTTATTTCTAGGAATCTTTTTCTCCTTTCTCGATGCTGACATATGCATATTACAAACATTTTCAAACTTCTTTCAAATTTTGGATATGATGCTCTATGTAAATTTTTGTTTCACAAACATTAATTAGACTGGGACATACTGCTTAATGCCTTATCAAACAAGATTCCCACACATCTAGAGAACCTGGAATTGTCAGGGAATTTGAAAATGTCCCTAAAAGTCAGGAGACAAATTTTTTGGTCAAACCTGGAAATGTCAGGGAGAGAGAAAACTTCCCCAACTTCTGTAGTGAATTGCTATGAGGGACATTCAAAAAGTAGGGTACACTCAAACATTTTAGGTCTAGAACACTTTATTCAGACAAGCACAATACAACACACTATTTTTCTATATAATCATCAAGTCGCTGTAAACATTTCTCAGAAAGTTGTACTAATCGTTTTCATACCCTGAAGACAGAAATCCACTCCTTGATCGTGGAGCTAATGTAGGGCAGCTGTCTTAACTTGGTCATCATTAGCAAATCGCCATCCACTCAGATGTTCATCCAACTTGTTGAATACCTGAAAATCGCAAGGCGTCAGATTGAGACTGTACGGTGAATGCTGCCGGCCTTCTCATCCAAACCTGTGAAGCAGAGCCTGTGTTGTGTGTGCTGTGCGTGATATTGTCGTGAAAGAGGGCAGTGTGTTTGCTTAATTATTTGCATCTCTCGTTTTTCACAGCTGTGCATAAAGGCCTTAGGATTTTATTGCATGATGCAGCATTAATGTTTGTGCCCTTCCACCTAAACTCGGTGTACACAACTCCTTCACACTCAAAGAAAACAGTACCCGCTGATGAGCCAACTCTGAATTTTGTTCTCATAGGTGATGAACGTCTCCATGCCATCGATGCTTGCTTTGTTTCTAGGGTGAAATGATGCACCCATGTTTTATCCCCTATAATGATGCGATTAGGAAATCATTGCTGTCCCTAATATAATGTTGAAGGAAGTTCAGGAAAGCCTCAAATCTTCCTCCTTTGTGCTCTGAAGTCAATGAGCGAGGAACCCAGTGTGAAGCCAATTTGCATTAATCCAGTTGGTAACACACAATGGAATGTACTGTGCCAACGGATATTTCAGAGTCCTTTGCAATGTGTGCAATGGTCAATTTGTGATTGCTGACAACCGTATCATTCACAGGTTGTACTAGGTCTGTTATGCTAACCATTATTGGCCTTCCTTGCCTTTGTGCAGCTGCCTTTAAACTGCTAGCACCATTTCACTATGGCAAGATGTGACACTATATGTAGCCCATACGTCACCGATGTCTCATGATGAATCTCTGTACGCGTGTGACGTTTTGCTCACAAAAAGCATACTGTTCCACAAATATCAACGTTGGAGTAAGTTTCCAGCTGACTCCCAATTTTGTTTGTGTGCTACGTAGTAACGCTTTCTAGTACTTGAACGAAAATGACAGCATAGGAAGTCATGGACTAATAATAGTCATAAAATATTTTGATGTTACGGCCATAAAATTTAGAATTTTTTCCTTTTTATTATGCCATTATATTTCCTAAAAATATTGTGGGTGAAGGTTGCAATATGAGCGTAATTTAATAATAAATGCTTCATGTCGATATCGCCAATTCTTCTAAACCATAGCCAAATGCGCCAAATATTGGTATTAAAAAGCTTAGTTTTATATATAATTTTTTAAAACACTCTGAATGATCTTTCGTGTGATTAATATGATAATATATAATTGATAATTTTATCCGTTAAATACAATTACCCTCTTTATTTGTGGGTGGAGTTCAACAGTTATTATCTTTATATACAGTACTAGCCGAGATATCAAAACTTCACCTGAAAATTAAATTTTGGAATTTGAATATTAATAAAAAACATTTATATGCTATTCACAAAATGCTGACTTCATATTCTTAATAAGGTACTTATGGACTATCATTTGTGATATGTCTTGTGTCAAAGTACGAGCTTCCACAAAAGTGGTTCCCTTATCAGATTAATTCGCAATGCTTTCTTGAATTAAGTAATTAAAAAACTACACCAATTTTTTTTTACATTACTTTTTTAAATTTAGTACAAACAAGTTAAAAAGTTATTTTTATTACCAAGTCACTAATATAGTAATTTTATTTATTTGACAGCTAACATTGAACAATTTTCAAGCCTCAGTACTGAAAATTTGACTTTTCTCAAATGCTCATCATCTCCACTTAGCAAAAGTCAGCCTTCTCTTACTGGTAGTAGTAAGTATTTAAAAATTTTACTTTCTAATTTGTATAGTTATCGAAATGTTTGCTGTTCACTTGAAAATATATATGTCGATATTACATCCACTGTATTTTTTTATGTTTTATTAGCAGTAGTTGGTATTTTATAATGAATAAATATGTGTTATCTTAAAGGGGAACTATGATACAATAATTTCTGCCACCCACGTATTAATTAGCTCAAACTAGAGCTTTATTCGTTTTGGAGAAAAAGAGACGCTTTCCCCATCCTGGATTCGAACCAGGGTCCCTCCGTTTAGCCCGGAGTGTCTTGGACCGCTAGACGAATGAGGACAGGAAACAACGCTCTCTTTCTCCGTATGTAAAGATGTTAAGGTATTATTACCCTCCGCAGGGATAACACAATTGCCAAATATGGTCAACACAAGAAAGCCTCCGGGGCGAGATTTTTGTGAGTTTTCGTGGGGGAATTTATTATACTATAATTTTTGCCACCCACGTATTAATTACAGCTCAAACTAGAGCTTATGTAATTTTGGAGAAAAAGAGACGCTTTCCCCATCCTGGATTCGAACCAGGAAATATGATCATAAAAAATCTCTTAAAATGATGGTAAAACATCTAATACACATATATGCCCAGTGCATTTAAAAGGAGTAAAATACATGCACAACAAAAATAATTCCAAGGGTATCTGTGCAAACTTGAACCAGAGATAGGAAACACTAAAAGCAAATCTTTTTATGTCAGCCTTTGGTGCTAAAAGGTGGTTGTTGGGTGGCACAGTGATAGCATTCACCTAGCATGTGGTTATCTCAGGTTCGACTTCAACTGTGCTAAAGCAATTCTTACGACTAATTTCTTACTATAGTCACCAGGGCAAAGGAAAATGCAGAAATTTCTCCTTGACCTTTCTAAAGTATTCTTTTTAGAACAAGCATAAACAGTATGCCACTCTCTCACACCCCAGATATATAGAGAGGAGGTACCTTAGGCCCCAGTGATTTGCACTTTTGCTTCACACACACGTGTTTATTCGTGTCGTTTTTATTAGAGTAGAACATCCTATCTGGCTTTCAAAGTTGAGCTAGCCACTAAAAAAAAAATCTTGCTACAAAAATTGCAGAGTATGGTAGGGGCAGAGTAATGATTGTTTTATATGTATTATAAGGTTAACGATGTTTTGATGAATAGATTTATTTGACGATGAAATTTATTTTTCCTTATGTTTAAGTGGAGATAATGGCAGCTATTGGACGTAATTTTTCAGAATTTCAAATTAGGACAAAAGAAAGGGATGCTTTTCCAGGGAGGGATGATTCTGTGGTAGGGAGATCATAATTAAATAAAAAATAAGGTCTGCCGCCTTCTAAAATTTGCTGCCATGGTCACCTTCCCAACTTCTTTATTTATAAATGCAGACATGCCCTCTCATCCTATTGTATGTACAGTGAGGATTTTCTGTTGCACTAACAGTAAAACAATTGCTGATTAGATATTTGTTGCAGATCCTTCCTGCTCTATTTTGGATTTAATCATCAATTGACATGGAGGAGCGTTGGAGAACAAAAGCAGAACTCTCGAACAGGAGGAATGAAATAAATGATAATGTTCCCTGGGCACATTTCACCAAATGCATTAAAAAAAAAAATTCCTCTGGAAGTTTCCAAGTTGGGACTACACAATCTGAGAACGCTTACCAACTAATTGCTCAATATAGAGGTCGCAGAATGACCCTTGCTATCTTTGCACCATAAAAATACAAAAATGCTCACTGTAGACCAGGGTTGGTTCCCTAGGCCTTAAGAGATTCAGAAAACTGTAAGCTCTGTCATCGCATGACCATTGCTGTCATTTCCCCCCGCTGTAAAACTCGAATTGCACAATCTGCAACATTCGATCCTGGGGATCTAATTTGGTGACGATGTTACCCCTAGTAGCATGTTTTAGAACTTTTGAGCCTTACGTGGTTTTGTAACGAGTGTGCGATTGTTTCAACAGGCCATTGTTTCTCCTACTGGAAGAACTGGAAAATGATGATAGTGCTCTCCTGTGGTAGCATTTTGTCAAATTTTTTTTTTAAGAACTGGCCCATCTCCAAAATTCTATAGCTGAAATCACACAGTCTGCGATGTTGAATTCTGACAATCCATGAGGACTTAATTGTAAAATTGAAGCCAACTAACTTTAATTATCAATCTCAGTCCATTTATATTATCTTGTTTGTTAACTGTTTGATCACTTTTAAGGAATTTGCTTTTCATAATTGTTAATTCTTAGATATAGTGGTAGCATGCTCTCCTAGCATAACGTTTATCTGGATTTGACTGCTAATGGTGCTACAAAAAGAATGCTTACCGAATAACTGTTGGGTATACATATGTACAGGGTGGACTTGAACTCTACGGACAAACGAAAAGGTGTAGTAAATGACGTCACTGTGATGTCCAAACCGTTTAAAAATTTTCAAAGTGCTGCTTCGTTACAGAGATATTGAGGGTCAAAATTTTATGACATCACTTCCTGGATTTGTTGAGCCCTGAATATGAGCATGAAATGCAAATAAAATTTCGTAATTTATTGTGTTGCATTAGCCATTTTCTGGTAAAAAAAATGTGGGACATGCTTTAGAATGAAGCACTATGAAGAACTCTATGGATAAATATTATGTCCTTTAATGAATAATTGCTACAGCTACTTCACAAAGTTACAATGTTGTGTCTTCTACATTAAAGCACATAACACAAATTATCCTAATTCTTCATAAGTATATTGTCATAGATATATATCGTTGCAGTAATAATATCCACTATATTCCTATGTCATCGTAAGTGTTGCTGCCCTGCTTCCAACCTCCACCTCAGTTGCTTCACTACTTCTCCGTTTCCACGTATGCACTACTGTCACTGTCTACATACTCTCATGACATCTCATATGTATAAGGAATTGTGCCCCAAACCACATTCGGCCTTCCTGACAAGTGCACTGCCCTTAGTGCATGGGTATCTTGCCGCAAAGCATCTGTAAAAAATTAAAAGAAAGAGTTCTTATTTGGTGGACATCGTCGAGCTAGTCTGCTCCATCAGTTCCGTTTCATCTTCATGTCTGAAAAACACTAAAATATAATTACTAAACAGGTAAATAAGCAAGTTACGAGTCTCTTGAGGTAAAAAAAAAAAATTTCAGTTTTTTGTTATTGAAACAAAAATTAAATTTCTTTGAATGTCTGAGTCTTCAAGTGATCTGTTGCAGTTGTTGCGAAATTCGGTCCTGCATGTTGACCAAATTTTTTCACTTCGTATCGGTCTTTCGATTTCACTATTGTAATTTTGTATGGTCCGAAAAATTAGATCTCCAGTTGTCTGTTTGTGGTGGAAGGGGAATTTGTAGGTGCCGTTTGTTTACAATTTGTGTAAACATTCGTAGCATTGGCTGTTCCTCTTTGGGTTTTATGGCTTTGCTCAGCCACTTGCCCTTTCTCGGTATTATAAACAACTCTAACGTAGTTGGTGTGCTTGGGATTGACATTTTTAGAAAATGTGAAACTTAATTGACCTAATATGTCCATTTCTACAATTATTTCAGAATTTAGATTTTCAAGAACATAAATGTTGGTGTTAATCCTGTTTTCGTCTATGATTATGTCTGTGTTAAAAAATCCTAGAGATATTGCTTCGTTCCCAATTCCTACTAAAGATATGCTTTTGTAGAACAAATTTGGAGATCCAATTAATTGATAGGAGTCTTTTTTCATCATTGTAACTTTACTACCCATATCCAATAAGGCTTCAAATTGTTTATCAAAAATATTTACGTTCTTTTGGATTTTCTTGGGTGTAGAATGAATTAAAGTGCAATTTATATTTCTGTTTTGTGACCATGAATCCTTTTGCGAACAATTATTTGCCTTATGGCCAAAAGAATTACATTTAAAACAGCGGAGACCTTGACTTTTATATTTTTTCATTTGCTTGACATGTCCTCGACTGGAGAAGTTATAGCAGATGAGGTTTTGATTATTATTCTTATTTTATGGGATAGGAGAGAATTGGTGTTTAACTTCTGTTGAATCTTTAGTGATGAATGTTTTTACATTTTCTCTTTGATTTCGAGTTTCATGGTGTGTTGCGTACTTTTTAAGTTGTTGCCGGGCTGTTTCATAGCAATCAAGTTTATTACCCAAATAATCTATTTTTGTTATCTTTGGCCATTCATCCACGAAATGTTCATGAATCTCAGTGGGTACTTTCTTTTTTATCTGCTCTGTTACCATTAGTTCATTTAAGTCTTGAAAATTATTTACATCTAAACCCTCAATCCATTCTTGAAAAAATTTCTTAACTCAAATGCATAATCCTTCCACGTGGACGTACTCACTTTTTTATGTGACAAGAATTTTAATTGGAATTGTTGTGGCGTTAGTTTAAATCGTTTAAGTAGTATTTGTTTTACATGGTCATGATCATTTGCCACTTTAGCTGGTTCTCTCGTTATGAACTATTTCTAGTGGAATTAGACCTAATAAGTATGATATCCATTCCTCTTTGGGAATGTTAATGCGGTCTATTTTGTCTTTCAAAAAGCCTTAGATAAATACTCAATTCGCCGTTCCCATCAAATCGATTTTATGAGTTTGAATAAATCATTGTTTGCCACATTATGGGCTCTGAAAATTTACATTACAAATTTGGGTATTTGCGGCCGCTACTAATTCTAATTTTTTAAGCTCAAATTCACGTTCAATTTTTAAGTTTTCTGCCTGTTCTAGTCTCTCAGTAATTATATTTTCAAGTACTGATTTGGCGAACTCATCATCATAATTTTGGGTGTCTACAATTACTGATTTTGAAGTTGCAATTTTAGGTTTCTCGGGAATAGTAAGCCCTAACTCTTCTACCAATTTAATCAAATCATCTTTACGCGCTTTAGCTAGGGACGACATTCTAAAAGTAACTTACAGTTCATTGATGTCACTTCCAATGCCAGTGTTTCTTCATCCAGTAAATGTCGTTGTCCTTGTTTGTCCAACAAATGTTTTCATCAAGTCTTGAATGTCTTTCATGTCACTATGGCACACACACAACACAACACGTCTGTAACCATCTTCTGTAAAAAATGTTTGCACAGTCTATCACGTCATCTGCGCAGCTCAGGGGGTCGTCTTTATCCAGAGTCTTCTCGTCGTCCCGTCATTGTTTTACCAACGAAGTTCGCTTCTTTTTTTCAAACGTTCAATTTTTTAACGTATAACTATTTATGTTTTAGTTCATCCCGGCCAAGCCCCCATTTGTGGGACTTATGCTTTGAAATGAAACACTCTATGGATAAATGTTATGTCCTTTAATGCTTGCTACAACGTAATTCAGATTATTAATTGCTACAGCTACTTCACAAAGTTACAACGTTGCGTCTTTTATGTTAACGCACATAACACAAATTGTCCTAATTCGTCATAAGTATATCATCACAGCTATATATCGTCGCGGTGATAATATCCGCTATATTCCTATGTCATCGTAAGCGTCGCTGCCCTGCATCCAACCTCCACCTCAGTTGCTTCACATCTCCCCGTCTTCTCCGTTTCCTCGCATGCTCTAATGTCACTGTCTACACACTCTCATGGCGTCTCATATGTATAGGGAAGAGTGTCCCAAATTAATGATTACTTATTTGATTATATAGACTTAAAATTTGAAATTTTTTCAGTAATTTCACACTTTAACTTCATTTCAAATCTCAAGCATGTCCTTATTTTTCAAAATATATTGGCATACTTCTAGCACTGTTATCCATTTAGCATTAGACGAAATTAAATTTGGGAACTTTTTAGCATTGGATGCACTTTGCTTTTCTAGCTTCTAGAAGAAGTGAAGTTCAAAATGTTAAACTGGGCATTAAGTAAATAACTTTTTGTCTTTAAATTCAAATCTGTGACTCACCAGATTTTTTTTTTTTTTTTTTTTCAAGCCTCTTTATATTTTTGTGATTTACAGATCTATAAGCCAAAAAACATTTGAGAACCATGAAATAAATGAATTCGTGTTCCGTTATTAATAAAAAAAAATATATACACTGGTGTGCAAAAATTAAGGACGGGACAGTTTTTCGCATGTAACATCACTCTTCAGTGTTTTAAATAGGTACAAAGCATACTATAACATCGTCGAAATGTAAGATTATGGAAACGGTGAACGAACTGACCAAGAAAGGAATCCAAAGGATACAAAGGACTTTTATTCAAAAATGGGCTTTCAGCACAGGAGGACAGAAGGCAGAAACGTCCATGTGACAAACGGCAGGCAAGAAAAACATAGTTTTTAGTAGGGGATATGATAACCCCTGATTGCGATGCAGGATGTACACCATCTGTTCATGTTCAGTAAGAGGTTGTTGACAAGCTCTTGAGGCATCATAGCCCATTCCTCTTGTAGCGCCGATCACAGCTGAGGAATTGTTGCTGGCAAATGTCAATGTGTTACCAAGCGTCTCCCAAAAACATTCCACACGTGTTCTATTAGATTCAGGTCCGGAGACCGTGCGGGCCATTCCATACGATGAATATTTTCATTCTCGAAAAGCTCATCGACAGCTTCTGTATGATGAAGTGTAGCATTGTCATCCATGAAGAGGAATTCTGGACCCACAACACCCTGGAAAAGACAGACATGAAGAAGGAGAACTATGGTACAATAGCGATCGCCAGTGACTGAACCTCCTTGGAAGATGTGGAGCTCCATACAGCCACCACATTTGGCTTTTTGGACAAGCAACGACATTTACTGGATGAAGAAAGACTGGCATTGGAAGGGACGTTAATAAACTGTAAGTTACTTTTAAAATGTCGTACCTAGCTAAAGTATGTAAAGATGATTTGATTAAATTGGTAGAAGAGTTAGGACTTACTATTCCCGAGCAACCTAAAATTGCAACTTTAAAATCAGTAATTGTAGACACCCAAAATTATGATGATGAGTTCGCCAAATCAATACTTGAAAATATAATTACTGAGAGACTAGAACAGGCAGAAAACTTAAAAATTGAACGTGAATTTGAGCTTAAAAAATTAGAATTAGTAGCGGCCGCAAATACCCAAATTTGTAATGTAAATTTTCAGAGCCCATAATGTGGCAAACAATGATTTATTCAAACTCATAAATCGATTTGATGAGAACCGCGAATTGAGTATTTATCTAATGCTTTTTGAAAGACAAATAGACCGCATTAACATTCCCAAAGAGGAATGGATATCATACTTATTAGATCTAATTCCACTAGAAATAGTTCATAACGAGGGAACCAGCTAAACTTGCAAATGATTATGACCATGTAAAACAACTACTACTATTATGCAAATATTCTGCCATATCGGACCCTAGGCAGTCTCCTGATTGGTCTTTCGGTCAGTTATGCCTGTTCGTTCCGCTGTTACGTTACTTTTTCCATCTCGTCCTTAATTTTTGCACACCAGTGTATATATGTCCCACAGGCGTCCTCTGCCAAGAATACCGGCACTCGACGGATCGCCGTTGTAAAGCGTCATCGGTAACGGTTACTCCGTAGGGGGGTGACATGACGAGACCAGTCTTAGACACTGCCTCTCAAATTTAGGAGGCAGTGTCTTAGTGCAGAACTTTGGCTGTGGTGACCGAAGTCCGGATTCTTCGTTAAACTGTAGGTCCAGTTTGCCAACCCGTTTGGCCAACATTCTGCGCTTAAGGCCATTTCCTTTGTATTTCTTTCACCGTACTACGTGTATGTGTGAAAACAGAGAGACCTCCATCCTGCAGGGGATTGAAAGTGGATGATGATATATATTAGAGCAGCTTGTGGTCTTTTTCTACTTCATGTGTTGATTGCACAGGGGTAAAGTTAATTTTAGTTTAATGATCAAAATTTTTAACAAAATAATAAATTCAAACTTTCACCAGGAGATTTCGTAAATTATTTCGACACTGGTGTTCTACTTTCACTTGACTAAGGGAGTAATGGGCTTCCAAAACTTCGTGATTTTAAACCTTATGCCAGTGTCGAAATAACTGTTGTTACCAGGAGTTTTAATGAAAATTTTAAATTTACTGAATTTTCAATTGGTGCTATCCTTTAATTTTTATGAATTTAATATGAATATTATTAAAAAAAAGCAGAGGTGTTTTTGCTTTTTCCTTGAAAATAAAAAACATGAGTATTGAAGTGTTTGAGAAATTTTTAAAAAAGAGAATATATAGTTTGCCCATTTGTGCACCAATCTTGGTGGTTGGTTTGGATTAGATTTTGAATGTTTAATTGAAATGTGAAACAACAAGAAAAGGCAGCATTTGAGGGGTGACTCTGAAACAATTGAAAAGTATGAGTGACTGTTCGAACCGTTTAAAAAAAAAAATCTGTGTTCTCATAATTATATTTACGTGCATGGTTTATTTCTCATTTCGTTTTTTAGTCATGTGGTTGACCTATAATAAGCTAATAAAAAAACTTGTCATTTTTGAAAATTTTCATTCTGTAAGACATAAACTTGTTATTTCGTATGCGAGTCATTCCATGTCAAATTAACCAAAAAATTGGGATTTTCAACCCATCCATTTCAGACTTTTATGAAATTTGGTTCATTTGTTCCACTTGCAGAGAAATGAGTAAATGCCCAATAATTAGTCACTATTGGTATTAGTTTTTGAAATATATAACTTTGAAAATGGGTTTATAGTTCAAATTTTAGCCTTTCTTGTACGAAAAATTTTCTCATAACTTTCGTCCTAATTAATGTAAAGACTTGATATTTGTATCTTTAGAAAGTATTTAATGTGGGCTTTCTTATGATATGCCACATGAATATATATTTCAAATTTTTATTTTCAAGGTCAATGCATTTGACCCTTGACCTTACATATCTCAAAAAAAAAAGGTATTTTAATTTTTTAAAAAAATGTATATGTTATTTTTCCATTTATTTTCTACAATGTCTGCGAATCTCATTCTGGGACAGCCGTGGGATACCGAATAATTAATTTAAACATACTGTGCATGTACCCATTTTCATTCAAAAATTATATAATGCACTAATTTTCTGTCGTTAGGTGTAAAAAGGTGGGTTTTAATGAGTCATTAATAGTAAACAATAAGCATGGCTTTACATTTTTTAATACACAATAAGGGGATTATATTTGAACTGATGTATTACAGTATTGAAGAATCTAATAGGTAAAAATCAGTGTGATGTAGTTGAACATATGACTTAGGATAACTTAAAAAAGAAAGAGAAAAAAAACTCAAAACCTATGAAAAGAGAAAAAAAAACCTACATCTTATAGACTTTGCTAAATTATCAAGTAAAAAAAAAAAAAAAACCCACCCAGCTTCATTCACTAAAGTTGTCAGTCATGGCATGATCCTCAATGAAGTCATCACAATTAGCAGACAAAATTTCAAGAGCGGAGTGATCAACATTTAACCACTGTTTGTATGCTATTTTCATGAAAAAAGCATTTTGGTGTATTTTCTAAATTCCTTAAGTTTAGGGCAATTTTCATAATCTCTTAAGTAACAAATTATTTCTGCAGGATTACACAGTAATAGTGTCATACACGTCTTGTAGTAATCAATATTTACATTTCGTTCTTTACTTAGTTTCTTCAATTTGTATCCCAGCAGCTTTAATTTAATATTTTGATTAATATGCCAAACACAGATAGCATGTGTTCCACTAGTATCAGCCAAAATGCAGTTTTTTGGTCTAAGTTCCACAAATTTGGAAAATCCAATTTTAAGTTTTGGGTACTTATCTGCGAAGTGCTTAAATGCTTCATTTTGATTCCTCAGTACCAGTCTTTTCTGTACATGTGTCATCTTGCCACAAGTGGAACAAATAAGCCAAATTTCATAAAAATCTGAAACAGTCGAGTTGTGAGCTTGGTTGATTTGACGTAGAATGACCCCTATATCTAATTCATATTAATAGAATTATTATTTGACTGTTAATGGTGCAGAATGACCTTTGCTGTCCTTGTGCCATAAAAATTTAACTAACCAATTGACTGTTAGCCATATGGTGGCATAATAGTAATGTGTTCATCTGTCATGCTGTTAACCCAGGTTTGATTCTAACGATATCATAAAATGTGCACAATTTTTCTGCTTACCATAGTCTAGGGTTTGGTTCCTTAAGCAGATATTTAGATTCCTTGAAAAATTGTAGGTCCTAGCATAGTATGACCTTGGCTGTCCTTGCATTGTAAAACACAAATACTGACTGATAATTTTATCCATAAACCGGATTAATAAAATTTTACATCTGTATTAGTCATGAAGTCTGCAGTATGTAAACTTCCTTATGGTACTATGAAAAACTAAAAAAAAAATAAATAAATAAATAAATCATAGCAATGAGAGCAGTAATATATGCAAAACATTTGAGATACAAAAGTTTCTTCATAATTATTTCTTGTGGAAGAACTTTTTGCACTACTGACACAGAACATTAATTTAACCAACCCTGATTATTTCATGAACCAACAATCAATATTGTGTAAGTATTGCTTAAAACTCTTAGTCAACTTTGCTTTTAATCAAGAATAGAAAATGTTTGGAAAAGCTATTTCCTTCCTCTCTAAATCATAGTTGTATTACCATATGTAATGCTGCTTTGATTTTAACAGCCTTGCAATTATTTTAATAACATTTTTTTTTTCCCCTTTTTAGACTATTCATTGAATTTTGAAAAGTCAGATACAAGACAAAGAGTAAGACAGGTCACTGTTCCGAAAGCTGATGAAGGTTTCTCATTTTTCTTTAAATCTGTGAAAGAACGTATAATTGATGACAGTGTAAAAATGCATGATGAACTGTTTGAATTTATTTCATCAGAAGCACATGAACTGTAAGTTAAAATCTAGAGTTTTAATTTGCTGTTTAACATTTTTAATAAAATGTTTAATTAAAACTAAGGATGAGATGAAAGCTTCTCCACTGTAGTAAAGGAGGGTGTTATATTGCCTCTCCTTGCACTTGTGTTGAGAAAGTATATTATATTGTACAGAATGACCTTTACTCTCATTGTGCCATAAATATTCGACTAACCAAAGTATATTATAGATTACTGCTACCAAGTATCTTACAAGTATTCACTCACGTTCCGATATGAGGTGTATTTAGGTTTTCCCTTAATGGTCAGAATTGTGAGCACTTTGGTAATGACGAAACATGGACACTTGTTACTGTTGTCTCACTAACAACAAAAAGGAAAGAAGTTCATTATTAAACATATTTTATTACATGGCACATGATCTATAGATGGATAAAAATATAACTAAGTTTTACAACATTACCACTTTAAGTAAGTGACCATATAGCAGGTAATATACATTGTTATAAATTATTAAAACCTATTAAGGTAACCATTACTCCCGCTATTGCGTATCCCCTTAGGAAAAACATACATCATTTAATACAATCTACCCCTTCATGACATTTTATGTGACTCTTTTAACCATGAAAGTATTTTTAACTTTTTATCTAATATTCACTATTCCCATCTCTTGATTTTATTATATTATTTCATTTGTTACATTTAAGACATTGTTTTCTGTTTGTTTTTACCATTTTAGTATTAATTTATTCTCACTTTAAAACGTGTGTATGGTCTCACCTTCTTTGGCATAGCATGACCTTTGCTGTCCTTGTGCCATAAAAATGCAACCAATCTACGTTAATACAATCTATACTAGGGCCTTGAAGGAACCCTTATACTCTATAACTGTATAGGAGAGTCCTCATTCCAGTTGTTGGAACCTAGCCCTATGAACAACAACAGTTCACTACTAAGTATAGTTCTCCAGATGTCTCTCCAATCTGGCATAAGCAGAGTTCCATATTATGGACACCATTGAACATACACTTACACAGTCAAAATATGACTTACATATCAGTTGATTGTAGTAGACTACAAACATCTAGCACCATTGGAAGAGGTAGATCCCGTCAAACTTCACAAAAATTGTTGAAGCCGTTTGATCGGCATTGCAAACGTAAGTGCTGAAGAAGAGGAGAATCTGATGAACTCCATAAACTGGTTGCATGTAGAACTGTACATCAGGAGCCTCCCTATTTCTTTCAGACATACAGGCTTAAACCAGCATCTCCAAAACTCGATAATTTAACCACCCTTTTTGGGTGCCGTTTAACGAAGGGGAACGGCCGCCATTTTTATATGATGTTTTCTCCACTGCACCAGCCTGACTCTGCATCAATTACAATATTTCAAAGCTTTGTTTCTCTTGTCTTGTTTACTTTCTATATATACGTTGGAGGCTTCTTCCAGACCCTTCTATGTATGTCTAGGGCAGGGGTGGGCAAATGTGGCTCTTCGCTGTACTAAATGCATCTCCCATTGAAAATTTAAATCCTTTTTTTTATTATTTCAGAACTTTTTTTATGAATCTTGTTAAATTGACTGAAAAATTGAATCAGTTAATGAAGAATACAAGCCATACAGAATCACTTCGAAAGTAGTTCTTAGATTGTGTCGATAGGTCCTTCTAGGAGGACAACCCCATCAACACTCCCTGCGTACGTTAGTGCAGTTGACCAATCGTCATATCATAGAATTACTGCGGATGGCTTTAATAACTTTTATGCCAGATTTCAATGATTTGAATAAAGGTCTTCGTTAAATACCGTACTTTTTAATAATACATTGTTATTGTACTTCATTTTTATTATTAAAATTTTGAAATAATTATTTTATATTTCCTTTCTCTTAATTATATTTTCTTACATGTATATTTTATACAGCACTTAAGACTTTGGTACAATATGTAACCATATTAATTAAATTTGTGTATTTAATACTATGTAACTATGGTGTGGCTCTGTACAATACATGAAAAACAGGAATGTGGCTCTCATTGACTTCATGCATGCCCACCCCTAGTCTAGGGCATAGCCCGAAGCAAACACCTTGGTCTTGGACCGTAGGAGTGTCTGTTTTTCCCAATGTTTCAATCTTCTTGAATGCCTCTATAGTAGGTATAGACACCAGCAACATGATTTCATAAAGCCAATTTCCTGAGATTCGCTTCCATACAACAATGCCATGCACATCACAAATTCATAACAATTAAGATACAGTCATAAGTATACCCTTAACAATTCCAAAATATTTACACAATATTACTTCTAAGACTGCTTTATATTCTTAGGGTTATGTGATTATATAAACACTATAAAAAGCCATATTGGTAAAGCAACTACTTCGCTGGAAAAACCACAAAGCTCGATATGTGTCCCTTATTTAGGAGATGTTTCGGTGCCTGTGCAATAGCGCTGTGCAACCCAGCCAAGAGCATACATCCTTCCCCTAATGTGACTGTGCACCTACTACTCCAGAAATCAGTCATATCTTTTCAAATATACTTTTCCCTTCTCACCTTCCCAAGAGTTCATTAAACCCCTGAACCATTCTGTGAGACATCGGTCAAATAGGTAAGAGTTGTCATCACATACACCCCTAATGTTTGTATAGCCCAATCTAAAAGTAAAAATGGAGGCTTTCACATTCCATGTATCTAAATATTTAAAAGTTAATTTACCACTTTGTGTTAATTGGATTTATGTTCTATCTTGACTAATACTCTTTTCATAATATCAAAATAAAATACATGCAATAATGTAGTTTTTGTATGATTTGAAGTCAGCAAACTACAAGGTGAGTCATAATTGAACTTCCCTTATTCAGAATCTTCTGCAGCTTTAACAACTGACATATCAGGGTTTGTAGATACACTATGCCAGACATCTGAAGGAAATTTTGAGTTGAAAAGTTTCGTGAGAGGGAGTGAGTGAAATATGGCATTTGTGAAATGTAAAAAACAAAAAATTTAACAGACAAATAACAAGGGCTAAACTGAAGTTAAAGGTAAACTTTTATGTGTTGCATTTCATCAATAAAATGTAATATCGATTAATTTGTCACATTATAGTTCATGTACAAAAGATTAAACACTAGTAATATACCAAGCATGAATTATAAAAATGTATATGCACATGTTAAAGTTGATCGACTTGAGTGCAAAATAAATATATGAAACTACTGTCTGTTGTGCTTTTCAATCACAACAATCTTCTTCCTCCCCTACCTTACCCACCTGCAAGCACTGTCCTGCTTTGGGACAGAATTACCACATATACCAGAAGAATTTCTAAGCAATCAGTTGAAATCTTCCAGATTATAAAATGCATTTTAACTACAAACTTGCTTCATAAGTAATAACTGGTAAATTATAAGTTAATTTGAAATTTGTGGTTAATTTAAAGTTTTAACTATAGTGAAAAAGGTGAATAAATTTGGAATAACTGATTTCATTGTGTACTTATATGTAGTTATAATTTTTATTTCAAATTTTATTAAAGATATCATTTATGATTTAAAACCATGTATCTTACATTTGTTTAATGAACTGGTAAAGTCACACACATAAATATAAATTATGTTTGTTCATTTAGAAGTGATTATTTTATTTTTTTAAATTATTAATTTGGCTTACAATGGTCTTGCTCATAGGTTTTTTCACTGGAAAAAATACCAAAAAAGACCTTTCACATATGATCTCTTGTACAAGCATTAGTCATTTGCAGAATACCTCATTCAAGTAGAAAATGTTTTATCTTTCATTACATTTAACATATATAATTAAGGTCTTTCAGTGGTGTTGTGGTAATACTTTCACCTAACATGTTAATAATCTGGGTTCAAATCTCAACAAAGAACTAAAAAAAGAACGTTTAGTGATTAACTGCTTACTGTAGTCCAGGAGTTGGTTCCCTAGGCCTTACAGGGTTCAGATTTAACGGAAAAATGTAGACCCACTGCCCCATGGTGGCATAACAGTAATGCACTCATCTATTATGCCATTAACCTGGGTTCGACTCCCACTGGTATTGTGAAACAGGTGCCTTTTTTTCTGCACTATAATCTACAATTTAATCCCAGTGTAGCCATGACCTGTGCTGTCCAGGCACCGTGAAAACACATACAAAAAAAATATTTTAAAAAATAAGTACGTTTTCAGTATCAGGAAATAGATATGATACATCATATCTTAAATTCCATTTTGTTAATCCAATCTAGACTTGCATATAAAAAAGGTCTTAAATTTACTCGAAAGCATGCTTCTTCTGGAAATCCATTAAGAATATTAGCATCTCGGAAGGACTTAAAGATGGATTATGAAGAAGTATATTGTGGTTTTGCTGAAAGAGAACTGGAGAGAATGAAGTTAGAACAACGTATGTATATTTTTTGATACTGAATTAATGTAAAATGCTTCCTAAGTTAATTTTTGAAAATACTTTTTATGACTCATAATATTTTACATTTTCTGCAAACTTTCATTGCATACAGTTAACTTAATATTTTATGTTGTTTATTAAATACTTTGACACGTTATAAGAATGTATTTAAGTATATCATTAAACTCTGTTAGTATATACGTTTTGATTTTAATTTTGTTAAGTAAGGGATATTTTCTCCATAATGCAGTAGCAAAAAGTTCAAGCTTGGCATTATCAGCTTTAGCAGGACTTGCTAGTACTGAAGACTTTAAATCTGTTGCCTTAAAGAAGGCTGTGAGTACTGACTTTTTACCAAGCAATGGTCTTACCCTTATACAGATAAAAGGTATTTCTTTATATAATTAAATGTGTTTTGAAATAAAGTAATTAGTTCTGCTAAATATGCATGAACTGAAAATCTATAATATTTGATGACTTTACATATGACATTTTTAATTTAGGTCGAAGGTATGCTCAAGTGAGATTAGTCGAACCCAAAAGTTCATCCATGAATCATGGAGATTGTTACGTTTTAGTCACTTCATCTCAAGTTTTTTGTTGGCAAGGTGAATTTAGTAATGTGATTGAAAGAGCTAAGGTATTCAGTATTTATAGTTATGTGAAATGTATAAACTATTGCGTTTAATATAATAGTTTGATGTCATGTAAATGTATATTTATCTAAAAAAAAATTTTTTCATAGGCTTCTGAAGTTGCTTCTTTGATCCAAAGTTCAAAGGATTTGGGTTTCAGAGGTCACAGTGATGTTATATTCATTGAAGAAGATGTGATCTCTCATGTTGATAATCAGCAAATCTTTTTTGATATATTGTGTACAAAATTGAATGAAATTCGTGTTGCTGGAGCACCTGATGAAGACGAGGTAGTATATGTTGCAGCATTTTATTTATTTTGTCCATCATATTCGTTCTTAAAACTTTGAGTTGTGTTAATATAATAATTATTATTTCAGCTATATGAGCAAGCAATTGTTGATACTAATGCAGTTTATAATGTTGTCAATAATGAACTTTGTCCATGTGAAGAACTTTGTGGAGTTGTACCAAAAATAGAGATGTTGGAATCTGATAAAGTATGTATAGATTTTAAATTTATATTTAAAATAAAAAGGTTGTTCCTTTCAGGGGTGGGCAGTATCGAAAATACATGTATTTGAAATACGTATTTGCAATACATAGTATTTCGTATCAAAAATACAGATCTCATCATATTTTATATTTTCAGAGTACATTTAAGTTTGAAAATATATTCAGTTTATAATTTTTAACTTTAAGTTGTAGCCATTTGGCTAAACAGATAAAACTCAAAGGTCGATTTCATGATCGGTTTAAGTAGACTGTTGAAATAGGTAGCACCAGTGGTGTAGCATGGTGGAGGGGACATCTGGGGGAAAGGCTCCAGGCTCAAAATTTGAAAAGGGAAAAAGCAATAATAAAAGATTTGTAACAGATGGATGGTGATTGGGGATTAAGGTGGACATTTTCTTACTCATACTCAAAAGATAAAGGACACCACGCTCGCTTTACAGATCACTTTAGGCAGTAGTCAAGGAGGGAAAGACATGGGGAGAGATATGGGGTTGGATTAGCAACACCTTCAAACGGTTGAAAACTACTCAGTGAAGTGCCCAGGAACTGTTCGAACACACAAAGCCAACCAGATACTTGTGTAAATTTCGGTTTGACTGGAAAATGCAATTAAGTGAAACTCTGGTCTTAGACGAATGTAACCAGCTGTAACCACTTATCTGCTAAAGATTGGGGTATAGATTTCTCATGCAAGTTAACCTGACTGCCTCAAAGTATATATTTGTCGTTAAGTATTTGATTGACAGATTGATTTCGGTTTTTCATAGAGACCAAATGACCAGTTACTAAAGGAAAGAGTTGGAAGCAACCAACAGGAAAATACAAATAGCAATTCGTATGTGGTGATGTCATTATGGTGGTGCTTATGTTAAGTTTTAAAAATTAAAACTCGAGAGATCTCGCATTCTCTGAAAATGTCTTTTCGAAGTTAAGTTCTTAAAAAATTATCTTAAAATAGACGCTCTAGCCGACAGGTTTTGGTGACTAAGGATTATGGTGTTTGGCTTTGCGTCTATGGTTTACAGCTGATGCAGGGGTTTACCCAGGGTTCATAAACTGGGGGTGTTCAAGATTTTTAGGGTGTGTGTGAACTAGATTTCATTAAACACATTGTGTGTTCAAGAATTTTAGAGGGTGTATCAAAAAATCTGGAGGGGTGTTGGGTGTGTATAAATCCCTGATGTCTGATCCCATCAATCTGATGTCTTGGTGCGATCAATTTCAATAGTTCCCTACTTATGCGCAACTAATTGTAAGTCATATTACTTTCATTATATCACTGCTTTATTTAAATTAATATGCAGAATTAAGAATATCATCTGTATGCCAACATCTAACAGTATATAATTATGATGTATGTGTATGTCTAATTGGTAGCGATGTCATAAAATATCTTTATTAAAATATTACCTATAGTACTTATAAAAAATTTAATAAATATATTGGAATTTTGATTATTATAAATAGTCCTGTCAGTTTATAAAATTTCGATATTCAAAAGCAATTACACATGCTTGAGGGAGAGTTTAATATTGGACTGGTGGAAGGGAGTACTGACAGATTTAAATGGGTGCGATACTTAACTTGCTTCAGGCGCTGGCAACCCATGCTATGCCGCTGATAAAACACAATTGCAGGAAGACAGTGCATTACTTTAATTCACAAGCATTTTAAGATATTTTATGAAATGTGAAAATGTGAACGGAATAAAATACACAGATTTAAGACTCAAAGGGATCAAGGGACGTTATTTTTGTATGAAACAATTTGTATTTTTTCATGAGCCGGCAGACCGCATAAAACATATCGGTGGGCCGCAAGTGGCCCGCGGGTTGAAGACCAATACTTTGTTTTTATTGGATTTTTAAATATGCATCATAGGAATAATTTGCCTCTTACTATTGTTTTCAGATTTAATATATATATATGTATAAAATACAACCTGAATTAAAATGAGTGGAATATTGAAAAAGTAAATTAAAATTTTATTTTTTTTTTATATTATGTTTCGAAATATGACACATTTCGTATAAAATGTTGACTTCATCACTTTGCGCATTTATTTTAAATATATTTATCTATAATACAGAGTGTTTCTAAGCCACTACAGTGCTAACTTTGACATGAATATCACTGGCGAATATCGTTTCACTTCATTTGACATTTTGTTAAGCTTTCTCAATTTATTTGTAAATGATTATTTTTTTAATTAATTTTTTACTATTCTAATCAGGGACAAAACTTAGGCTTTTTATTTTTAAATCTTTGTTAGATCAAGGGGACTCTTTACTCCCTCACCCCCTTCAAACTCAAATCATCCTGCTGTTAGAGTCTCTCTTCTCAGAGTGATCATAACCTTAGATTCGCCGCCAGATATATATATGTTCATAAGACCAGTTACTATATAGCAAAGACCAATATGCTATATAGTGGATATAGTTAGTCTTATAGCGGCAAGAATTAAAAATGGATTTCATTTCTTATCAACTATTTTTACAATTGTAAGTGTGAATTCACAAACAATGTGAAATGATGGTGACGTGAAATTATGTGATTACATATGACTGTGGAATTATGATAATGTAGTTAAGATAATGAAAAATTTTAGCCCAGCTTAGGCTGCCCAAATGCATTAACGACAAGTAAAAAAGACCTTTGGCAAATGTAAACTGTATTTTCGAAAAGTATTTTAAAATACATTTTGCATTTTGTATCGAAAATACATATTTCTATGTATTTTGTATCGAAAATACATATCTCCAAGTATTTTGTCCAGCTCTGGTTCTTTTTATAATTGTTCTAATTTATTTAGGTTTTTGTTTTTGACTATGGTGCAGAAATGTTTGTATGGCTTGGAAAATTGGCTCCATCTGAACTCCGTAAAACAGCTGTTAACTTAGGAAAACAATTGTGGGAACAGGAGTACAATTATTCAGAATTCGACATAAATCCGTTGAATTCTTCTTTCGGTATGCAATTTTTTATATTATGATCTATTTTTTAATGGTGAATCTAGATATTATTGTGAAATGTGGAGGAATGTGTTTCTTTAATTTCTCTGTCAAAACTCTTACCCTGCAATGGTAACATGTTCACCTAATGTGTCATCATTCTGGGTTTGACTTCAACAGTGGCAAAGGAAAAAGAACGCTTATCAACTAACTGCTCACTACAGTTTGTGGGTTGATTTCCTAGGCCATAAGAGTTTTGGATTTCTAAGAGAACTGTAGGTCTCAGCGCAGCATGACTCGTGCTATCTTTGTGCCACAAAATTCAGACAAAACTTTTAATGCCCTTGCACCATAAAACAAGCAAATTACAATTACACGATGTTCTTTCTTTCCATTACTATACAAGGCAATTTAAAATAAAAGTTATGACAATTGTCTTTTTAGCCGTTTATAAAAAATATGTATTACAGTGAAACCTGTCTGAGGTGGAAACTCACGGGACCGGAAAAAAATTCCATAGTATGCAGGTTTCCGCCTTATGTAGGTTACATGCAAAACAAATACATAGTTAAATTCAGTGGTAAGAGATGACTGCATATGCTTTTTTTTTTCTTTGTCTTATCTTGCGAACTTTAAGACTATATTTTCCTTTTGATAAAAATATTTATTTTATCACTGCATTTTATTTTTATTAATTTTAATTTTTGCACTATTTTGTGGTTTTAGTAGTTACGATCAATATGATGCAAAACTTCACTCTAACTATACATGCCTATTCCATACAAAAAGTCTATTATGTAAGCTTAAATTGTAGAAGTTGTGGATCACAGGCCGGAGAGAGAATTCAGGAAATGGGTCTCCTTTTGTCACGCATGTGTGTCACCTTGCGGCTTGTTATTTTATTTTTGTATTTGAACTCCAGGATAGAATTTGGACTTACTTTAAACTTCGGAATTGCAAGCTCCATTGCTTTGCCCATGGCCCACATTTTCAGGTCCCGGTCGTAAGCAGTGACTTTCAACTCTATGCGGTGACGGAAAAATTGTGACCACATGTGTTTTTGACTTCCTTTATCTTGTCTTGCCACCTTGTTCCAAATATTTCTTTCACCATGGGGTGTCCTGCCTTCTTAAAAACATACTGTACAGCCTTTAATTTATTTTTTTGGCACCTTGTTATGGGTCTTGTCTGCCTTCATTATTTGTATAGGTATTTCCTCAGTTGCACTTGCTTGCTTTGATGGGGGCTCATCAGGTTCGAAATTTGTATCATGTTACAATTCATATTCATCTACAGTACTTTCAAGGACAGTATCTACAGATCCAAAAAACTTGCTTTCGATGAATCCAACAACTGTGTTGAGCAGGCGTTCATTGATGATTTGCTGTTAAGGTGTTGGATCTCTTGCCTCGGGTTCACCAAAGTGGAATAGGAGCTTACTAGCAACGAATTTGGAGAGCATGATTTTGTTGACGATAGCATTACAACATGAGGGCTCACCGACGAAACCCTCAGAACTGGGCCCATCTTCACATATCACAAGGGTGTGTGTCACCTCCCTTGAACCAGTGTGTCTGTACCACAAGCCATAGTACTTCTGTAATTCACTATGGTTAAGCACCTGAAGGAACCATCTTTTAGGCCATGCCTATGCCCTCTTTTTGTACCGTAGAATCAGATGAGTTAGTTCCTGATTGGTTGTAAAAATCAGCTGAAGGCAGTACAAATGAGAAATGTATGTAAACGTTATTCACTAAAATAATATAACGTAAGTATTTTTTATTTGTGGAACTTCAGAGTGTTGGATGGATTCTTTCTGCACAAAAAACAAATTGACTTAGATATCCTAACTGGTTAAATTCGGGAGGGTACTTCTATTTGATTTTTTGTTGTTCAGGATAAAAGCTTTCCATTGACATCACTTATGATCATATTGAGGACACACCTCGAGTGGTTCTGTAGTTAGAGACGTGAATTTTCCTTGGACTAGTTAGATATATGGCAATAGTTTTCTAATTCAGAGTTTTGATAGAGGGCCCTTATGTAAAGTTAAATTTAATATTTTTATTCATATACAACCCCTTAAATAATAAATTATATATTTGACATTGCTACCATAATTTGATCACTTTTCTCTTTGAAAGTATTTTTCTATAACGAATGATTAAAAAAATAATTACCATAACATCTATTTTGTGAATCGCTCAATATTAACTCATTGACAAAAAAAGTACCTAGAAGGAGTTGTTGAAATAGAATGAAACTTTATATATGTAAAGGTAATGTTGGCATATGTAAGTGACTATAATATTAGAATGCAAAGATAAGGTTATTAGAGAAAACTGTATAATTCGAAAGATGCTCCAGTACCCTGTTGGGCCACCTCTAGCCTGGATGCAAGACAAGATGCAGTCAGGCATAGTAATGTAAAAATTTCCGGAAACTTTGACATCGTGGAAAAAAATGTTTTTCCCTGAAAAATTAATTTTGCATCAATTTTTCTTACTTTTATATTGGCACAGCAAATTACAATAACAAATTTAATATCTACATATATTTGTAATCAATGATGTTTTCTGAAGTTGCAAAACTCTTTAAAGATCTTAAAACCCATCGCTTTATCTATAATAAAATCAAAATTGAATGTTGCTCTGTTTTCTGATGTCCCTCAGTTTTGGGTTAATGTCAAAGATGTAATAACTACCAATTTACTTACTTCACCCCTACATTATCGAGTGGGGCTGAAGTAAAAGAAGTTTTAACAAAAAAGTAAAATACATAGTTTGTACGGGGCCTGGAAAACCGGGAAAAGCCTTAAATTTTAAAAAATCCTTCCAAGGCCTTGAATATCCGGATGAAATACCAGGTTTTCCACAATGTCTGGGAAAATCCTTGAACTATTATTTTTTATTTTATTTCCCAAGTAGGACATTTTTAGGCACTTTCACTAGTTAAGATCACTGTATTTGGATTATCCAGTCGTGTGTATCTACAGTTAGTGGCTGCACTGGCTAAATAAAATTTTTTCATTCTATTAGCAATTTTATTTATTGCACAATTAACAGTAACAACCGGCTGAATAAACTAGTTATGCCACTTCTCCCTCTTTTTCTTTCATGTGTTTTTCGGTGGGCAAACATCTCCCACCTATTGGCTCAGATTCTGTCATACTGTACATGCCTTGTACGTGTATTGATAGTAACGATCCCGGAGCATTCTCGAGTCTTGCTCTTGTCATTCCTTTCAAGTGATATTTGGTAGCGTAGTTTTCTAAGCATTCTGAATTTAAACTGAAACGTAGGTAAATGCGCCTAAGATATATGATTGCAGAATCTACAATATTGTAAGTAAAAGCAAGGATGGAACAACTGCGCCGAAATGACATTGACGCTCATATTTGCACCAAACTTAACGATTTCTGTAAAATTGTGCCAGACTGTGCCAAAACGTTAAATTTTCCAGTGCGCCAAAATATTAAATTTATTGTAGTGCCGAAATTCAGTTTCATGTTTATCAAAATTACGTTTTGTCATTGTATTTTGTAGTGCCAAATTTTCTTTCCTACGCAATCTGTCTTGGCACGAAAATTTTTCCAAATTTGCTACACTTCCAGTTTTCTTGGCATTCAAAGTAACTTGCCATTTGTGTGACTGAACAAAGAATCGACAGACAGCATGGGCTTCCCCCCGGCTTTTGAATTTTATTTTGGATTTATTTTATTTTGAATCTAATTTTGGTTTTGCATATTGTGCACACTATAACTTTAGAATGATTATAGCTTTATACTTTAAATTTAATATACTCATGCAAAATGTCAAGTGCTATGACCTACACCTAATATTATAGAAAAAACTTGCATTATCTTTTCACACCAATAAGTAATTCGGTTTAATTATATGTACATCCGGTGAATTTTTTGTACATTAATTACTTGAATAAGTTTTTTTATGGATTATATTATCTTTTTTAAGTGGAATGTTATATATATAAGACCTTAGGAACATTTTAATAACAAAATAATTATTTTATGTAATTTCTTCATACTTTTGTAAGCTTGCGCACAAAACTTTACTTTTTAGTTTCCAGTAACAAGATTGTTTTATATTTTATTTCATTTTTTTAAAAATGTACATATTTTTAAAAAATTTTACATTGAATTGCACAGGCAAGAAACATGAATATGTGTGTAAAAAATCATTATTGTGTTTGCTGTATTTTATAACCTATAAAGTTTAACAAATCAGCACGAAGTCATCTTAATTTAAGTGTGTAAAGGTCATGTCCCCCCTTAAGTTCTGAGGAAATGTTTTCACATACAATGAATGGAATAAAAAAGCAGGTTGGAGTAACATGGAAACGAATTCCTCAGAACAGACATATATGTGGGGCATTTAGAGAGACCTTTGTCTAACAGTATATGAGTAGTGGTTAAATATAATATGTATATATTTATATTAAAGTTTCATCTTTAATGTAATCTACTTTCGATGGCAATAAATGGTATTTTGTCCCATAATCATGGGTTCAGTTTTTAAGAAAAAGTCTGATCTCACGTTTGGAAATTATTGTCGATCTTTTGAGATTATCTGTCGTTATGTTTTTCTTGCCAAATGTATAATTTTCCTTATAACTTCAAAATTATATAACAGTATTCTGATTTGTGATTTATAGCAAAACCTGTAAATGCAAATTACCTGATACAATTTTGTGTTATGTTATCAATTTAAAAATATTTCAAATTAACTTAATGTTACAGAAGGACCAATAAAAAATCAAGACAGTAAGCGACCACCTTGGGCCATATTTGTAAAAACTAGCCAACATATGGAACCAGTGTTATTTAAAGAAAAGTTCTTTAATTGGCCAAACATACATCCTCTAATCAGACAGAAGAAACAAAATGAAGATGATGTTAAGGTATTTCATTATCAAATTCTGTTTTAATACATGCTCTACTGTGAATCTGACTTTTGATGTGATAAGTTAGATGATGACTGCAATTATTTTGTTTGAAAGCAAAATCAATCTGATATATTTCCAATTGCATTGAATCTGAATCAAAGCTCTTCAATTCCTTAGACAACAGAAGATTAGATTTGTTGGATAATTATTGGTTCCAGCATAGAATAATTTTAGCTGTCCTTGCAGTGAAAAACCCAAGCTGACAGGATTTTGCTTCACATAATTAAAAATCACAACTGCTCCCCCCCCACCCTTTTAAGATGACTATTGTAGTTCCCGTTTGTAAATCTGTGTACTTATGTTTAATCCTAAATCAGTTTCCCTTAACACTACCATATACAGTAGAGGATGTTTTTTATGTAAGGGTGCCATTTTTTTAGACTACCTTTTTTTTACATGTTGTTTCTCAGTGGCAGTGTTCATGGAATACGACATCAGTCAAATGATTGCCTCTGACTGTACTACAACTATGGTCCTCTTTCAGCCACATTTTCTATAATGTTTTGAGTACATTTCCAGGGTGATTTGTTTGATTTCTCCACAAATGTTTTGAATAAATCATTGAATCATTGTTGGCCTGTTAGCATAGACTCATTTTTTCAAGTACCCCCAATATAAAAAAAATTCAGTACAGTTAAATTAGGAGAATGACAGATTTTTTTAGGATTTTAATGAAAACGTGATTACTGCCAATTGTGAAACGATATTGTTGCAACATTACACAATTTCTGTCTTAAACTGATTGGCAAGGTTTGAAGCACATGTAATTTCAACAAGATGGAGCAACATGCTGACGTATGTAATTAAGAAATTTTTAAAAGACAAATTTCCTGGCTGAATTTTGACAGAATTGGGTGATTTCAATTGATCACCTTATTCTCCTAATCCGACCAAACCTGATTTTTTTATGGGGTTACTTAATGGAATGAGTTTATGGTAATATGCCAATGATTATTCAACAACATAAGCAAAACATTGACAAAGAAATTGAACAAGTCCCAGAAATATGCTCAAACATAATGGAAAAAGTGGTCCAAAGAGCCTGTGTTTGCCACTTAGCTAGAGGTGATCATTTAGCCAATGTCATATTGCATAAATATTGTCATTAATTAAGGAAACGATGTGTTAATTGTTAAAAAGTTATTTTTAACAATTATTCCAAAACAAAATGTTGTCCTTATATGAAAAGATACCCTATGCATTTAATTTATTTGGTAATAAAATTGTTGGACTAACCAACTATGGCTACTAGAAATGGACAGAGTAACTTTTTTTGAGGGAATTGACTTTCTCAAAATTTTGAAATTAACTCTTTTGAGTAATTCACTGGCAACAGCCAGATAGGTGGATAGTAAAATAAAACATTTTTTAGATGAAGGTGAGAGAGCTATATGGGCACTTTATCTCTCCCCCCTCTCACTGTCCAACTCTTTTGAAACTCTCTCTGCACGCCTAATTTTATAGTTCATATTGACATCATAATTAAGAGGGAAATATCAAAAACCCTTCACAAAGCATATTGAGAACTGAGGAAATGGAAGTTTCCACAATTTACCTTCATATTTTTTAAACCATGTAATTCATTAAAAAACATAGGCTACAAGTTACTATGTAGTAAAAAGAAATTTTTTCTTAAAATCATAATGATCTTTTTCAATTTGTAATTCAGTTGAACTAAGGGATATATTTAAAAAAAGGTAAAACAAATTGGCTTTGCAATACTATATTCACCAAGAGTGCCATTAACCTGAGTTTGACTTTCAACTATGCTTTAAAAAAAAAAACGCTTAATGATTAACTGCTCAGTGTAGTCTGGGTGTTGGTTCCTTTGACATTAAAAGGTTTGCATTCCTCTGGGAAACTGCAGGTTGACTGCCCTACAGCTGTGTAATCTGATACCCAACCATATTGCTGCATCTATCTAAGCAAGAGGAGTCCCTATAGGGTACTAAAGGAAACTTTAATTTGTTCCATATTATTCCACAGTAAATTGTCCGACTTGCTATGATGATTCACTTATTACCATCGTGTACTACCATCACACAAAAGTTTCATTCTATTACAATGTCTCCTTGGATGGTGCATGGATTTTTTGTCACAGAATGGATAGTCATTGATTACAAATATTCCAATATACTCATAATATGCTAATCAAACAAGAATTACAGGTATTTTAGATTTCAGTGAAACATTCTTTCAACCCAAATGTCAGCTTTTTTGCTTAAGAGAACCTTGAAATAAAAGTTAAGTTTTGGTCAGAATCTAATATAGGAAGGCAGTTGAAACCCATTAGGATTGTGTCTTGTGTTCTACAGAGTGATTCAAAACTAATGGAACAAACTGAAAGGGGTGGTAAAGGACGCCAAATAAGCCATATTTGGCGAAATCATGTCCGCAAAGGACCCGATTTGGCTGTACAGTGAAAGTATTATTTACATCCACATCGTTACATAGGCAATTGTTTGATTGATTGTTTGGCTTTTTTATGGCGCAAGAGCATCTGGGCTATACTGCGCCAGTTTTAGTACATGTACTGCCGAAACGAGTACACATAGGCAATTACATGAACAAAAGAAATTTTTGACACACAATTTAAGTGATTA
>QLNU02015360.1:187123663-187161547 GCA_006491805.2 Dysdera silvatica | reverse complement strand
TTTTTCAAGGCTGCTATTGGAGCTATGACTATGATATTCCTCCATATTCAGAGAGAGTACATAAGGGCACTTGAAATGTCGCATGTCAGGGCTGTATCAGTGTAGGGGCCTGAAGCCCCATCCTTCTTCTAGGCTGCTATTGGAGCTATGACTACGATATTCTGTATTCATAGAGTGTACGTAAGGGCATTTGAAGTGTCGCATGTCAGGGCTGTATCAGGATGGGGGCTTGGAGTTCCATCCCTTTTGTAGTCTGCTATTGGAGCTATGACTATGATATTCTATATTCAGAGTGTATGTGAGGGCACTTGAAATGTCGCATGTCAGGGCTATATCAGGGTGGGGGCTCGGGGTTCCATCCGTTTTCTAGGCTGGTATTGGTGCTACGACATTCTGTATTTAGGGAGTGTATTTCCAGTGTACATGAGGGCACTGGAAATGTCGAATATCAGGACCATATCAGGGGGGCTGGAATCAAAATCATAATCTAAATTTCGATAATTATATAATCATACTCTAAAATTAAATATGTACGTGAAATCCAAATTTTGAAACTTATGTAATCGTAAAATCACTTTAAATAACCATAATCTTATAAAAGGATTACAATTGTTCCAAATATGCTCTTGAAACCCTCAAGTACACTCTCTGAATATGGAATATCGTAGTCTTAGCTCCAATAGTAGCCTAGGAAAAGGGTGGGGGATCCCAGTCTCCCTCCTTCAATATGGCCCTAACATGTCCGTAAATTTTTTTAACCCTAAAATTTGTTAATACTGCCAAAACTGGTATTGGCCATTTGCTGAAAGAGCCACAACTCGAATTTCGGGTCATGAGGTTTTTTAAACGGCCATAATTTTTTTATTTTTTGCTCGTTGAGCATTTTTGGTGTTTGAGCCCAACGTATATATTATTTGTGAAATCAACACAACACTATTTATTATGTCAATGAGCCTCTTTGATCTTACTTTCACTGGAATTACGAAACATACGGCTGAATAAATGTTCTATTTCGTTCTGGGTATCAAATTATATTTAGAGCAATTTAATTACTATACTTAAAAGATGTGTTTGATATTATGTTATTATTGGAAGATACCCATCGTTCAATTATTTAAGCTTAAATTGCAGTTAGTACCTTAAAAATGTGAGGTTATATATACATACACACATACTAATGCCCAAAATTGTGGAAACCTTTCGGAAAAGTGTACTTCTGAGGTATGATGGCACAACACTGCTTTTTTACGAATACCGTAAAAGTATATACCAATAGAAGGATAATTTAATCAAGATTGTAATGCAAAAACCTCCATGAAGAATAATTTATTACAACAGCAATCATAACGAAGAAAAGTGAAACACACAGAAAAAGTTAGATATGCAAAACGTCTCATGTCAGCTTATGTGTAGTTAGTTAGCCTTTAACTTTAATTACGGCCTTACAACGCTTTCCCATGGAGTGAACCAAGTTCTTTAGTTCTGCAGCTGTTATAATATGAAACCAAGATTGAATTATTGCTTCTGTTAATTGTGTTTTATTGCTGGGTTGCTTCCGACTAACAAGCTTCTTTAGCCGGCTCCATAGATTTTCGATGGGGTTAAGGTCTGGGCTATTTCCAGGCCATTCCAGCAGTTGAATATGATGATCTTGAAACCATTTTTTGCACACACGAGCAACATGACATGGAGCTGAATCCTGTTGAAATATAAATGCTTCATTATCTTGGAAAAGATCACATGCAGAAGGCTGCAGCTTGGGCTCAAGTATTTCATTTATGTATCTTTGGGCATTTATATTCCCATTGATCACGCAAATTCTGCCCACACCTCTTGATGTTATACAACCCCAAATCATAACACTAACTGGGTGTTTCACGGTAGGCATAATACAAGGTGGGTGCAAATCTTCTCAAATTCCTCTTATGTATTTCATGCCATCATTACCAAACAAAAAATTTTTGGTCTCATCACTCCAAATTACACTGTCCCATTGTTCCGTTGTCCAGTTAACATGGGTTTTATCGCAGTGTAAACTTTTCTACCTTTGTTCAAGAGATAAAATTAGGCTTTTCCTTGGAATTCTGACATTTACACCATATGAATTTTATACAGTGAAATTTGTCTACAACGATATTTTCTTCTGGTCTAGTTACATATTATGTGTGTCAGGTTTAACCTTATCTAAAATGAATATTTCCCTAGTTCTTTCAGTATCGTTGTAGACAGATCTCACTGTATATAATAAATCTTGGTTTAGAGGTAATCTTAAGCCTTTAACCCCATCTCAAATTATCCATAGTGTAATTTTACAACATTAATAAGTAATATTCCTTCTAGTTTTGTTGACTCTTTTTTTTTTAATGTAAATTTATTTTTAATATTGATTTGCTTCCCATTTTTGTATGCTTTACAATTTCATTTATTACATATTTATTGTTAGGTCGCACCCTGCGTGGTAATGCTTCTAGGCATTCTTTTGTTGGTCGAAAGAGGTGGGCATATTTTTTTTGGCAAGGAGAAAATTCATCCATTACGGAAAAGGGTGCTTCGGCTTTAATGACTGTAGAGCTTGATGAAGAAAAAGGTCCACATGTAAGTTGTGTACTGTTGCATGAAGGTTTTCAAAACTTTATATCTCTTCATGGCTGAAGTGTAAAATCAATATTTTTCTATTTGAATATGCATGCTTATACTTTCAGATGGGCATGAAATATATTCATAGTTTTAAAATGAATTTTGTTTACAGCTTAAATTTAAAAGATTTAAGTCATAATGAGAGCTTTCCGTAAATGTGGTGTTTGGTTCTTATTATGAAATTGTATCTTCATGGATTCCACATTATTTCATGGATCTTCAAAATTTTATATGTATGCAGTAGCTGGCCTCCATCTGGAACGGATATTTGTTTTTCAAATGTCATTTAATTTTATTATATCATTTTGTTTCAATGTACTTTAAAACATTTTGACCATTATAATTTTAATTTGTTTTCATTTTAAAATCATATGTACAGCTCCACCTTGAATAACTGCAGAATTAATAATCCTTGCTTTCCTTTGCATCATAAAAATACAACCAACCAATCCATCTGGAACAATACAACAATAAAAAGGATTCTTTTCTGTATTGTATCATATCCATTGATAAAACATTGGCAAGGTTGTGCAAGCCTGAACTTCAGACAGTCCAACAAATGATGCCATCCAGGATCTCTGCATGCAAACACAAAAGCTTCATCAGGAACGCAGTAGACTTCAAATCATGTTGAGACACTCAAAGAGAGAGACTTCGTCATGCTGTGCCCCAAAGGAAAACTATCAACGTGCACATTTTACATGCACATCTTATGCACATTTGTATCTGGCTGTAAGATGCAAATTACCGTATTTTATATGGGATACTTTACCATGTATGCTGCATGATAGCAGATATTGTTATGGTATGAAAACAGTGAGAATGGTATTGAACGGATAGGACTGGGAGGTATTGAAATATTTATTGGACATGAGTTCTTGTAACTACAACTTGTTCCCCAGATGAAAGAACCTCTCAGAGAAGTGTGGCTTCATAATATGCAAACAGTGTTCCAAGCAGCAGAGCATTTCATTGATGCTCTGAAGAAAAACCACTTGGTTGTCATCTTTCAATGGCTACCACACATTCGTCAAAATGTACAAGACATAGCCAAAGATTATATTGAAAGCATGTCTTGGTTATTGTCAAGTAAATACTGTACTTGTTCATATATACTGCATATATTGCCACTACTTTATTTACAATCTCTTTTTGTATGTATATTTGTAAGACAACAGATTATGGGAACTGTAGTCGTCAGACAAGAACGGAAATTGTCAGTCTGAATAAGAAAACCTAAGGACTTAGTAGGAAAAGGTTTCCTACTTGCCAACTGAAAAAATTAGTTACCAATGGTAACCATATTTGTTGAGCACTGTATATATACAGGGTGAAAATTAAACTAACGTTACTCTGTACTAGGCCTGGACGATGTTACATTTTTGACATTGTGATACAGTCAGTCTAACATCGCAATGTGACGATACATCATAATGTAAACCAGAGGCAGCTCCAGGCACAGACAGTCCGAACAACCGTTCAGGGCCCCATGCCGGCTCTTTTATTACTGACGCACCCATAATATAAAATGTTCATTATTAAATTGTAGACCCTTATTCATTATGGAACGTAAATGTAATTTAGCAGAATTTTAATAACTCTAAAATGATCTTTCTTATTATTATCCATTTGTTATACACTTAGCAAATTTAGATCCTTGTTATTAACAATGGATCACAAGAAGGCAAAAGTATTCTTTTACTCTATCCCATCAAATAGTCTTTACACCTGCAAGATCTGTCCCTCCACCCCTTCCTTATCTTATTAGCTATTATTAGGAAAGGCACACTGACTGCGCATGTACAGCTTCCTGCTCAGATGGAGACTATAGTTAGTCTTCATAGGAGAGTGTGTCAGTGGAAATGTAAAATCATTTATTGTACATTGTGCGTTTTGAATCTTGATTCCTTCGTGCTGTTTTTGTTTGTTGCAACTACTTTAAAGGGTTTATTAATAATATCATGGCTAGTTATCAGTTATCTTTAATTAGACAGTTTATCAATCAAAGCAGATTTTATTTATTTGAGATTAAGTTACAATGACCTTTCATAATCGTGACTTTGGTAGAAAATATGATTTTGACAGTTCAAAACGGAAAAGGAGTGAAAACGGAAAGAACTTATAAAAAACCTAAGTGGTTCTTTAACAAAATATTTAATGTCTGCTAAAATTTCTAAAGATGAGGAACAGCTGCATGTTCAAGATGCAATAATGTTGACAAAAGCTACGGACATTGTAAAAAGACCCAGTAACTAAAGTGAATTCCTCCTCAGAAGCAATGAAGAATTGGACCCAGAGTTGACGTCTCCGTCATCTGAACGTTCATGTGTCAGAGATTCACCGATGGCAGAAGCAGAAGTTACTGTCGTTGGAGGAGCAGGACCCAGTAGCCAGAGTAGCATCCCTCTCGGAAGCAAAGAAGTGTTGTATTCAGAGTCGACGTCCTCTTCTTCACTTGTACATTTGCCACTAAAGGATAAAGATGCAGACTTGCACCTTCATGAGGAAATTGATGCCTTACTGACCAATATAACTTAGTGACCTTTTTTAATGGTCTGAACTAATAAGTGACTTAGAACTCACTAGTATAGTTCAGAAAGTCCTCATGAGAGTCTACAACAAATTTTACCCCAAAAATGAAAATGGGCTACATTTTAAAGATTCTCATTATGTAAAAACACTGATAAATAGTGAAGAGCAAGATAGTTGATGGTTAGTTTATTCAGAGTCAAATGATGCTGTTTACTGTTTTGCATGTCTCTTATTCTCTGTAAGTCCTAATCATCAACAGTGCTCATGAATCTAATGAAGGTATGAATGACTGGAAACATCTATGTGAGGCGCTGAAGTCTCACAAAAACAGCAAGTTTCACGAAGAACGCATGATAAAATGGCTAAATCTAAAAAACGACCTGTCTTGTGGAAAAACTATTGATTCACAAACTCGGGTTCAAGTTTGAACCGAACAAGAGCACTGGAGAGAGAATTTAGGAAGGTTATTAGTATAGGCGTAAGCAGAAAGTTCATAAGGAGGGGTGTTATAGGCACAATGGGGGGTGGGGGTTACTGAGCTACAATCCCATGTATTGCTATGTTAAATATAAAAAATTCTGTTGCAATGGAGGGTTACAACCTTCATCAACCCCTCCTACGTACGCCAGTGGTTATTAACCATTGTACAGTTTTTAGCTACTCATAAATTGGCTTTCAGTGAGCATGAGGAGAGGTTGTTAGACTCTAATTCCAGAGGAAATTTTTTAGATTTAATTAAATTAATTGCAAGATTCGACCCAACCTTGCCTTGACCCATCACTTGCACCAAGCTATGAACAAGAGAGTTTCCAGAAACCACTACCTCTAAAAATATTCAGAATGAATTTGAGGTAGTGGGCAATCATGTTAAATCTAAAATATTGCATATAAAGCATTAAAGAATAAGTGACATGCACTCATTCTGGACTGTACTCGAGATATTGCTCGGATTGAGCAATTATCCATCATCCTGAGAATAACAAACCAAGACACTGCGGAAATTGTAGTATTGTAGAATTTGCAACTGTAGAAAAAATTACAGGTGAGAAACTGGCCAAATACGTAATAAACAAATTAAGGGAGTTAGGCTTGGCCCTTGCCAACTGTAGGGGACAAGGTCAATGGTGATAACATGCACGGGAGAAAGAGCGGCATACAAGAAGACTGCTAAACATAAATTCCCTGCATTCTTTGTACCATCTAGTAACCACAGCCACAATCTAGTGTTGATACTGCTTCATCTTTTGCTCAATCGCAGACATTTTTTGCCCCTTTGCAAAGACTACACAGTTTTCCTTTGCTCAAGTGAAAGATGGAATATTCTGAAGTCGCATATCAACATTTCTTTCAAACCTCTTTCTGAAACCAGATTGGAGTGCAGAAGGGAATCTGTAAAAGCTGTGAGGAACCAGCTAAGCAATGTTTGTAACTCTTTATCAAGTCTCCATGAGAGTAACATAGATTATGGTTTAATTAGCGAGTGTTAATCGTTAGAAAACGTAATCACCACATATGTTTGTTACGTTTTTGTACTGTGGTACGACATTTTTGTTAAAATACACACCATCAGTAAGGTATGGCGAATTGTAAATATGCATTTAGGTGTGGCAGTTAAACTTTCAGAAATATTTGTCAAATAGTTAGATGAATGCCATCTTAGTGGTTTCAATTCAGCATTGGTAACAGCAATAGAAGTAGCAGAAGCTGGTATCGATAAGACGTTCAAAATCAGCAGAAGATGATGTAAAAAGAAAATGATCTTGTATTAAAGAGAGGACAAAGCTGCCGATCTTTCACTTGAAGACAATTTCAAAGTCAACTATTTCCTTGTGATGGTAGATGCAGTAAGAATAAGCTCTCAGAAAAAATTTACAGATTTGAAGACTTATGAAAACGATTTTGGCTTTATGTATCACATTAGGAGCCTTCAGAACAATGAAGACCTGCTGAATAATTCATAATCAGGACTTATAACTTTCATTGAGAGACAAAGATAAACATGCTATTGACTCTGTGGAACTGTATGAGGAATTGAAAATATTAGCATTTGTCTACGATGAAGATCAAGACAATGTACTTTAAATTTTTAAGTATATTATGCAAACCATGTGATACAGGTCTACCCAAATGTTTATGTCGCATTAAGAATAATGGGTACAATTCCTGTCTGAGTAACGTATGCAGAAAGGAGCTTCTACAAGTTAAAGCTTATCAAGACTTCACTAAAAACTCCATGACAAAATATCAACTATCATCTTTAGCCCTCCTTTCCATAGAAAACGAGTTGGAAACCAGTCTATATTTCAGTACTCTGATAGATTTTGACTGGAAAAAAGTCATAGAGTTCCATTTTAATGAAATGCAGTAAAAGTAAAAATTCACAAGGGGCTGTATTGTGCAATGAGTAGGTTAGGTGTTGTAATCTCGTGTCTTGAAATGTTGCAGTTGGATATCTCCCATAACAATTTTAGTTTATTATAACTACAAAAAAATGACACTCATGTAATGTTTATAATAATTCTATTTCACTAGCAGGTTATACAGGTATATAGCCTATACTCTTATGCTATATTTACTTTCATCGACATGTGATTTTGTAAATTAAAATTTGTGTAAAAAAAGGAAAAAAAAATCTTTCCCTGTATTTTTTTCTTTCATTTTTATTTCCTTTGCTTGTCTGGTTTTCTGTGAATAATGTCGACTTCAATGGGAGAAGGAGAAATTATACAGTTATTAGCATGTAATTTAAAGTGCTGACCAATACCTTTCGATGTCTATTGAGTTTTCATAATTTTGTATTAGAAAAATTTTCAAAGATTTTATTGCCTCATATAATGATGCGATTTCCCAGAATTTCATCGTTAGCATTTGTAAAACTAACCCAAGTATAATTTATCAGGGTAGAATATCAAAAGTGCTTAAGGTAAATTGGCAAAACCCTTGTCAAAATTTAAGTTCCAGGTTGGCTAAAAACGTTGTTTTAAAGAGTTTATTTTTCAAATTTGTTGGAGGAGGACCCCAAACCCCCTTTTCTTTGAGGGCTATTACATACTCCCCAAACCCCCCGTAAGGGCCCTGCAAAGTCTAGGGCGGCTACTGATGTTAACCATGGACATGGTAAGCAGAGGGAAGCATGCCTCTCTAATAAAAATAACATAGACTCATGCAGAAAAATGAGAACAGGTTGATGTCCTGAAAAATATTAAGCACTTGTGTTATTTTAACATTCATAAAATATTGTTAATGCGGAAAAATAGACAAAAATTCAGCCACAATCAAATATCCGTTTCTTTGCCCTGCCCTTCCATGTAATAATATTTTATTTTTAAACATATAAAATATTTTATTACTTGGAATTTTTAATAATCTTTGGTTAGATCCAGTATTACGGTACCACCACCAGCAGTTTGGGTGATAACATACTGGGATTGGCTTCCCTTCTGTCTGGGTTACTAGTAACACTTGCAATGGCTTCTCTCTGGATACTGTATGTTGTTGCAAATGCACAGTAGATATTTACATAGTTGTAGGGTTATATGGAACTGTGAAATCATACCCCTTCAATGATTTGAAATAAATTACAATTTTACATATATATTGCAAAGTATAAATGTTCATAATATGTGCTTAGCACGTCCTCCCCAATAATTTTAAAAACTCTATGTTGATGGATACTTACATCTACGAAATTATAATCGGGAAGATGGGGGCTCCGACCCCAAGTCTACACGGCCCCGACATGAGGCATTTCAAGTGCCCTCATGTACACTCTCTGAACACAGAATATCACAGTCTTGCCTCCAATAGCAGCCTAGAAAAAGGATGGGTAGCTCCGGCCCTGAGATGCGACATTGCAAGTGACCTCATGTACAATCTCTTATTATGTAATATCGTAATTGTAGCCTCAGTAGCAGTCTAGAAATAGGATGGGGGTTCTGGCACCCCACCCGATATGGCCCTGACATGCGGCATTGCAAGTGCCCTCACGTACAATCTCTGATTACGTAATATCGTAATCGTAGCCTCAATAGCAGCCTAGAAAAATGATGGGAGCTCAGGCCCCACCCAAAATGGCCCTGACATGTGCATTGCAAGTGCCCTCACGTACAATCTCTGATTACATAATATCTTAATTGTAGCCTCAATAGCTGCATAGAAAAAGGATGGGGGCTCTGAGCTTCTTTCCCGATGCGGCCTTGACAGCTTGGTCGGTGCATTTCGAGTTTCTAATTTGTCGAAATACAACGTTTCCTCAATTCTTGCACTACCTCCTAAGGAAACATTCGGAAGTATCAAAAGTGAAGTCCGTGGGCATGCGCAGTACACCATTTTTGAAGGTGCAATTAGAGTTTCTGAGGGTCTAAGGTTTGACGATGTCACGCCGCCGGTTCCGATGTTTCTTTGTGCGCATGCATGGTTTTTCACGGTGTGAAACCAGGAAGTCTACCAAGCCAAGCAATGAGACGAGATTGTAAAACCGCGCATGCGCACAAGAAACATCGGAATCGGCGGTCTGAAACCGGCAAATCATTGATATGTGGGTAACACCGTGAAATCGCAATGTATCGCCGATTTGAAAATTACGAAACCAGTGTGACGATGTCAGCTTCACACCGGTTGTGCACGATGTATCGATACATCGCCCAGGCCTACTCTGTGTCTCGATCTAATAACCGGAATGGCACCAATCTTGGCAGGTAGATTATTCAAGATAAAAGAAAATTCTGTGAAAAAAGGTTGTTCCAAAAGTCGCTGAAAGGGAGAAAATGTGTTACCGTTTTAGCTTATATATCTGAGAATTTACATAAAATGCATATGAGCACTGCATGAGCTACAACAGCATCAGTAATCTAAGCTATAAAGGGGTGGACTTCAAAAAAACATTCCAATTTTCAGATCTGCGCAACAACAGCACTATGCAATGTTAAAAAGTTACAATGGATAAACAAATGAATAACAAAAACGAAACTAAATTGAAACAGTACCTTTTATTCATAACGTTCATTTCCCCTGTATGGAAGTGGATCAGGTTCAATGTAGCCACCGTTCTTAAGGACAAGCTATTGCATCCTCTGCTCAACATTCTCTATAGCCGAATGCAACGTATCTGATGTAATTTTGATCACAACCCATGATATATTGTCCTTTAAGACAGTGATTCCCAACCTTTTTGATTCACGGAGCCCTTTTCAGCTTCACTTTCTATGGCGGAGCTCTGTAGGCTTACCCTATGTTTTACAAGTTAATGGTGTTTAGGAGTAATGTGTTGCGGGGGTGGAGGACGATGGGGTAGATACTAAGGGAATGTAAAATAAAGAGATATTTAAATAATTGCGCAATGTCCATGCTATGAAATTATATTTTAAAAACTTTGAAATTTACCATAATATCTTAATCTATTTATATAAATCGAACACTACGCAGATTAAATCAAACAACAATATCAATCAACGTTTATTGGCGTAGTGATACCAACGCCGATGGTATGGCGTGATTAGATGGTGAAACGTTCGAAAGAAAATAAATATTTCTGCCTTCGGTGGGACCTGAACCCAGTGGAAGGTCGTGGGTTCAGGTCCCACCGAACGCAGAAATATTTCTTTCGAACGTTTCACCATCTGGCCACGTCCTAACATCGATGTTGGTATCAATGCACCAATAAAAGTTGATTAATATTGTTGTTTGATCTTAATCTATTCTCAATTACCACCAATACACGATATTGTCCAAATTTGGCCATACATAAAAGTTCTTCCAAAGTTCAATAAATGAAACCATTTATGTTACAGCAGATTTTATATTATTGGTGAGGACAACAATGTGGTCCATATAATAAACTCAGTTCCTCCAATTTAATCATTACATCCAATTCAATTCAAATATGTATTTGTATATTACCTATTAGTCGAAATTTGTATTTGTTACAGAAGACAATTCCTGTTTAATTTTACTAGAGTGCACTATAGTGCAATAGTAGGCCTAAATCAAGACATAACATAAAATAATGTATAAACGTTCAACAAGGCCTGTGATTGCACTTTTTGCACAGTTTACTTATTTTATGTTTAATTGATAATTTCAGGCAAATATCTGGTCCTGTATTTAAGCAGCCTCTGCATTTTGTTTTGGTACGTATATATCTGGGAAATCATGCTTCACAAGACAGAGATATGGTTGAAAAAGGCAGCAGTACTAATTTCAATTTCTCAGACAAGATTTTAAATTTATCTTGTAAATGCAGCCAAAATTATGATGCATGTTGGTTTTGAAATGTGATTTTTAGTTCACTGTGAAATGTCAAATCCTATGAGAACCTCATATTCCTCTAAGTTTAAGCTGGGTGGCTTGGTGTTCACACTGAACATATTTCTAGTGGCAGCAGAATGACCAAGCATTATCTGCTAGAGGAGGCATGAAATTTAACTTGGCAAATTTCCATTCAGAATGTAATTTCTATTTTTCTTTCTTTGATTCTGGTTTTTGTTTCTTTTTCTTTAATTTTATTCAAATTTTATTTATTTTATTTTTCTGAAGTATCGGCTGAGGCCTAGATAGTGCACACAGAGTTCTTAAACTTTCGCGAAGCATAGGTTGAGAACCACTGCTTAAGGTATTAAATTCCCTGCCAAGATAGACCTTGGACATAAAGTAACCCCATAGCCAAAAGTTGTATTGAGTTAGATCTGCCAAGCAAGGTGGCTACACAACTGGAAAGAACTAATTGATAACTCTTTCTTCTGTGAAGTGATATCATAGAAGTTACTGTATCAATCATACAATATGCGGTGGTGCTTCATCTTGCATAAAAATTATTTTACCTAGGCATTGTCTTTGGTGAAGTTGTGAAATGATGTTATTGAGCAGAACTGATAATTGGAATGTCTTTCTGAAGTTTCTCCATCCCTTTATAACCTGAATTATTAATGATGTTACAACTTACATAGTCAAGAATTTCTATGGAAGACTTTCACATGCATTTTATACAAATTCTTGGTTACGGAAGCTAAAACTGTGTCACATTTTCACTTACTGGTAACTTTTGAAACTACTTTTTTCTCACAGAACCTTTCTCCCATGTCTTGAATATTCTATTTATCAAATTTGGTGCCATTACGATGGTTAGATCGAGCTATAGATAGCTCTGTGTACCATCAGTTTAATTGTGGGCCACCCTGTACATGCCCTCACACTCTGACTTAATTACCTATTTATGCTAATTCAAAATAAAATCTTCAGACAACTGTTGACTTTTTAGTAGATAGCAGCATTTATGAAATTTCCTTTGATCTTATGCAGTTTGTTTTCAGATACGAGTAAGCAGTGGAAAAGAACCGCCATGTTTCCTTAATTTGTTTAGTGGTCAGATGGTTGTATATAATGGAAAACGTGATAGTGAAAATGATAGTAAGTTTATTTTTTATTTTTCTGTGTGAGGAAGAATATGCAAAATATACGTATTTGAAAACTTTGAAACTTCCCTTTCACAATATAAAATTCTTCCAGATTCCCAGTGCATGATATTTTATTCAGTGCAAACATTTTTTGTGTATACTTTTAGAACAATGGAAATTATTTATGTTACGTGGGGATATTAAATCTGAAACAGTTCTTCAAGAAATTGGTTGTTCTGTTAAGAATCTCCGTAGTCGAACATCTTTTGCTCTTGTAAACGTTTACTCAGGAAATATTTTCATTTGGCATGGTTGCAAATCAGCTAGTCATTCTAGAGATTTCGTTGTTGCAGCAGTGAAATCATTAATTCAAAAGTAAGTAAAATTTGTAAAATTTTAATAAAGCTTATAGTATAGTGTAATAATTTAAATTTCATGATATTTACTGTTTTATGTTCATAAGGCATCCAAAAGAAATGGGTTTTCAAACAAATGCTGATTTAGAATTTACGGAAATAGAAGAAGGTTCTGAACCAGATGCTTTTTGGGAAGCGTTTTCTGAAATTGATAGGAAGTTATATTTATCGCTCTTTGACTGTAAGTTCAAATTAATTTAACCATTCTTATATTTAATTTCATTTTTAAACTCATTCATTAGTGGTAATTGAAGAAATTTATTGGTGATTATTCAAAGTAAAAGAATTTGTGAGATATGTTACACATATGGTTCTTTTTACACTAAACTTAACTTTTTGGATATATATTGAGTGTTTCGTCACAAGTAAGTGAAAATCCAGTGGTTAAAGCCAATACATTTTAGCTCACAAAACTCGATTTAAGTTCCAATAAGCATTATTGAATGTAACGTTGTGTTTTATCATTCCTTATAAACGATCAGGCATATTAATAGACTTTTTTTCAGAATTCTTTATTATGCTTATTATGTTCAACTATTACAACAGAGTGGTAAAAAACTGGGAAATCAGGGAATTTGTCAATTCTGGAAATTGAAATGTCAAGGAATTTTTCGAAATGTCATGAAAATCAGGGAAAATAAAATTTTTCGATTGTTAAAATGGCAGCAAATGTTATAAAGAGGCAAACTAATTCACCAACGTGATCAGCTGAAAACTGATTCGTTCATCAACATGAGTCGCTCACGTTGATGAACGAATCAACGTGAGTCGCTCTTTTGAACTTATCCTCTGTTCTTGGATCATACTCTTCTACACATTAGGGCCATAGCTGGAGGGGGGGGGGGAGTTATCGCCTCAGAAAATAGTCTAGGCTTCATTTTTCCTGAAAATCAATTACTGCAACACCAAAGAATTGAAAAAATTGCAATATCAAAATTTGCATTCACTTCGTTTTAAATTTTTGTTTTATACAAGACGATTTAAATTGTTTTTTGATGCTAAGAACATATTCAAAAGTAAATTCTCGCTACAGATATTTTGTATATGTTTTTTTTACAAGTCGTGTCTTCATACTGTATATAGTAAGGAGAAATTGATTACAGCTCAGCGTCCCTTATAATCAGTGTTTCTTTCAGGCATACATCCCACTTCCATAATCGATCATTCGTCCCCCACCTGGAGACATTTCATATGATATATAATTTTATATTTACATGTAAGCGGAAAACCTGCCCCTCTAAAGTGCATTTGCCCCCTATCCCCGGCCAAGGAGTCGTGAAAGAAACACTGCTTGTAGTAAGCCCAGATTATAGCATAACATAAAAGGCAAATATTTAAGGCCTGCAGTAATGAAGATTGAACACTAGGCCCTTTAAATTTTTTTTTTATATAACTGTGTAGGGTTTTTTTAATATAGTATTTGTACATTTGATATTTTTCATCTTGCTGACAACACAGTCATAAAATTATCAGGGAATTTTTTAAAAATTAATCAGGGAAATGTCAGGGAATTTTTTTCCTGCATTTTGTTACCATCCTGTATAATTTTCAAATTCCTATATTTAGTATCTCTGAACTAAACAAGTGATTTTTTTTTTTATACTCACTTCAAAACTCACAATCTCCCTTGGGTCCGTTAATACTTTTCAAACAATTTTCACAAAAAAATTTCATGGAATAATTTTGTTCATTAATATTTTAATCATTTCTTATGAAGCACCACTCTATAGTTATTAACCTTTTAATGTATTTTTATATTATTAGCTAACCTGTTCGTTTTATTTTCAACTTTACATTTTAGATTTTCTCCAAATATTTTTCAGTGGCCCTGCAGTGGTAAGACCTTCATTTACACGCAGTTATCTGGGGCTTGACTCCCAGTAGTTCCCCACACACACACACACACACACACAAAAAAAACTTACAGACTAACAGCTAACTGTGTTCCAGGGTTTGTTTCCTTGGCCATGAGAGGTTTGCATTCCTTGTAAAACTGTAGGCCCCAGCACAGCATGACCCTTGTTGTCCTTATGCCATAAAACTTGCAAACATTCTTCCTCCTTTTAATAGCTTGCTTATTTTAACTTTTAAATTGATGCTTTATAAGCCTTGTTTGGCACAGCCTATTCTTAATACTATCCTTATGCTATAACACAAACTCTAATAATTTATTGAGTTTCTGAAGTGTTTTTAGCATTGCATAAAAAGTAAATATCCTACACATACCTCTACATCCCCCGAAGCCTAATTTTCTCGATGGCCTTATAAATAAGAAGTGAAGAGTTGTTAGCTATGCATATGTAAATTTTCTTTTTGTCTTAGTTTTTTTAAAAATCTTGAATTTCCTCTTTCCTTAACTCCCTTTCATATACATTAAATAATTCTGTTTATATACAAAAAAAATAGTCTTTAGTCCATTGCATACATCAAGATGACCCACCATTGTAAGTTGTCTGCTGCTAAATCCACTGTTTTGTGCAAATTACATTTAAGCCAGTCTAAATCTGAGTTGAGCATACTTGCAAACGATTATGTACTGTTAATATTCAAAACTTTGCCACAGCTACAGTTCTGGGATTATCCAAGGTTAATGATCTTGAGTGAAGTAGAATATCCTAAGATTTATTTAAAATACTGTTTGAATTCTCCAGTCCATTGTTTTTATTAAAATGGAGGCATATTAGAAGTCTTACTAAAATGTAATAATAATTATATTTAACATGAGATACAGCTGGTGAAACAAAAATCTGAACACCTGTTTGCCATTCGTGCGACAATTGTGCTACAGAAAATTCAAAGGCATCAATCAATAGGGAGCAATGAAATCTACCAATCCATGTGCATAAAATTTGTGTCTTTATTTATTGGTATTTTAATGTTGTTGAGGATTTTTAGGCTTCATTCAAGAAAATTGTGATAAATGTGTAGATAACGATCTGTGATTAAAACTGTTTAAAGTTATTTTTCTAATTCGTTAAAAGTGAAGAGATTAGTATCGAAACAGGTTCCGTATTTCAGATTTATTTATTCAGTCAATAAGCAAGATAGTGGGGAGAAGAGATTTTATCACATGTAATATACCAATTTTTTTAGAAGGAAAAACACAATTTATACAGAGAACATATTTTTTTTCATTCATAATAAAAATTTGTGTAACTGTACTGTATAAAATAGTACCATTTGCTATTAAAAAGGTAATCTAAAGAACCTAAAACACAGTATAAAAGTTTTTAGATCGCCTTACTTATTTTGAAGGATTATGAGCTTGATTAAAGTTTGGTTAGACTCTGCAATGGTGCTGTAGTAACGCATTCATTTAACACACAGTTATACTGAGTAAGATTCCCAATTGTGCCAAAAAGAGAATGCTTATCGATTAACTGCTCACCTTAGTATGGATATTGGTTCCTTAGACCGTGAGAGGTTGATTTCCCTGAAAATTATAGGTCTTGGCGCAACATGACCCTTGCTGTCCTTGCACCATTAAAATCACACAAACACTATATTAATGTAATGTGTGATTTAAATAATTATTTTCTTTAGGTGAATTGTCTTACGATTTTACACCAAGATTATTTCTTATAACAAGCACATCAACATCCCTTTGTGCCAAAGAAATCTTATGCCCATTCTTCACAACAAAGCATTGCTGCCCGTTTCCATTTCTTCAATCAGATTTAAAAAATTCGACCCAACCAAGTAAGAATTTATGAGTGATATTCATAAATAATAAAAAATTTGTTTTGAAAGTTAGATATAAGTGTTCAAGCAATTAATTAATCCCTTTTTTTGGTGTATTCAATTATAATTTAATATTTCATGGTTAATTTTTGTAAAATTAATGAATTGTAATTTTCATGGCTATACTTGTACTTTTCATGTAAATAGTATGTATTTTAAAATTGCATGTTATGTTAATAACCTTGCTATTAGAGATAAATTTTAATCTTAATCTTTGGGGAGGGAAGGGGTGGGGACAAATGACTAGGCTTTTATATGTATGAAATCCCTAGCTGTATTTTGTTAAATTTGTCTTTTTGTTTAGCTCTGTTTTTGCTAGACAATTGCTTTGAAGTCTTCCTGTGGCAAGGTTGGCTTTTAACTGAGGACAATGAAAATGATAATTTAGCTACTGGATCTGCCAAACTGCGGTGGGATGTAAATAGACGACTTGCATTAGATGCTACATTGCAGTATTGCCAAGGTAAAGCATGTTAATAACAGTATGTTAATATTACTGATACATATGTTAAAATTTATGCATTAATGTCTTTCTAGCAAAGCTATGTATAAAAAGGTAAATAAGGGACTAATTACTGAGTGTGTTGCAAACCTAATCATTTTGGTAGACTTAGGATAAAAAATGTCTCCTTAAATGTACTGCAAATCCAGGTTTCCATTAATTCCACAATCTTGTTTTTGAAGAATGAATCGGATAAATTTTTCAGGCTAATGAGCAGAGAATACAAAAAAATCGTTGGTAATCCTGTGCTGTGGAGGAATAGTTTTACATAGCTTTTTTACAAGCCTGTGTACCTTCAGATAATTTTTTGTAAATAAAAATAAACTCTTAAATAAATTGTCTTAGCCTTTATTTGCATAAAAGGGCTTGTGAAACTGGTAGTTCCTTATACTCCAATAATTGTTAATCATGAATAAAAATCATATAGCATAATGAAATGCCAAATACTGTATGATTTAAACAAATTAAAGGCTTCCAAAATCATCGCCTAGTGATTCAAAACTCTTTGTACAAATTTTAATGGGAGATAGGGAACACTAAAATCTCTTTATGCCACCTCTTAGTGCTAGAGGTTACTGATAGGAAGTGCAGCAATTGGCTTTTTTACACCATTATCATACATTATCCGGACTCCGTGCATGTAACCATGGTTTGTTTTAAGAATGCCAAGATGATTGACATGCATCTAGTGCAATGGTTTCCAATTAGCTAAGTGCCGTGGATCCCCTACTCTCCAAAATCTAATATGTGGACCTTCAATATATGAAAATTTTTATCTCTACCAGTGCAAAGCGATTTTTTGAGAAAAATATGTGGTAGCCCATAATAAGAAATAATTTTAAGTGAACGCAAAAACAGATCAGGAGATAAGTGTTATTACCACACCAAAATGGCAATGATTTGTGTCTGGAAAAAAAGACATATTAAAATTTACTAATGTTTTGTACAAGTGAACAAACTTGATACATTATAATTAACATATCTGACAGTTACTAAACCTCAGTTTGATGTGAGAAATCATGCCTCTTTCTTTCATGAACAATTCTTTCCACATTCGGTTTGATATTTTCTACTTTTAGTCTCAAATCTAGATCAACATCGATCCGATTTCTATGTTTATTTTTCATGTAAAAAAACATCAAAAATGTTTGTTTGCAAAGGTATATGGAACAAAAGGGAAAAAGGAAATGTTTCAAAGCTTTTTCATCCAACTTTTTATAATAACACTAAACCTTCACCCAGAATTGATCCAGTCTACATTCCCCCATGAGCAGGTTTTTCAGACCCCGGGGGTCCACGAACCACCAGTTAGGAATAACTGGTCTAGTGTATGGGATTCAGCATATATCGGGTCATGTTTTTGGATGAGTCCCATTACAACCTGAACTACAATGATAGCTGCTTACATGTTAGACAGTATTGTGGTGAGCATCATCCTCTGGCATGCATTTTAGAGTGCCATACTGCAGAAATGATCAATATGGTGGTGTGGGATGCCATTGACTATTATAGACTGTCCCAACTTCTACGAATTGAAGGTACTCGCAACGTCATTTGTTATATCAACATACTCCTGGTTCTATATTCCAAGCAAAAAGAAAATGGTGCTTGACTATGTGTTTTCCGGAATGTCCAAGTCTTCTTCACAATATGGGCGATACTGATTCTTCCTTAACCTGCCTATTCACCAGACATGTCAGTAATTAAATATATGTGAGATATGGTCACTCGTCGACTAGCCCATTTCTGTTCTCCAGCAGTCACTACTAATAAACTGTGGATTTGGATCAAAGAAGCCTAGTAGGCAATACCCCAAAAGCACATCTAACCTCTATTTGATTTGATGCCCAGATGTTTAAAGGCCCTTGTTGCCACTTGGGGCAACTTCACTAAATACTGTTTTTGTATCTTCAGTGTAGTTGTACTTGTCTGTAACAAAAATCACATCTAACGAAACAATACAGAGTTTCACCAGGAGATTCCATAACAAACAGTTATTTCGACACTGGCGTAAGGTTTAAAAACACGACGTTTCGGGAGCCAACTGCTCCCTTTGTCAAGTGAAGGCAGAATGAAGAGTTCGTGAAAGTCCTAAGCTTATATACCCGCATGTTGGGAATCCCCATCTGACGTCATCTGGTGCGGAGCAGTTCCAGCTGGGGAAACCCCCGAACCAACCACCTCAGATGAACACCCCCAACTCGAGGTTTTGCAAAAATCCTGTAAGGTTCTGGTAGAGGTTTTGCGATGTTTATTGCACGACTCTTCAAACCGTAGGTTTCCCATGATTTCATTCGATGAAAGTATTACATCAGAATGTGACGAATCTGGGGAGTAGACTTTTCCTGGAATCATGGGAAACCTACGGTTTGAGGAGTCGTGCAATAAACATCGCAAAACCTCTACCAGAACCTTACAGGATTTTTGCAAAACCTCGAGTTGGGGGTGTTCATCTAATGTCGTTGGGTGTGGGGGTTTCATCGGAACTGGTCCTGCACCAAATGACATCAGATGGGGATTCCCAACATACAGGTATATAAGCTTAAGACTTTGACTAACTCTCCATTCTGTCTTCTCTTGACAAAGGAACAGTTGGCTCCTGAGACATCGTGTTTTTAAACCTTACGCCAGTGTCGAAATAACTGTTTGTTATAGAAAATCATATCTTTATAGCACATTTCGTCATATGTTGCCCAACTGAAAAGTGGACAAGGTGATAAAAGTAATACCTTTATTGGAAATTTAAAAGAAATCGCCATTAGTGTTGTAACACTGGTCCCATCATTTCGCCAGCAGGTCAATACCATTGCTGTAGAATGATCGAGGTTGTTTTTTTGAGGAAGTCCTGCACTGCGTCCTTCACTTCGTCGTCCTAATGAAAATGTTTCCATTGTAAAGATTTTTTAAGCGGTCCAAATATGTGATAGTCACAGGGGGACAAATCTGGACTTTACGCTGAGTGTTCCAACACTTCCTAACGGAATTTATGTGTAGTTTCACAGGGGACGTGTGGGCGGACATTACCAGGAAGAAGGATCACTTTCTGTGAGAGAAAGCCTGGCGTTTGCTTTTGATTGCTTTGCATAGTTGCGAGAGAGTGCTGCAGTATTCTGATGAATTGATAGTGCACTGTTGTGGCAGGAAATCAATCAAAAGTGGCCCACAGTAATCGAAGAGTTAACATCACTTTTCGTACAGCCGTCATAAATTTTCTCGGTGGAGGAGATGATGGGTGTTTCCATTGCATACTCATTCTCTTCGATTTGGGTGTGTAGTAGTGACACCACAACTCATCACCCATAACAATTCGTTTCAGAAATGCGGGATCTTCATTATAACAGATCAAATGCTGCAGACTGAGGCCCATTCGTTGCTTCTTGTGATCAGGGGTAAGGTGTTTTGGTATCCACTGTGCACTCACTTTACTGTACTGCAGATATTGGTGTATGATTGATTGCACCGTTCCTTTACTCAGAGTGCTGCAGAGATGTCACGAGTCGTAACTCTTCGATTACCTCTAATCATTTCATCAACAGCAGCAATGGATTCATTGGAGATTACGGTGTTTGCTTGCCCTTGTCTTGGCAGATCCGATATTGATGTCCACCCTTCACGAAAACTTTTACACCATTTGTTCACAGCCGTTCGTCCTAGATAGTGCTCGCCATAAGCAGCCACCATTCGACAATAAATGTCTGCATTATGCTCACCTTCTGCCACTAGAAACCATATTACTGCACATTGTTCTGTTCTGGACGCATCCACCTTTAGCATGACTTTACATTCACTTTAAATGCTCTCATGCGAACTGGTCATATGCAATCTGCGATGCACTCATCCTACCTTCCTTTATAACCCTGAATGGTGGTGCTGCTATCGCTATTGTACTTCTGACGCTATCACACTTGTCCACTTTTCATTTAGGCAACCCTTATAATATAAATTTTGTTCTGATCTAACAATTCCTTCCTGGTGTTCCAATTTTCATAAACATGACTGTAGAATAAAAGATGTAACTCCAACTTTGTAATTATGTGCTTGAATCTGTTAATAAATGAATTCAAGAATACTAAGTGAAAATGTCGTAAGTATTTAATTAATATAAGTGTGTCGAGTAAAAAAATTGATTTTTTTAATACAATCATTGTATTTGTACATTCACTAGTTGGATTGTATATGGTTTTGGTTTCTGTTACTGGATTTTATGGTTTTGAAACTTGTTTTGATTGTGTAAATTTTAATGTGTTTGTGTTTACTATAATTAGTGACTAGAAATTGACATACGAGGTATGATCAAAAAGTATCGCAACTTGTTCCCTATACTTAAGGAAAATACATGCATAGTGAAGACTCTGAACAGATATTGACCTTGGACCCTCTCACGCATGCACCAAAAGTGACAATGCCGTAGCTCTTGCCACTTCTTTACAGTAGAGCTTTGACATGGTACTGCGTTGTCACATTCATTATGGCGGAGAAAGTTGAACAGAGAATCTGCATCAAATTTTGCCAAAAGCTTGACGATGCCAGTGCTGAGACCTATGCAAAATTGAAGAAAGTTTGTGGAGAAAAGAGTATGAGCCACACAAGTGTTTATGAGTGGTTCAAAGGTTTCCAAGATGGCTCTCCGAAACCAAAAAAAAACAAAGCACAAATGAGTCGAAGCAATATGAAGACACTGCTGACCGTTTTCTTCGAGTACATGGGCGTTGTTCATCATAAGTATGCTCTACATGGCCAGACAGTAAACAAAGAGTACTACCATAAAAATTTAAGATGTTTAAAAGATTCCATTTATCGAAAAAAGCCAGAGATGCCTGCTTCCGGTGAGTGGAAACTTTACCATGACAATGCACCTGCTCATTAAGTGCAGCTTGTGCTGAAATTTTTAGTCAAGCATCAAATTCTATAGGTTCCACATCCACCATATTCTCCAGATATCGTCCTTTGCGACTTTTTGCTCTTTCCAAAAATTAAGTCCCACGTGAAAGGAAGAATGTTTCAGTATGTGAAGGAGATCCAACAGAATGTGACGAGGGAGCTTCTCACTATCCCAGAAAGTTAGTTCCAGTCTTGCTTCCAACAACGGAAAAAATGCTGGATGAAGTGTGGGACTTTAGACGGGGACTACTTCGAAGGAGATTAAATGCCAAATCTGCAAGTACTGTAGTTTTTTTTTTTTTTTAAACCCCAGTCCCGAGCATCTTTTTGATCAGACCGCGGTATGGCTTAAAAGCTGAAAAAGTCAGGGAAGTTTGAAATTAAATTTGGCCAGACACCAAATTTCAGTTACTTCTCTGACAGTACCAAAATGAGCAGTTTATGTTAAATAGAATATAAGCTACATACAGAGTTAAAGTTTTCAAAATATCATAAACTGCAAATTATCTTCTAACTAAAAAGCCTTTTGACATTTTCTGACTATGAATAGAATTCGTTTATGAAACAAATGGTTTTAGTGTTTTAAATTAGTCTTATTATCATACTACAACTGTTCAAATTGTTTACCATCTACTGCTGTACACAAGTCGCTTTTTTTTAAACTATGTATTTACTATAAAATAGTTAAAATTTATCACCGTAGAAAGTTTTGTTCCTTCAAAGTCTGTATTAAGAAAGCAGTCAGCTGCAGTGAAATCTTGTTAATGTGGATCGTCATGGGCCATCGATTTTTATCCGTAGAATCAGAAGTCTGAAGGGAAAATTTCAGTGGCTAAATATATAACTTAGTAACATAATAAAAAACTTTAGGCTATTCAACAATAACTTACGTAATAATGCAGTATACAACGTAAATGAAGAAATTACTAAAACAAAATAGTTCATTATGAATGAATACTCCGGAAGAATTTACAATGAAGTAAAAAAAAATAGTGCATACAGTGTAAACACATGTATTTTTACTTAATGCCATATAAAAAAGATCTGAAAGAATTTGGAAAATTTCTTTTGAGAAACAGGTGATTGAACCTGGGGTGGAAAATCATGTTGTCTTCGGTACGTCCTGTAGTTTACCTGAAAAGGGTTTTTTTTTCTTTTGCACAAAAGACTTTTGTCCACAATATCCAATGAGTCATACTCATTAAGCAAAGTCTTTAACATCGATCGTACATTTGCCTTAGACGAGGGGAAAAAGAATTTGTGTGCACTGTCGAGAGATCCATCTTAAGCAAAGCTGCATTAACGAGATTTCACTGTATGTCCTTCTTAATAAAATAAAAGTTATTCTTCTGATTAATTCATAACTCTCTAAACAATTCAATATTTAGTTAATCCCCTAAAAAAAGCAAACAAAAATTGGAATTTTTATTTATTTTTATTAAATGTACAACAGTTTTATTGTAGAATAGACTTGGGCATAGTGGTAGATGGTTAAACACTTTGAAGGGTTGCAGTATGATTAAAAAAAAAATTAAAACGTTAAATCATTTATTTCATAAACCCTAATTCTGTCTAATATCTAAAATGGAGAGCTTTTCTGTTAGATGATGCTTTAAAATTCACAGTATTTTGAAAAATTCAACTTGTGATAACTTGTGTTCTAGTTAACATAGAATGCTCATTTTAATAGAAAAGCAATTAGACTTTCCAGCAGTATTAAAAAATCATAAATGTGTCCTTCAAAATAAGAAAAAAATATTTTTTTATTGACGTTCCTAAAGTTGAAACCTTATGTTTATGGTACCAAAAGATGGTGTAGTTAAAAAATTTAAAATTAAACTATAATTAACTTTGTTTCCTAGAAGCTAGGATAAAAAAGGCTGATCCATTCTTTCTGCGACATTGTAAAAGGTGGCTATAATTTAGCGTGAAGTGTTTGGAGCCTGATAGCGAAAAATCTATTAGGCCAAACTGAACCAAATTTGGTGTACATACTCGTGGGACCATGAGATTTCGATTTAAAGAAGAAAAAACTTCAAAAATTTTCAAAGTATATAGAATCAGTATTACCACTTTTTGATAATAGGGTTTTTCCAGCAAAGCATGATTATGTTAAGTTAGCATAGAGCATCAATTTTATCAAACAAACGCAAAGCACATTTTCAACCTTTCTTATAATCACTAATCAACTGTCTAGCTGTTTTTTAATGAAAATATGAACAGTTGCATGATTTCAGCATCAATTTTCTCACATGGTGGCAAAATTTTTAACTGTGTTTTAGTTTAGTATTATTTTTTTAGAAATCAAAATCCCAGGAGTATGTACACTAAATTTGGTTTATTTTGGCCCAATAGATTTTCTATTGTCAGGGTCTAAACCCCTCACTTTAAATTATGGCCACCCAATATATTGAACATTTATATGATCATAAAAATCGTAGATAGTTTCTGTTTTAAGCTCACTTTGACTTCATATTGTGTGTGACCAAATTGCTAAGTAATGAAGTTTTCAGTTCATTTTAAATTATCAAGTAATCCCTTCAAAAAAAATTAAAAATTCAATGCATTTTGCTACATGCAAAACTTTTTTGTAAAAGTTTTCAAAATACGAAACAAAAACACTTCTGTTCAAAAAATAATACTGGTGTACATATAAAATCTTTTACACACTTAGTCATATCTTGTAAAGGCTTTGAGTTTTATTTGTTTTATAGAAAAAACACAGTTCTTTAGAAAAAATATAATTTCTTTATATTCATTCTCATACAGTACATTCAAGTTAATTGCTAAATGTTTTTCAGAAATATTATGCACCCGTAATACTAGCAAAATGTTTATTGGTGTTTAAGGATAACTAATTTATCATGATTTATATATGAGTTTTTCTGAATATAATTTGTTGTAGCAATTTATGAAATAATTTTACACATGCTGTTTTGTCCTTATTAATGATCCTTTTATAAAATATGTTTTACTTTATTAGTAAAAATTATATTAATCTAGGTAAATGTCCAGATGATCCACCTAAAGCTTATGCTGTATCTGCGGGCTCAGAGCCTTTGACATTTACTAACGTCTTTCCAGAATGGAAGCCATGGTGTGAATTTGGATTACCAGCTTGCCTTGTATGTTCATTACTATAAGTACCATCTTTACTTTAAGGAAAACACAGCTATTGTCTTATTTTAAGAAAATATACATTAAGGCCATCATATAGACAGAATTGCAAAAAACAGATTTTTGAGTACAGACTGTGTGAAGATATAAACAGACTTTAATTACTCAAATTTGATGTTTCGGTTCATCTTTTGCGAACCTGCTTCTGAAGTGGTCTGTCGTTGATGAAAATCGACTGATGTCGAACGTAATTCTCGCTGTTACAAAATTTGCGATCGCTATGAGAATCAGTTGTTTGGCCAACGCTAGCATAGACGACATTGGTGAGAGCCCAAAAACTGGAAAACAGTAGGAAATTATAAAATATAAATAGTAATTAAAAACAAAAGCTATAAAGTTCATTACAATAAGTGACCAGGAAAAGGGAATATTTTTCGTATCTTTATTAAAATTGTTAGGATGCTTAGAAATTTTTATTTCTTCCTTATTATAGTTTAGGCCAATGATTGTCCGACCTTTTTGTGCAACAGGCCACTTAAAAAGTCTTCATGAATCTTGCGGGCAACAGCTTCAGCAAGTTTCTTTAAAAAAACATTAATAAATTAATTAAAAAAGCCTCTCTTCAGAATTTCTTCCGGTTATTTATCTGTTCACGTAAGATATGTTAAGTGGTCATCCATGCGATTTTTCCTTCCTAAAGAAAAATCTTAAATTTTTTTTTTTTGTTTCAAACAGCTGTTAGCAGGCTAGATTAACCCTATTGGCGGACTGGATATTGGACAACCGTGGTCTAGGCCAAAGATTTGTGGATTTAACAAGAATTTTCATTTGGTCGCAAAGAATCGAATGGCCATTCTGCAATGCATAGTCTGCTATTACAGATTTAGAGGGTTGTTTATTGCAAATATGGCTTTCATGTTCTTCTTTCCGGCATAACACCGAACGACCAGTTTATCCAATGTTGATCTTTCCGCAAGAACATCGTATTTGGTAGATGTGAGGTGCTTTAAGAGGGTCCAGAAAATGTTTTACTGGACACTGAAAGTTGTAAATCTTATTTTTGGAGCAGAAAATAGGCCATATGTTGTGATTAAAAAGGATTCTGTCGATACGGTCAGTAATCTGGTTAACAAATTATAAAAAGACAAAATGCATAATTTTAGGTTTTAGTTCACGGTTGGAGATAAGGTATAGAACAAGAGGTTTTTGAGCAAAGTTATTGATAACCTTATAAATTTCTCAGGGATCGAATCCATTTTCTTTTAGGACTGAGGTTAGGAAAACAAGTTCGTTTTGTAAAGCAGATAGAATACTGCAAATTATATATGCCTAGTGAGTCAGCGTATTAATAACAATTTCGTTTCTGGGCTGGATGGTGATACAAATCAGCCTGGAGATACCTATTTTTGTGAATAGGTGTTCTATAAACAGAGAAAGTTAACTGTTGTTAACTTCTCTAGTGTCAAGAACGTCTAAGAAAGGAAGTTTATTGTTGCTCTCTCTATTTCCATGGTGAAGGAGATTTGAGGATGAATATTATTGAGATGGTGTAAAAAACGATTTATCTAAACCATGCTGCTAGATAACAAAAGTGTCATCAGTGTATCTGAGCCATTTAGTTGGCTTAAATGTTGCTGTGGACATAGCTAACTCTTCGAAAGCTTCCATAAAGAGGTTGGCAATGAGAGGACTGAGTGGGCTTCCCATAACAATGCCATCCAACTGTTCAAAGAAACTTTTGTTCCAGATGAAATAACTACTTTTAAGGCAGATGTAGAATAGTTGAACTACATCAACAGGGAATAATTTTCGAAAATTTTAATGGTATCTGGAATTAGAATTCTGATGAATGAGACGACGTCAAAACCCACCATGAAACCAAATAGACAGGAGTTTTATCGAACCACCACTCTTATGTGTGTACAGTGATTTAGTCAATAACTACAGTCAAATTGTAAGTAATTGTGACATAGATAAAATGGTGTGTGTATGGATCTAGAAAATCTGGAAAAGTCAGGGAAGTTTTTTCTGACTGGAAAAGTCAGGGAAATTTGAAATTCATTGTTATAATAAATAACTTATTAAAATAATTTTCCTGAACTGTGCTTTTCATACCACATTGCCTACTGAAAATTTTGAAAAACTTGTACTTTTGACTAAACTTCTTCCAAAAGTTACCATTTTGCACCAAAACTAATATAATTTATATAAAATTATTAAGCCCATATATTTCTCAGGAGAAAATGTTTGCCAAATATGTAACTAAAACTTGAAAAACAAAAAGTGTTTTTAGCTAAATTATCCAATCTGTAAGGAATTTTGATATCGATATCCTTTGCCTTATATATAGTCATACACCTTTTAAATGAAATAGAAGATGAAGCATCAGCTTTGCGATTATATAGTTAAACTCTTTTATAATGAACTCAAAAGGGCCGAATGGAAATGTTGCTGTAAATATTTAATTAGTGAAAGCTTTTAGTGTAAAGAAATACATTTTTAATACAGCTTTTGAATTTGTAAATTCACTATAATTGAGTTATAAATGGCTTTGGGGTTTGCATTAATGGATTTTATGGTCTTGAAACTTATTTTGATTACGCAAATTTTAATGCGTTGTGTGTTGTTTACTGTAATTAGCGACTGAAAATCGATTAAGATTTGGTCTAGAAACGTGGAAAAGTCAGGAAAATTTTAAACAAAATTTGGATTGACACCCTGGTAAAAAGAATTAAGTGCTTTTCCCACAAAATACTTATTAATGAAGAAACAGTACAAAATTTGTCTTAATATTCTAATATGTAATGATTATTAAATTTTACAACAAATAGGCAAGACAAATTTTCAAAATTAACTTAAAATGGTATTCTGAATCATTCTGTGTGTTTTTTTTAACAGTATAATTATAAAATCCGTGAGTCCATATGATCTAGAGGTAATATAACAAAGGAAAGAAAAATAGCTGTTATTTAATTTAGCATGTTTATATCAGTTTTCCCAAAAGAAGCAAATAGCAAGCACTTTTATATTGAATTTTAATGAAATTCATTTAAGGTATTTGAAAATTTTGAAAGATTTTGATGCTAACAAGTAAATGAATTGTTATAGTTCTTGCAATATACAGGATTTCCTTGAACTCTATCAACGAAATAATACGGTTGATAGCACACATCTAGATTAACAATATTTGCAGTAGATCCTAGAGCCGCATTCCACTCATAGTACTAGAAAAGAATAAATTCAAGAAACGACCAGCATGCATAAGAATTTAAAACCAGTGCATTATAAGCTCAAGATGCAAATCATATCATCTGATCAAGTGTGTAGACAATTAAGACATTGCGTCTTGTATTTTTCATGCATTGGTTTTAAATTGTTGTGCATACTGGATGTTTTTCGACTCTTTTCTGTCTCTATGACTAGAATGTAGTGCTAGTTTCCATTGCAAATATTGTTCACCTTGATGTATGCCATGACCCCTCTTATCTTGCCAGTAGAGTTCATGGACATCCTGTATATCTAAAATATTTCCATTAACCCAATGGCTACTGTCATTACCTTTGAGCATACCAAACTACTTTTGATTCTCAGCTTGGTCATTTATAAATGTATCCTAATTCAGGTATCAGGTTTAGCAGTCTGCCCCATCCCAGATAATGCATGTGGTCTTAAAATGTAAAAATGCATACAATTTTGTGATGGTTTATCTTAGTTTTAGACAGGATTATTTGAAATAATTGATAACCGTTTAAATTCAAGTACTTTTTCCAAAAAGGTAAGAACATCTTAGTAGGTTTATAAGCAATACAACAATTTCAAAGGGTGTTTTTTGTGATAAAGAATTTTGTTTGACTAATATATATGAATTTTGTATAAATACAAGATGTTAATTATTGAACATTAAATTTATTCATAAATTAATTCACAATTTTCAAGACACCAAAAAATTTGTCTGAAAACCCTGAATCATGTTTTACATTGATGCAAACTTGACGGCATAAATGCTTAAAGATTAAAAGCATCCACAAGATGTGATACAATTTTAAAAATATTTTTGTTTTTAAGAAGAAATGTGGGAAAAGACAACATTTCTCATATTTATTTGGATCAAGTGTTTTATTTGTCAGCAAATATGCAAATTCACAATCAAAACAGATTCTCAATTTTAAAATAGATGTTTTAGACTTCCACATGCTGTATCTTTGCAGCTAATTTCATTAAATACAATGGCTAATGAAAAATTTTATGTACACCCAAAAAAGGTAGTATTGCAATTTTGAAGTCTTCTGGACAGTCAGTTAACCAAATTTCTGAGTTAGTTGGAAAACTATAATCTACAATATGTAATTTTTTAAGCAACAGTGAGAAAAGAAAGTTTTAGCAAAAAAAAAACTAGGCCTAAAGAAATCCCCATTTCTCACTCAGAATCAATTTCGAACTGTAAAGCCAACAATGAAATATAGATCATCATGCTAATGCATCTAATGAGTTTAGATTTTTCTGCTCAGAACCAATTATCCGGCGATCTCTACATAGCAGAAACTATGCTAAGTATGTCAAATTTGCCATGAAATAAATTCTTGCTAAAGCACATAGATCCATTCATATGCAGTGGGTCCATGATTACCTAAATTTGGTGGACAAATCTATAGAAATTCTATTTAGTGGCGAGAAGAAGTTCAACTTGGATGGGCCAGATAGTTGGTCTCATTATTGGCACAATCTAAAAACAGAATGGAACGTGAAATGAAACGTCAGTTCAGTGATGTATGAAGTCCCTTTGATTTTAACAGAACTGCAAATTTTGTGCTTATAAATCGAAAGTTGAATACAGAGAAGTATCAAAAGATGCTTGAAGAATATTTCTTAGATGAAGAACCCAAAATACGAAAACCTATATTGAAATTTGCAACACAACAATGCCTCTCCACACTCTGATTCTTCTACTAGAAACTTTATAGTTGATCTGTGTGCTCTGGCGTACTGTATCTAAGCTCCTGCCCACTATGACATTGCACATTTCTTCCATTAGACCATTGTCTCCAAATAGCACTGACGGTTGTGGCATCACGTTGTGTTTCCCCTCCAATATGATGCAAGGACCAACCGACGGCACGAAGGCCTAGGGTGAAATCCCTTGTGAATTAATCCAGTCAACAAAATTGCATGGGGTGGGGGGGGAGCATCTTAAAGGCATTAACATTCCATGTTCGTTCTGCAAGCACAATAACAGCAAAACCATTAACTTCTTGCATTCACACCTTCATAGTGTGGCATTTTCTCTCTCAACCAGTGTATTATACTTTGTAAAGTGTCTGAAAAAGTGTGAAACGCAACTTAGTATGTATTTGTTTGTTATAGGAGCCATGTAAAGTAGTGTTTGTTCAAGAATTACTGTCTCAATTGTCCAGAGATAGATATTCCTTGAAAGAGTTAACACAAGATCCTTTACCCTCTGGTGCAGATCCATTAAGATTAGAATCATATCTTACTGAAGCTGAATTTAAGGTAAATTGAAGCTGAATTTATAACCATTCTTACCATACATAGTAACTGTATTGTCTAATTTCCCATTTAATACTGATTTTCAAAAGTATATGAAAGCACTGCAATTTTATTCTAAATTTAAATACATCTCGTGAAATTAAGCTTCTGAAATATATATATATATATGGCCTGCAAAAGGGTTGCTGGTATCTAACTGGAAGGAGACCCACACGCTGAACGTATGTGACGATGTGTGGAACCGGCCAGGCCAGTAACCTAGTGTCCTACCCCGCCTTCAAGTGGTGCAGGCTGGGCTTTCTATTTATGAGGCAAATTAATATTTGCTGCACGGATAGAAAGGCGGAAGGGGAGGGCTAATTCACCAACCCGTCTAGCCAGCGTGGTGAAATTATGGCTAATTCCTCCATTATGTTGACACACCAGAAACCATGGCCCCTAGTCTCCAGGTGCTGGAGTGCTCCTGATCAAGGCAGCGGTCAGTGTGGCATGAAAGCAGGGGGTGCTAAGAATCACTGGAATGGCCCAGGCTGCCGTTTGTTATTGACCTTGGCAACGTATAATGGACGATCCCTTGCTTCTGAAGCAAAACTTCAGGAATTGGAAGAAGAACTTGACAAGATCAAATGGGACATTGTAGGACTCAGTGAAGTTAGAAGAAAAGGTGAAGAGTTGGTGGAACTTAAAAGTGGACATTTGTTTTATTATAGAGGAACGGAAACTGGAAGAACAAGTGGTGTTGGCTTCTTAATCAACAAAAGAATTAAAGACTACCTTCTTGAAGTCGAAAGCACGTCAGATCGAGCAGCGAGGCTCGTTGTTCAACTAACCCAGCGATACCAACTTCAGATAGTACAGGTATATGCACCAACATCAAGCCATACCGACGAAGAGGTTGAAGAATTTTATGAAGAAATCAAACAGCTACATACCAAGGGGAAACAACATATCAAGCTCATCATGGGGGATTTCAATGCAAGAATTGGACAACAGGAACAAGGAGAGACATCGGTTGGTAAATACGGATATGGGGAAAGGAATGAACGTGGCGATCAACTCATCGAATTTGCAGAAGCTGAAAACCTTAGCATCATGAATTCATTTTTTAAGAAGAAACCGCAAAGAAAATGGACATGGAAACACCCAAATGGGGGAACTAGTGAAATTGACTATATCCTGGCAAACAAGAAATCAATTATTGAAGATTGCAGTGTACTGAACAGATTTAATACTGGAAGTGATCATCGAATGGTGAGATGTAAAGTGCACTTAAATACTAAATTAGAACGACAGAAGCTCATTAGGAAACAAGTAAGTAAGAGGGTGGATTTAAAGAAATTAAAAGAAAATACCGAGGCATTCAAGTTGGAATTAAAAAATCGCTTTTCTGCACTGGAAGGACTTATTGATGAAAGTGATATCTCAGAAGCAAATGAAAACATTGTTAAGACAATAGTTGAAACTGCTGGGGAAATTGGTGGTGTAACCTGTAAAAAGCACAATAGCAAATTATCTGAGAAGACGAAACAGCTCATGAAAAGGCGAAGAGATATGAAGGTGGACAATCGAAATACCAGTTCCAGGATTGAGTACATAGAACTTTGTAAAACTCTGCGCAAAAGCATGAAAGAAGACATAAGAAAATTCAATTGTGAGTTAGTAAGGAAGGCCATTGAAAATAACAAGAGCCTTAGGGTTGTTAAAGGAAGTTTATCTGTTGGGAAGAAACACATCATTGCATTAAAAGGAGAGGATGGCACCGTAACAAGAAATAGGGAAGAAATACTTAGAAGAGTTGAAGAATTCTACAAAAAACTATATGAAAGTAACAGTGGATTAAACGAAGACACTGAAATAGTCGAAGGAACAGCTCCTAAAATCTTAAAAGAAGAAGTTTCATTTGCAATAAAAAGTATGAAGAAAGGAAGAGCCCCTGGCGATGATGGTATTACATTAGATATCCTAAAAGAAGCTGGAGAATATGTAGAAGACATACTTGCAAAATTCTTTACCAAATGTCTTAACAGCGGTAACATACCAAACCAATGGGATTCTGCAACAGTAATTCTTTTGCATAAAAAAGGTGATAAAGAGGATTTGAAAAATTACCGACCAATTAGCTTGTTACCTGCTATTTATAAAATCTTCACAAAAGTGCTAACACATCGCCTGCAGAAAAAATTAGATGCAGCTCAACCAAGAGAACAAGCTGGATTTCGAAGTGGATTCAGTACAGTGGACCATATTCAAGTATTAAGAGAATTAATTGAAAGAACACATGAATATGAACTTCCATTGTGTGTTGCATTTATTGACTATGAGAAGGCCTTTGACTCTATTAAAACATCAGCAGTCATCAACTCTTTAAGATCAACAGACATTGAGGATGTGTACATTGACATGGTGAAACGTGTGTATAAAAATGCAAGTGCAAAATTTCGGTTACATAAAGATACCAAAACTATCAAACTTGGCAAAGGGGTGAGGCAGGGAGATACCATTTCTCCAAAACTTTTTACTTCAGCTTTACAGATGATTTTTCAGCTGATAAATTGGAATAACAAGGGAATAAAAATAAATGGTGAATATTTAAATCATTTGCGGTTTGCTGATGACATTGTTATTTTTTCAACGAACCCATTAGAACTCCAAGACATGGTACAGGAGCTCTCAACTAGAAGTAAAGAAGTTGGACTCAAGATGAACCTACAAAAAACTAAGATCATGTTCAATAATTTTGTAGAGGAAACAAAAATACAAGTTGACAACATTGAGCTAGAAATTGCTGATTCATATATTTACCTTGGCCAGCTGATTTCAATGGATGGCAACATTATGAAAGAACTCAACAGACGTATTAAACTTGGCTGGAGTGCATTTGGAAGAAACAGTTTTATCCTGAAGGGGAAATTGCCTTTGTGTCTAAAAAGAAAGGTCTTCAACCAGTGTGTATTGCCAGTCCTCTCTTATGGATCAGAGACATGGAGTCTAACAGTTGGAGCAATACGAAAGTTACAGACAACGCAAAGGAGCATGGAGAGGTGCATGCTTGGAATAACTAGGAGAGATCGAAAAAGAAACACTTGGGTGAGAGAGCAAACTAGAGTAGAGGACATCATTGTTAAAGTAAAAGGGCTGAAATGGCGATGGGCTGGGCATATTGCAAGAAGAACTGATCAACGATGGACAACAGAAATTCTGAACTGGATTCCAAGAGACCACCGAAGACCTAGAAAACGTCCTCAAACTAGATGGGTGGATGAAATAAGAAAACAGGTTGGGGTGACGTGGAAGCGAATTGCTCAGGATAGACTTGTGTGGAAAGCATTTGGAGAGACCTTCATCCAGCAGTGGATAGATAATGGTTGAATATGATGATGATATATATATATATATGTGTGTGTATATATATATATATATATGCTGGGAGGATTAGTGGCATAACTACTGCTCAGGTCCTGGGGAAGGAGATATAAACTCAGACCTCAATGTTCTGCAACCTGAAACTCTTTACAAGAAACTCAAATTACAAGGAATTTCTAGAATGCTGAAGGAGACTTGGAATTCATTAATGTTTTGATGTGTTTTAGTATTTTTAGTATAATATACTAATAAATCAAACAATATGGACATGAAATAAATTTAATTAATTTTTAGTACTGTACGCTTCGACAAAACTTACAAAACAATTTCTGTTCAATGTAACAGTGCATATGGATTTTTATGTAAGGTATTATTACCCTCCGCAGGGATAACACAATTGCCAAATATGGTCAACACACAAAGCCAGCTGGGCACTTTTTTTGTAATTTTCGTGGGGAATTATATAGATAACAATTTTTGCCAGCCACGCTTAAGCTCAAATTAGAGCTTTATGAATAGGAGAAAAGAGTCATCAGCTCGGCCGGAAGGGACAACTGCTCATCCGTTGGGTCTCAGGCTGGATTTCCGGTTAGGGTGATGTCTCCTTTTCTCCTATTCATAAAGATCTAGTGTGAGCTTAAGCGTCAGTGGCAAAAATTGTTATCCAGTGCTTATGGAATATATGATTAATATTCAAAATGTTTATGTGAACCGAAGTCGCGTTTAGCAATGAAATCAAACTAATCCATTTATATAATATTAATGACTAAAATTGTTAATATAAATAGTGCATTGTAAACTTGTGTAGAGGTAAACTAAAATTTATAATATTCACATTTTCTTCACTGTAAACTGGATAGAGAGTTAAACCGTTGTTAAAAACCTTGCGTACACATGATTTGCTGTGAAAATCTAGTTTGAATACATTTTTAATGTTAAATACCAATTTTTATAATTGTATGCAAAAAACTTAAAAATTGCGGACAGAAATGTAAAAGCAAACGAAGATTTTAAAACAAAATACTTCAATAATTTATTTTGAGATAAAATAAAGCCAAAAATATTTTCCCCGAAGGGGGAGGTTGATTATCGTTCCAGGATCTCAATGCCATTGGTCCCAGTCTGGATACGACCATGGTTCCTCATACAGAATTTGTTTGTAATTTTCGTTTTTCCTGTGAATCCTCCGATATGATATACGGTGAGCTATAGCTTTACACTTCACTGTGTCTGGCTGAAAACAGGGAGAGAAGATTTTTTTTTTAAAAATTCCGAACATTATCTGCCTTTTGTACACCTGAATATGGCCGGTTAATAATGAAAATTCATCAACCGATAAAAACCAGATTTTACGGTACTCTTGTAAGCTCCATTGGCTCACCTGCTTATAGACTGGCCAAATTCCTCCAACATATTCTCAAAGATCATGGGGTAAAAAATTCAAATGTTCATAAAAACACTGAACATTTTGTGCAAATTTTATGAAACAAGTCTATTTCCTCAGAAGATAGCTTGGTGAGTTTCGGCGTAATCTTTTTACTCAACAAAATTCCGGTTCCGGACACTGTTAAGTTTTCTTTTAAAAATGTTCCTTAACGATTTATTTTAACTGTTTGGCAGCTGCCTTAAAAGTACTACTTTTCGTATAACAATAACTTCTTCGAAAAAATGGATGGTGTGGCTATGGGTAGCTCACTTATTTCTGCAATAGCTAACCCCTTTATGGAAAATTTTGAGAGTCAGCTCTGTCTGCAGCAACATTTAAGCCAACGAAATGTCTCCGTCACGGTGATGACAGTTTTATCCACATATCTCTTTCACTATGGAAATAGAGTGCAATAATAAACACCCACTTCGGAAGCAGTTGCTAATAGAGAAGACAACACACAGTGGTTTAATTTTCTCTGCTTACAGGAAACCAATCCATAGAAACAGATATCTCTAAACTAAGTAGTATCGCCATCAGGATCAGGAAGGAGCGGTTATTAATACGCTTGTTGACTGGCAAATGGGATCTGCAATACCATATCAGTTTTACAAAACGATCTTGTTTTTCTCACCTCTGTCTTAGAAGAAAATGTATTTCAATGCCGAGAAATATACACGGTCTTCAATAGACTGGTTAATAACCGCTTTCTTCGTGCTTCATCCTCGATCGGAAGCCGAAACCTAAACTTACTCATAATGTTTTCCTGCCGTTTATTCTCCAGATAACTGACCGCAACGACAGAATTCCTTTAAACAACATTATGCCAAATTTTTGCTCGCAAAATGAAATTTTCTGTCCTCTGCGCTGGAAAAATGACCTTTGGACCCTCTTAAAACACCTGACATTTACGAAATTTCGTGTTTCTGTGGGGAGTCTACTGTATATTGAACAGACCGGTCGCTTTTTTTACCGGAAACGTAAGCATAAAAGCCATCTTCGTAATATACAGCCCTCTAAATCTGCAGTAGCGGACTTCACGTAGCTAAATAACCACCCCATCTTTTTTGATCATACAAAACTTCTGGTAAAATCTGCAAATTTAAGGCCTAAACTTTACAGAGTTCTGAACTCAAAAGCTGTTTACAACAGAATCATCAGCTTATCAAGTATAATATGCGTGTATGATTAATAGAAAATGGTTGAACACAATGCATAATTAATTCCTCAAGCTGCGCTGAATAAAACCACTAAAATTTATTTCGTTGCAGCGCAACAACATCGCATATATTTTTTATAGAAAATAATGAACTTAATATGGAATGCATTTTTACAATTTGTATAACAGGGAAAATAGAATAATAAGCCACCAAATTTTAATGCTAAAATAGCTTTGCACTTTCGTAACTGAAATGACTGACAAACAAACTTCAAATTTAAAGTCGCTAGAAAGACGTTTTAAGCTTTCTGATTCTAGCCATAATCCTCTCAAAATATGTTAACCTTTCTTTCAATTTAAAATTGTTAATGGGTTCTTTCTTTTGTTTTCCCAGCATTTCCAATCGTGGCAAATTTAGATGCATTTGAAAGACGCTAATGGTCTTAATGCAGTTTAAGACAGACCGCGGCATATTTCGGAGATTAGGAAAAGAAATGCTATTCCTAAATAAATTCTGTTACACAAATTAGCCTTTTCTTTATTTTTCTGTTTCCTTTCCCATTAAAGCTATTGGAAAAATATAACCTTCCTTTGTTTAGGTGCTCGTTTGAGAAAACAAAACGGGGTGAAGTACGTGAAAGACAGTAGTATGGATAATAGGGTGGGTCGAAAAAAAATTTTGAGAATAGGGTGGAAAAGTTGCATTTAGGTAAGAGAAGTCCTAATGCAAAACTTGCTAAATATTAATTAATTTCTTTCACCCGCGCAAAGCCATTAAAAATTTGAAAAAAATGGAAAAATGGCATTTTTTTTAGAATTTTTTTTTCAAAGATAATTTTTTATGTTAACGAAATTAAATTTGGTGAGTAAGCTGTCTTCAGTCAAAAATAGAAAAAATAAACTGAACAACTGCAGTATTTTTTTTTATAAATTAAGCAAGAATATCGAATTTTGGAGAAAATCTGTCATTTCACGGGTTTTAAGATATAGTTTGAGTTATTTTCATGTTTCCTTTTTTCTTTAACATTATTTTACAGTTCATTTTTAACTTTGTACAAATATACATTTACCATTGTTACAAAGGTCCCGGAATGTTTAGATTAGAAGTTGGTGAAAATGTCACAAAAAAAAATTGGTGATGTCTATAAAAGTTATGGAATATCTTTTTATTCAATTTAATTTACCCCATAGATATTTAGGCAGCTCTTCGCTAG
>QLNU02015360.1:187095864-187115312 GCA_006491805.2 Dysdera silvatica | reverse complement strand
TGGTTTTCAGGTCAGTAGGAATATCTCCTGAAGAGAATATGAGATTATGTAAACGAGCAGATGAAAAATACTATCTGAAACAAAATGAACAACTTTAGGGTGTATACCATCATATCCCACACCTTTATGTGAATCTAATTTATTTATAATCAGCAATAACGTGGATTGGTCAGTTGGTACAAGAAAAAGAGAGTCTTGTATATTATATTTGTGACAGTTATTGTAAAGGTTGTCCAAACTAACTTCATTACTGAAAGCAGCCGGAAAATCAGTAAAATGATTGACAAATACATCAGCTATCAATTCGTTGACTGTAATTATGGCTCCATTTATGATAAGCTTCTCAGTCATTTCATGCGATGTAGTGGGCCTACCCATCAGTTCTTTGACTTTTGGCCATATTTTAGTTTGATCACTTTTATTAAAAAATTTATGGAAATAATTTTGTTTGGTAAATTTTTATTATTTATTTAGAGCATTGCGATAAGATTGAAAGCTGATAGATTGTCAGATGTTTTATTTTTAAGAAATTTGCAAAATAATTTGTTGTTTTTACAAACATTTGATGATAAATTATTTGCTGCTACCCACGGTTGTTTAATATATTTATTTCTAAGAATTGTTTTGTGTTGAAAGTTTATTCCATATGTATTAACGAAAATAGTCTTAAATCAATTAAAAGCTGTTACAGCATCCCCACAATTCGAAATTGTCCTCCATAGAGCATTATAAAGAAATAATTTAGAAGGTTATTCTCCGAGTAATCGTAAATGGTATATGAGCTAGGTAATTTGTTTAAATGAAGTTCCTTAATGTTGATGGAAAATAATATCGTAGATGAATGCTAATGTGATATGAAAGAACACAAGCTTATGAAGGTGTGAAGTTTGAGATTGCAAGATCAATAACCGAGCTTGTTTCCATAGTTAATGTAGTAAGAGATTTTATATAATTATCAAATCCATTTGTCAGAACTATATCCATTAGAGCCTCGACCTGATGGTTCTGTAGAGAGCCAATATTCAAATTAAAATCTCCTAGGATGACCAATTTATTCTTTAATGCATTGACATAAGTAAATAATTCCTGAATATACGTTATTAAATCCAGTGTAGGTCTATTAGGGATTTGTTAAATTGATGATATATATAAACCACATTAGTTAATACTATTGTAATCTCAAAATCAGAAAAAATGCCTGTCCACATTGGTATCAGCTGAAAGGAAATCGAATTATGTACATACATTGCCACTCCACCACCACTGCCTCAAATACAACTTATAGCGTGACAATTATAGTCAGTCACGTTAGCTATGAAACTAGGGTTAAAGCAAGTTTCAGATGCACACATGACATGGACAACCCTACGTAATTCAGAAATAAATGTTTCAAGTAAATCAGTCTTATTATTAAGACTACATGCATTAATATGTATTACAAATAGAAAATTAGTGGTGAGTGGAAAGTTCGCAATACCTGAAGGCAGTATGTAATCTTGATTACGATCAGACTGCATAGAAATATATATAGGATTAATTATACGGAGTGTGATCAAGATCATGTTATCAAGTAAGCTCTTAAGCAGTCAGTTCAGAACATGATTGAAACCATATTACATTCTAAGTTCAGTCAATATTAAAACATAAAACTGTCTAATACATATCTTCATAACGGGCATGGGATTGGAATCAATGGAATCATGGCCATATTTGTTGGCATCATTTATTATAATTTATTCTTAATTATTAGACAATCCAATTTGTTATATAATGTCAATTGGCAATATTCCAATAAATAAAATAGTCATGTATATGATAAAACGAAAGCATATTCAAGTTCAAGATTCCAAAAACAGTATTTTGACATGTATTATCAAAACAGCGTAAATCGTTGAAGATACCATTAAGTCCGTCAAAAACACCATCACACACTATCCTCAGATCCATCATCATAAATAAAAAAAAAAAAAATATTGAAATATATCGTCAAAACAGAACGAATCACCAAAAAATAATACTAAATCTGTAAAAATACCACATACCATAATTTATCATCATAAATTAATCACGACTGTTAATTAAACATTGAATTACTCATCTTGATAATTATTGATTAATTAGACATTAGTCAAATAATGATAAAAATGTTAAATCCCATCAGACATATCTAATTCATTAATCATCGATCAGTATGTCTAAATAACAAGTCAATTAATTTAGCTGAAATATCCATATAAAGGCCACTATAATGTGAGTCTCAACATTTTCCAAACCCCCTGCATCAAATCGTCCATATTATAGTCTATACATTTAATTCTATAGTAGATAGTCTATACATTTAATTTCAATGGAATCGTCGTTGAATAGGATCGTGACAAAAGTAAAGTTCAAATCAAAAAACCCAGTACCATCAAAAACAACAAAACTTCACAATAGTAAACGTTCCAGGTCAAATCATTCAAATCCACTACCATTATGAATATCCTTCAAAGATCTGAGTGTGACATGTCGTCCATTTTCATCAATGTAGTTTATCATACCCATTTGGGTCCAGTATTGAAATCCCTTCGCATGTAAGTCATTATAACATTGCTTTTTAAGGGAAGTGAGACTTTCTGTAATAACTAAATTCAATTCTTTTGATTGTTTCTTATTCCTAAATGTGAAGTCTCTCTGTGCCATTTTAAGAAATTTTGTAACAATGGGTCTCGATCTCACTTTTTGTAAACCTGTTTTAACCTGATGACCCATGCGACGTGAATTTGCTAGGTCAGCAGCTGTTATATTTAATTTTAATTTATCATCCAAAAGACCCATTACACATGCATATGGATCTCAACCTCTTTGAGTCCATGTAATAAGAGACGTGAACGCCTCGTGTATTGTTGGTATACCTCCAGTTCACATTCATCTCTAAAGTTTTTTCAAGACTCACTACTGTTTGTTCAAATCTCAAGAATTACACACTCCACTCACCTCTTATTTCTGTAATCCTTGTCTCAATCTGCAGCTTTAAACTGTTATTGTCCAAGATGAGCTCACTTCCAGCCTTCTATCCCATCTCTACACCAGGACCCATTTTTTTGTCAAATTTTTCCATTAATGAATATGCAGTTGTTGAGCCCATTGTATCTGAAAATTATTCGGTTCTTCCAAGACAGAGCGAATCTGGTTGGCATTAGGGGGTGTAATGGTAGATGTTTTCACATTTATTGGTGGCATTTTCGCAATTTAATTTCATTAGTTAATAAGAATCAATGGACCCATGAATCATCAAACCCTCAATGATAGAGCCGAGATAGAGCGAAATCAGAGTAATTCAGACAACAATATAAGCCCCAAAACTAACTGGCAAAAAACAGAATAGGTCACATCCGCAATACCAGCAACTAAAAGCGGGAGCGAAAAAATCGGCGTCCTAACATTTTGACTCTCCCTCTACCGACAAAAAAAAAAATTTGCTTTTAATGGCCTGTTGAAAGTGTTGCAAGATTTGGCAATATGCAGTAGCAGTAATTGTGATGCTGGGAGGTATCAAGTTAATCAGAAGTATGCCTTTTCTGTCCCAGAAAACGACTTCACATTTGGCAGAATTCTGAATCAGCACAGCCATTGTAAACACATCCTACTCAAATCAGACTCTGCATTGCAATGGTGAACGACTGTGAGGGGGAAAGCAAAAGGATCAAGCTCAAAGCCAGTGTTGCCAATGCATATGCTAAAACATTAACTTTCCGCTTATATGCCATGTATCTTTACTTTTCAGACACACCTTGTATTAATCAGGATAGCATTTAAGATCTAAATCCTTCTGCATTTAAGATTACAAGGGCAATGATAACCTTTGGGGATGGGGGACTGTGCCTTTGAATGAACTATTATTCTATTTCCATATTAACAGTTATTCCAAAACTTTCTGAAGTTGTTTATTGAAGACTTGTTTCCTTCCTTGAGAATAATCATTTTAAACATCCTCGACAATATGGTTTCCAATGGAATAAACCTACAGAACAAGTGTTTCTCTACATTAGTGGTAAGATGAGAGAGGCTTTTGAATCTTTTGAAAACTGGAATTTGAAAATTTTCTTTGAGTATATTTTGTGACGTGAGCAAGGCCTTTGATTATAGCAAACATTCTATCTTATTAGAGAAACTGTGTGCTTTGGATATCAGGGTAGGTTGATTTGTTATCAAATTATTTGTCTAATCCTAAACAGTGTGTTCAAATTAGTGGATTTAAATCCAATGTTGAGTTGGTATCTCACAAGGTTTGGTCTTTTTCTTTTATTTATTTATGGTATTTTTAAAGTTTTTGTTTCTTATCCAGTTGCATCTGCTGATAATACAGCTTTTGTGTGACTTCAGCTTGCGCCTGAAACTCAAATTAACATGGTCGTGTCATGGTTTAAGGCTAATAGATTAATGGCGAATGAATGTAAAACTAAGTGTATTTTTGTTTTTCATAATAAGAAATGTGTCAGTATGTATTTAGATTTATAATTAATAATATATTGCCATATTCTGATTTGGTAAAATTTTTGGGAGTGATATTTCAATCTAATCTATTCTGGAATCTTCATGTTAGCTCTTCAGTGTCACAATTAAATAGAATATTGGGAATAGTTGGTCAGGTTCAAGGTTATTTACTGGTTATGACTCTTAAATTTATTTGCACATTTTTTATGTTATCCCATATTTCTTATCATAATATTGTTTGGTGCTTTATATCTATTTGTAATGTGCATGAAATAGGGTTCAAAATTAGAAAAGTATTTATGAAAATATTTATATTTTAAATATAAACTGGAGTCAGACTAAGGAAAAAATCATGAGTCAATTTTTCATATAAAATTTTTCAAGAAACAAAAATATATTTATTGGCACCAAAGAAAATTCAAAATGTTCCTTATTCAAGTACTTAACTATTAAATCAGTCGGGTTTTAAGTATAGTAAAACCTTGATTATCTCTCAGACACGGGACCAAAGCCCGTATAATTGAAAAGACGGTTAAGCGGAAACGGGGAAATTTACAGTACAATATAGTACATTTTTATTAAAATTATACAATTAAAAAAAAATACGTTGTGAAATTTGCTAAAGGTATAAGCAAAATTTATTTGAATCTGAAAGGGGAACACCTTGAGAAGGTGCTTGAAGCAACCACTAATAAAAATGGTGTCCAGCTGCTCAAGTGATGATTTTTGCTTTGTCTTCCTCGCTGTTATGTTGCCATCAAAAGTAAGTTTGGAAACATGGCTTTTGATTTTGTCAGCATCTCTTTTAATATCATCCACAGTTGTTCGGCCTATGCCATACATTGGCACAATACTAACTGAACTTTCTTCCTTCTGTAAACACTCAATAATCTCCAATTTTTTAGACAAATTGAGCATAATACGCTTACGTTTTTCACTCACTGTTTCAAACAATTTTTATCACTAGCATGACAATAAACTTAACCCAGAGACGTGTACACAAACGACTTGGCAGGCAAGGCTACACTGACGCTTACAGTCTGAGTGTGCTAGCGCTAGCCCAACAGCACTGACTTGAACTACCGTCGACGGTTAAGCGAGACAGATGGATAATCAAGGTTCCACTGTATACTCTTTTTGGACTTGGTTAAGTTGGAAGTTAAATGTTAAATCGATAGATATTCCAAATCTTTGATGTGAATTTGTGATACAGTTCTTGCATTCTTTATAATTGAAATATATGTGTATAGTCAAAATTACACAAATATGTTTATACAGCTGATAACACCGTTATTAAATCTTGTAATATCTTTACATATACAGTGTTATTCAGTATGTGCCAAAGACAAATTGTAGACATTTATTCCATACTTCCTTAACCGAAAGTTAGCAGTTTTAACTGATTCCTTCCATTTGACTGCAGTTATAAAAAATTATTTTAAGAATGCTTTACATATATGTTGAAAGCATAAATTTTTTGCCATTGTTACACAAGAAAAAATTGCCATATATATTCAAGTTATTTTTGTTTCAAAATCTTCATGCACATTTGTCTTATCTTCAATTTATTATTTTTCACTTTTATGTATTTATATAAAGATACTATAACTTATTATTAGAGATGGTGCTCAGTTTTTAAAGTATTACTTTACAATCTTATTTATTTTCACTTGTGTGTTATTCTGTACATTTAGGTTTAAGTAATGCAATTAGAAATTTATTTGCCAATAGATGCAATGTGCTCATTTGAGTTTCTTTATTTTGGTTTGCCAATTTTGATAAATTATTTTAAGTACTCTGCCTATTAAGCTCTGTATTATTATATTAATTTCATTGCATACATTTTATTGTTTGATATCTAAAGATGCTGTGACTTCATATCCCTAGTATTTGAATACTATCTTTTCATTTCTCATGTGTATGGCTGTCCACATTAATTCATATGTTTTTTTTTTTAAATCTTATTCCATATTTGTCATGAATTTAAGTATCTTCAAAAGTGCTTTTACATCTGTAAGATTTCTTGATTATGCTACCGCCATTTTTTCTGATACGATGTCAAAATTTGATTCAGCCTACCGTAACTTAGTGGTAATGTGTTTACCATGCAGAAAATCTGGATTTGAATCCAAATGACAGTAAATACATGCTGTTTTTTCTACTGATTCATAGTTTGGATATTTTAGAAAATTGTAGGTCTTGACAATACATGACCTTAGCTGCTCATGCACCTTAAAAGCATACACAAAATTAAGTTTTTAACCATAACAAGAGTTGCAATAAGAATTTATTGTTGTTTGTATAAATATTACCTTATTCTTTTAAAACAAATAGTAAAATTTCAGCAATATATTAATCTCTCCCATTAAAAATATTCAAAGGATAGAGAAAAATGTCGTTAAACAGAAAATGTTAACCAGAATATATTTCATTCTATTAAGCATTTAATTAGAATGACATTATTGAGAAAAAAAATACTGTACATATTTTGTTCTACACACATTAACTAAAGTTGCTCATGTTTAATTACTGATACCATCATTATTGTAAGCATTAGTTTCATCATAACTTTGTATTATAATATTACACCCTTTTTTCTAATTGCAACTCTTTATAAAGAAGCACTAAGCCAGTAATGGTTTTAGTGTTTAGCTGCAATTGTGTGTCTTCCCTTGCGAATCTAAAATCACATACCTCAACTGTTTCATACAAGCCACATTATGGCTCTAATCAAATTTCATTTTATCACCATGGTAATGACAGATCTGCCAAGTGTGATAGAACGTGTATCACTTGATACTCTTCCAAATCGTCCCTGATATTAAAATATGGATATTAGTTAACAAAGATTATAAACTATGATTAATAATTGAAAATAAACCTAAAAATGTAGAACTAACAGTAAATGTATAATCACAATTTTATAGCAATATGCAAGTTAATTCTACTGATACTCCCTCAAACATGTTATTGGAATGTTATATTGAACTACAAGCATTCAAAGTAAGCAAATGCCTTATCAACTTCCCTGAAAAATTCCGACAGAGATGAAAGGCATTACTATTGCCCAAGTAAGTGATGGAAACGAATATGTCACTACATTGCAAACAAATGCAGGAAGTAAAGACAAGCTTATGCAGAATACTGCCTTTTTTTATCTGAGCAGAGTAATATCCCCATGCTTTACCATAAACACTTATCCAAAAATGTTTTAAATAAACTACACTGAAATCTCGTTAATACGAATAGTCATGGACCGCTGATTTTTATCCATGCAAATGGAATTTTGCACCAAGTGGAGGGCAAATTTCAGTAGCTAAAACTTTAAGCTATTCAATAAAAATGTATGTAGTGATTCAGTACACAATGTAAATGAAAAAATTACTGAAACAAAATAATGTATTATGAACGAATACTTATGAATTTACAATGAAACAAAAAATTAGCATTTACATACAGTGGAAATTTAGTTATTTTTTTTTATTAAAAATAGCTGTAATCTTTCTTTACATTAGTAGGGAGAGTGATATTTTTTCAACATCGTTCTCCAATTTTACAAGGCATTCAAAAGTTTGATCTTCAATATTTTTTGACTGATAGTATCTACATACCTCTGTGAGCATGTTCTGAACTTCATTGGTCATCGTCGGTGGAGCTTTCTGTATAGTAGCTTCATCACTGTCACTGAAAGATTCTTGTTCCTTCCCTTTTGTCACAGCATGAATTATCTCTTTGTCAGGCAGTTTATCTGAAATGATAACTACATTATCAAATAACAAGGGTGTCAGCATCAATTCCTCGTGGGAAATCACATTCAGCTACAGCTTTCAGGATATTCTTAAGCAAGACTAAGTCTCAAGTGATCTCGTCTGATGCACTTTCACTACCTTTTTCAAATTCCGAATGATGGAAGCAATTGGCAATAGTTATTTTGGAAACCTCCTGCTAGGACTGCTGAATCCATTCTATGACTTGAACATTCACGTTAAAAGTTATGAAGCACTCAGTTACATTGATTACATGTCTGAGAAGGATCCACCGTGATAGTGAACTTTCAAAGGTTTTATAACACCTTGATCCATCGGTTGAAACACTGAAATGCAGTTGGTTGGGGAAAACACCATATTTGCTGCTTTCGGACCAAGAATCTGTGGAATTTGGACTGAGCAGTTATCCATGAACACAAACACCTTTTATTTTTCTTTATAAAATTTTTTGTCCAATTTGCAAATGTATAGGGTCATTATAATTAAATTTCACTTTGAAACGTCTATAAAATGAAAACCATTGGACCAAAAGTTACCAAACTTGGAAATATTATAAAGGAGGTCATGGAATTTGATATTCTGCAAAAAATAAATAATAATTAGTTCAAAAAATCACCACCAGGTGGAAAATAGTTTATTCCTGGTATTTCCGTCATAACACATTTTCCAAATTAAGTCATGACATTACATGTTCAATATGCTGTCCACCATTCTGAAACCGTGCTAAAGCGCAATATTGCATTCGACATTAGCTCAAAGCATGTCATCCGAAAAATTACTAATATGTTGATAAATCATAGTTTTCAGCTCTGGCAAATTTCTGATGTTATCACAGAAATGGTATGATTTTAAGATAACCCCAAAGCCAAAAGTCACATGGGTTGAGGTCTGATGACCGAAGTTGCCATGAAATGGAAAAGTGTCGACCAATAACCCTGTTGTCCGTAAAATATTGCCTAAGTAACTGTTTCACACACTTTACCAATATGAGGTGAAGCCCTGTAATGCATAAAAATTGTGCTGCCTAAGATGCCACACTGTTGAAGATCGAGTGCTACGAAACTTCTTAACGAAGATTCATAGCGAACAGTAGTTATGGAGTATGTGATGGGTCCTGCCACAGATTGCTCTTTATAGAAGAATGTTCCAATTATGACACTGGTGTGTTCATATAGCCAAAACCCTTGTCCTAATTACAGCATACAACTGTATTTTCCCCTTGATGGTAACTTTTGAACTGATTTTTTTTTCAGGATATAATAAAACCCATGACCTCCTTATAACATTTCCAAGTTTATTAACTTTTGACCTAGTAGTTTTAATATTATAGGGGTTTCAAAGTGAACTTTAATTATAATCACCTTCTACTTTTCAAAAACAGTTGACATCATCCAGCCTTTACAATTTCCTTCATACTTCATTGGTAAATTTTTTACATCTTGGAAGCATCTTGTTTTTTGGGGTTTTTTCATTTACTGATAACAAGAAATGGAAATTTCTCAGATTCATGACAATTTACTCCAACTAAAACAAGAATGTGTAATTTGGAATGCTGTCCATCCAGGGTTGAAGTTACGGTCGCTTTTTTTTTTTTGCAAAATACGGTGGATTAACCTAAAATGCGAGGGTAAAAAATTGTATCCATTGCAAAATAGTGACAGTTGTTTAATGTCCTATCAACAAACTTTGCTCTTTTTTTTTAATAACTTTGATTTATGTTTTATTGTTTTTAAAACTATAAAGTAGGTTTCTTACAGTAACCCTTACAGTAATTCAAAGCATTGTTGATGTAAATAATTTTATTGGTACGATTTTTCAAACAACGAAAGCAACTAATCGTTTTGATACAACTTTTTTTTGCATTTTTGTGACAGCACTTTTTGAGCCAGCTTAAACCCTGTCTCCACCAGTGCATTTTCTCCTCAAAAGTGGAAACTTTTTAATGGCTTCATCTTACCTAACTGCCTACCCTATTGCGTGGCATTCCGCTCTCCTTATCCTGATTTCATTACATTTCACCCTTTCTCTAATTGCAGCAGAGATGGGTTAATAAGCACTTACATTATGACCAGTACAATCTAGTTTCAGATCCATGCTTCAATATTCTTGGGCTAAAGTTTAAAAAAAACCCTAAAGAATTTGAGAGGTTGCTTTTGAAAAATGGGTAATCATACCTGAGGGAAAAAAAAACATGGTATCTTCAATACTTCCTAAGTTTTTCCTGAAAAGGGGATTTTTTTTTTTAATTTGCACAAAAGACTTTTGTCTGTGATATCTGATAAGCCATACTCATTAAACGAAGTTTTTAACATCGAATGTACATATGCCTCAGATACGGAAAAAGAATTTGTCTGCATTAATGAGATTTCACTGTATTTCTAAAAAGAATTCGCATGCACATTCATTCAGTTTTTAGACATAACCACAACATTGTAAAGTATAAAACAAAAATCTATTCAATGATTACAATTTTGTTATTTCGGTTTACTGTTAATGTTATTCAAACAAAAATACATTCATTATCCCATGATAAAATACCAAAAATAGAGTAAAAATCAAAGTATTTCTTAATTCTTATTTATATTGATCTAAATATGTTTTAAAAAGTTTGTACATTTTGATGTTATGCTAATCAAAAATAGTACCATACAGATTTAATAATTTTTAGAAAAAGCGACTGCTAGTATTTGATAAGTTTAAATATATTGGAAAATTATTTATTAATTGAACAGTACATGACAATTGATTTGTCTGCTCAAATTTTCCTCCTTCCAATTTTTGCTAATGTGCCTTTAAGATTTTCAATCAAGAATTGTACTAAACTGAGCTTACAAGTGTAAGCTTACTGGAGCTTACTTCAAATTTAGCCTTTAATATACGAGTGTATATGGTTATGTAAATGGAGTTTTATTGTTATTTAAAAAATATGTATTTCATTTGTACCATAAAATCACCCAAATGCATTCAAATACATAAATTTATACATTTCAGCATTTTTAAATTATTTTTTAATAAAGTAAAATAAAGCAATTTCTACAGTTTCTGTATATAAAATAGTTATTGAATTTAAAACATTTTTTTTAATTATATATGCATTACTAAAGGTTAGAGTATCTAATTGTTTTTTTATTTCTCCTTATTCAGTAACATAAATATTAGGAGTAACAAATGGGAAGATAGGAATAATATGACTATTTTTTTTATAATGAAGCTATGCAAATTTTTTATACCATTTGTTTTTGTAGATAAAATAGTGGTGTAATTTAGTTTTAGAGTTAAATATTATTTATGTATAGTTTTTGTAACAGACAGAATTTATAAATAAAAGTTTTTATAAATTGTCAATTTATAAAAAACGTAACTGTTATGTAGGATGGCACTCGATAGTGGGAGATTTTAAATTGTGTAGATGATGCCATTTCAATCACTATGGAACAGTGGTCAGGGGAGCAGCACACTTTCGCAGTGAAAGCATATTACAAAAACAATGATCGTTGTGATGCTGCACGGCACCATTTTAAACTGTGCCGTCATGATATGGTTCCATCGGCCCATGCTGTAAAGAAATAGGTGGAAAGACTTGAAGCAATGGGTTCAAGATTGAACTTGAAACATGTATAACCAAGAAAAACGATTTGAACTCCAGAGACTATCCAAGCAGTAAATAAATGCCACAATTGAACAAAGTCAACATTGTTCTGCAAGACAACATGCCAGGTCATTAAGATTATCGTGTCAGAGTTTGGGTAGAATATTGCATGAAGATTTAAAACTGCATCCATATAAGCTCCAGGTAATCCATGCATTGAAGGATAGCGATGTCAACAATTCACAAACGTTTGCTGAAACATTTTTACCCAAATGTAAACAAGATCCAAAATTTTTTGAAAACTTGTTGATGGCTTATGAAGCACATTTTCACTTGAGTGGCTATGTGAATAAACAAAATTGTAAAAAAAGTGGGGGTTGTTGGCAACATAGTACCGGAAATCAAGGAAACAAACATGTTGCTTCAAATCTTTCCACTCTTTTCTTCACGTCGACAGAATCATATCATGATGGCACAGTTTAAAATGACGCCATAATTCATGCTGTGCAGCTTCACAACAATCATTGTTTTTGTAATATCCTTCACCGTGAAAGCGCATTGCTCCCCAAACCAATGCTCCGTAGTAGCTGAAATGACATTGTCTATGCAACATTCGCATGGTCTCACAGCGTTACCACATTTAATAATGACCTTTTACTACATGATTCAAAATCTCTCACTCCTGCATGCCACCCTGTATATATATGATGTGGAAAGTTTATAAATTTTTGTATTTTAAAAAATCGAAGAAAGAATTTTGATTTTTATGTATTGCTTCATTTTAAGGTAAACAGATTATATAATTCATACATTATAATTACTGAAATTGATATTTAGTGATTAGTGAAACTTGTTATCGTTATTTGTTATTACCTAAAGTTTATCGTTTTTTGAATATGTTGTACTCTTGTTAATATATTTGCATTTAATTTAATTTTATTTCTTTCACTTATTTTATGCCATGAAGTTTTGTGTAGCATGTAATTAAACTGAACCGTCCAATCAGTATTGTGGTTTTCTGTTTTAGTTTATTTTATGGAGATTTAACGATGTCTATTACACCACTTTATGGGTATCGGTTGTACTATAGCAAAATGTGAATGAAAATTTAAAAGAAATTACAACAATTTTTTCAGTGTGATTCTTTTTGCTTGGATTTGTAGTATAAATTATCTAGAAAACTCCCTTGTAGATTGAAAAATTAGAGTTAGGTTCTTTGTCTATCATATTTCATGTATGAACATATGAGCAGATGAAGATACAAATATTGAAGAAATGCAGTAATTCCATCCAGTTGGTAATAATATTTATTAAAGCTTTAAATGTTTAGTATAGTTAATTAAGACACCAGAAAGACAAATAATTAAATACAATGTTAAAGGAATTTAGTATACCTTTTTGGCAGAGCCAACAGGAATGATGTATGCACACTTCAGTGGTAAACAAAAGACTCATTATTATTTTAGAATTCAAAACACAGTTGCATACAATTGCTAAATACAAAAAATGAAATTATAATTATACAATATATGGAAAACTTTAAATGAAAGAAAACGATTTGGTGTAGTACCAATTTCAGAAATTGAACTTAAGTTTGCATTTCTTGGAATCCTTACTGGCAACAACCAAGGAAGCCTGCAAAGCATGCATATAATGTTTCTATTCTGGAAACCCACACAATCATATTTATAATTTTGCATAAAAGAATTATCGTCCCTGTTTAGCTTTAATGGTATTATCCTGTCAAAAAATCTTGAATTCAAATCCTAAAAGTAAAAGTTATCCATTTTTTAATCATAATATGACTGTCAATCATGTCTTAGATTAGTGGTTCTCAGCCTTTATCAGGCTGCGGCCTAGTAAATCCTTATTTTATAAGATGAGGGTCTGATCCCTCACAGAATACTTGTCAAGGAGAAGCAAGCAATAGATTTTGTAAAAAATAAATACAAGGAGTCTCAAGCATACTCAGTATTCGGCATCAATTTTACATTTATTGTCCATGCACTTCTCAATGGTGCTTTATTTGAAGAAGAGACGGTAAAATCACAATTTCCGCTCTTAAGTGGTTGAAATCATAAAAGAATAATCCATCATAATCTGTGAAGTATATGCCCTCATAATCTGCAAAGAACAATCCACCACAAAAGAATGTATTGGCCAAAAGAAACTGTGCTGTTGAGGAACTATGCACATCTAAGGGAACCTCTGCTGGAGTTGAAAGGATGTTTTGCGTATTTGGATTTGTCCATTTCATATCAAGTTAAGAAATCAATTGGGAGTTGAGAAGGCAGCAAAGTTGGCATTTTTATTTAAATCCTTAAACGTTGGTTTTTAATAACATGATAATTGAAATCTAATTCATATTGTAGTCCCAATAAATATGAAATCGAGGTATCGATTTTCTTTTAATATATATATTAAATAAGTTATTTAGTTTTTACTTACAGCTTGAGAGGAATTGAATGTTAAAATCTTATATAAATGAAGCTGAATGAAAAATTTTATTTATTTATGAGGTATATGAAAAATCTATTTAAATCAAAATCTGTTTTTCTAAAAAAAATTATCTTTCAAAGTCATCTTTAAAATCAAATATCATCTTTAAAAAGTTAGCAAGGGTAAATATATTATTTTAAAGTGTAATTTACTCCTATCATTATTTTATTAATGTGTAACCATTTCAAGATACATTTGTACCAAGTGTACTATTGTCAAATTTTGTAAATGCTACCTTAAATAATGTGTTCTTTTTTTTAAAAAAAAAAAATACCACTGCATGGACTTCAGTATGAGAATAGTTTCAGATACCTTTGAATATAAATGTGCTTTGATAAAATTTTGAACATATACCATGTTATCCTTCATCTTACTACATTCAAGCTCATTAGACTGACAAGGGAAACCTTTATCATGTTCGTCACACATGAAGTAGACACTAGGATTATTTTGTATAGTTTTTAACGCGGATTCCGAATATGTCTTTAATTTTTTGCAAAACTCATTTTTCAAGCAATTATGACTACTTAAAGATGATGAGTTGGTGACCTTTTGGTGAAAAATTTATGTTGTGGTATGCTAAGATTTGGCTCAAAATCATTTGTAGCTAACATAGTCTAAACCAGGTGATCACTCAACGAGTATAGTTCATTTCAGGCATTTTGTTAATCTCATATGCTTACAAGATTTACAATTATAATTTCTTAAAATCTGATTGCTTTTCATTTTGGTTGAATCAATATGCATGAGATTGAATCGTAATAAACAGAATGAAAAATTCAGTTAATATATTAAAAGCAACATTGGATTTAGCAATCTGCGTTTATGATATGTATCCAGCAGAAATTACTGTTGAAGAAATAGCTTAAAGTGAAGCTCGTTTATGTAATATCAAATAATTTATATTCAACAGACATGAAATTGGGGATATAACCCTTGATTTTGCAGAAGATTGTGTGAAAATGCAAAATTAAACATTATGGAGACTATATTGTTATGATTCACAGTCAGCTTCAGATTTGGAAAGGGGCGATGAATATTTACTAGATAGAACAAATTTTCTTTTACATAAAATGAAGGAAATTGTACAAGTCTATGATTCATGTGAAAGTAATAAACTACGGCGAACTCAGCATAGATACCCGCCTAGCAAACACAGCAATTATATTGGATGATTCCGAAATTACATTTCTGAAAATGGGGTCCAATTAGAAAAATTGAAAATCATTGAAAGTGATGTAGTGTCAAAATTCATAAATTCAAGAGAGCAAAATTTACCAGTTCACAATTCAGATTTGAAAAGGTGGACTTCTATGAAATCAAAAGAGCTAGGCTGAATAGAATTCAAAGCCTCTAATTCCTTTATTTTTTATTTAAAAAAAAAGTGTAGAATTGTTTCCAGAAAAATTATGAAATACATGACAGTATTAGATAATCAAAATTAGGAATAAAAAACGGTGCAATAGAATTTCTTTTGCAATCCCAACATTCAATTAAAGATATCAATCCCAACCAAATTCTAAATGCTGATCAAAGCAAACTAAATTATTTCCTTGCAACTGAAAGAACATCATACATAGGAGAAAAATATATTACTGCATTAATTAAGGTGACCAGATTTCTAAGTCCTGAATCCGGGATGCTAAATTTGAAAACCTAGGTCTACTTTGTTGCAGGGGGGGCACAGGTCAGAGGTCACGTGTATAGAAAAAACAATGTATGAACATGTGACTTTTTTTTAATCTCGGACCCAAACGTAGGAATTCATATCCTTTGGGGGAGAGGGCTGAACCTCATTTTCTACTGTCCTTGCTCGGACCCAGAACGTGCATAAAGGTCCATTGAAAGCATATTTATTCATACATTAATCAGAATAATAGCCTGTTAATGCAAGACCACAGTTCTCATTTTAACAACTAGAAGCCCCTTTTCCTACAAAAAAAAAACCAAGGTTCTAACCAAAATTTCCTTACCCTGTGGCAAATTACCTTATTTCAAGAAAAATACTTTAAAGCAGGATAAATCGTAACGTTTTCACCGAATCCAGGACAAATTGGCATCCTAAAAAAGGTTCAAAATCCGGGACTGTCCCGGAAAATCTGGGACGTCTGGTCACCTAAGCATTAATCAGATCAAAATTTTCAACAACCCATTCCTGTACAGTTACGTCAAAAATATCCATGGGTGGCAGTGGCAGATTTCTAAGTAGGCACACAATGCACAGGCCTAGGGGCGGCATCAAAGAGCTTGAAAATAAAATTTTCCAAACTGGACAATGTTGAAAATAATGTTTCTTTTTTAATTATTGCCTTGTTCCCCCAACAGCGATGATAGACAAAGGGATATGATCATAGTATTTGCATTACAATATCAAATACTTTCCACCAAAAGTGGATGTATCTCTGGTGTCAGCACATGGAAATTGCCATTAGTAATATCGTTAACTTTCTGACTTTTCTCAAAGTCAGAACGGAAACGTTTTGCAGACATCATTAAATGTAAACAAAACGATAGTCGATGTTGGCAATGGGCTTTCTGTGCAACATGGTCGCATTTCATATCTATCACAGTTACTGTGCAGTTTCGGGCTCCTATTTATTTTGATAACACCGCTCTTTCATTACAATTTTATATTTGTGATTGTGTTTGCTTCTTTTACCAACCAGATCAAATCAGAGGTTCCATAAATCCATACTAAAACTATTGCGGATTCAAAAAGTGTCTCAAATCCAGGAAGTTGGCGAATATGGTAGCAATAATTTTGAGTTGTATCTTATTAATTTGAATAATTATATGAAAAATAGCCGTTACATACGAAACGCTAAGAGTATGATATACTTTCTTTTTTACAAATATTCTTTTCTTTGTAAAGGTGAGAGGGAGCGGCAGTACAGGCTATGTCTAAGGGCGGCAATTTTATAAATCCGTCACTAATGGGTGAAAAATTAAAGGGAAAACTGTTTGTTTGTGAAAAACTAAAGGAAAATTTGGACCGCTCATGACAAAAAATGTTTTTTAGCGTTCAAATGTATGTGTTACTTGTTCCAAATCTGGAAAGATGTGTAAACTGATAATGAAAGAACGGATAATTGTTTAAATCCCATTTAACCCCTCTCCCTTTACCATTTTAGATTCCTAGACAGGTTTTACATATCCTACTACTTATAAAGAACTACCAGAAAATTGCAGACTGATGAGAATTCCTCCTAAAACAACAGCTTTCATTCAACCATTAGACATATACTTCTTTCGTCACTGTAAGATATTTGTAAAGAAAATCACAAATCGAATTACTGTAGATTTATTGGATATAGATGTAAAAAGCAAATATACAGTAATTAAAATTCGTGGTTTGGTTTACAACCTATCAGAGGCGTAGCCAAGGGGATGTTTTGGAGATTGTATCCCCTCCCATCGCAGCGAAGTTTTGTATATTTAACATAGGAATATATGAGTTGTAGCTCTGTAACCCCTCCCCTCACAAACTTTCTGCCTATGCCTGTGCCACTGCAACTAATCACAATCACTCAGATGTTGACCAATGATCTGGTATGCTTGGCTCAAACACAATGTTAGTAATTTCAATTCAGGAAAGTTTGCCAACGTCCAAGAACTGTCTTTTAAATTAAATTGTGAGAACTGTGACATTCTGCATTGTGACAGGTATTCATTTTTAAAATGTAGATGTTGTCATAATTTTTTGCATTTTCCACATTTTTACGTACTGTTTCATAACATGAAGGATTATAATATTTTATTTAACAAAATTCAGATTAAAATTTCTTTCCAAAAGGTTGTCAACTTTTCATCTTTAAGTGGTTGTAATTGTTCGAAAAATGAATTTTGCAAAAAACTAAAGACATATTCTGAATCAGTGTTAAACACTATACAAAATAATCCTAGTGTCGACTCCAGGTGCCACAAACATAATAAAAGGTTCCCTCGTGAATAGGACTCCCAATAAGCTTAATTATGAAAATGCATTGCTGTGCACAAGTCATGTCCTATCACAAATATTTTATGGTTGTTTTGGAACATAAAAATAAAAAAAAGCCATCTTATCTCTACAAAAGTATAGGAGTAATACATTTGTCTGTCGTTCCATTTACCCATATTTTATTCCATTGGTAGCATATACTGTAGAATGTGTGGCTTGTTCCTACGCACAATAGTTCAGGGTTTGGTTTGGTTTCTTCAGCAACAAAAATTCGGATTCCTAGAAAGTCCCAGCACAACATGGCCTTAACTATGCTATAAACATGATTAGGAAAACATCCATCTTAACTCAATTTAATTGCTTAAAAAACAAATTCGACTTATGATATTTACTGCTCTTTACAAAAAAGCATTTTGAAGTCAAATAATCAATGTATACCATAAAATTTTATATGCAAGTGAATACAATAGTTCAAACTAATGGCACTCAAGAGTGGTTTGGATTAGCAAAATGTTTTGATTATCTAGTTTTGTAATATTTAAAGACATTGAAAATTATGTAATTTTTTCCCTAAACTTTCTCAATATCCCCAAGATAACTTTTTTTTTTTCTGCCAACTAAATATTAAACTGGCCTAAATGTGTTTATTTTATATAAATCGAACACTACGCTGATTAAATTAAACAACAATGTCAAACAATCAACGTTTATTGGCCTAAATGTGTTCAATGAATTGAATTTTAATTCCCCGATCGTACTTTATTCAAAAGTATTAAATAACAAGGGGAAAGCCCCCCCCAAACAACATTATGTAAATTAGTTTTCTTTAGAACCTTCTATTTTTTCGTATACCCGAAAATGCTTTTTTATACAGTACAATTTCAATCGGATTTCGCTTCTTCATTTAAAAGTTATTTAGCTTCAGATGGATTGTGTGCACATTTTTTAAATTTTTGGCCGTAAATTAAAGCTGGGTATTCCTAGAAAATTGTGACCTTGATTGTGCACTTGTGTTTTGGTTTGGGCCGGTTTTGTTCAGCCCTGCGCTTAAGTGGAATAATTAAAAAAAGGGGGGATAGCACATTACAAACAAAACGAATTGGACATATTTAAATACTGATCACATTTCTTTCTTTATTTGCTCTGAATTCTCCAGGGCGAGTTTATGGCGGATGCTTTT
>QLNU02015360.1:187066407-187091016 GCA_006491805.2 Dysdera silvatica | reverse complement strand
ACACCACGATTCACATGTAGGTGCGGTGCTTGCAGCCCTCAAATTTGATTTTAAAAGTATAATTTTGGCGACCGGGATAATTCTAAAGTTTTACCTTTTTTTTTGTAAATAATAGAAATCGATTGATATTCAGTTTTACCTGCAGTTTATTTTAAGATATTTTGCAATTTTTAAAAACATTCAAATCATTCATTAAAAAAAAAAAATTCTACAACTGATTAAAACATTGGTTCCCAAGCTTTTTCAAGCCGCGACCCACTTTTATAGTAGCCAAGTAATCCGCTGCCGTCCTTTTATAATAACCTAAAGATTCACGACCTCTTTTGCCTGCCATCGCCACATTTGCATAATAAAAGTATTTTTAACAGAGTAAAGAAAATACAAAATTATATTATATATATTATAATAGAGAATGTAACAAATTTTAACCACACTGCATGGTTCATCACATGGCTTCTCCAAATTGAAATTACAGTAGATCGGTTTATGACTTCATTCTTAGGGGTGTCTTCTATGCCATCGCCATACTGTCCCTCTAACTTCATACTTGCACATCCCTTTTGAGTTTTTATTTTTAACGCCATTTTCACGTTTCTCAAAACTTTCGTTTTTTCATTGCAGCGAAATTATGTCGAAAATAATTTTGTAATTCATTTCTAGTCTTATTTTTAATTAAGAAGTTGCACGTTTTTAGTGATTCAATTACGTCGTCATGATTTGTTGTTTTGCCGGTTGCCATGATTGTTTACAAATGAACTACGTATTTGTATTATACCTTTTGGCTACTTAATTAGACATAAAGCAGAGACATTAATGAGTTTTATTGTTTTTGTTTAAAAACAATAACCACAGAGCTGGCGAGGCCCCTCCTCCTTGATGCATCGTGTAGCGGTATCCTGTACCCTTTCAGTTACTTACACATGACACTGATATTCAGACATTCATGAGGTTTTTTTTATTGTTTTTGTTTAAAAACAACAGCAGCCAAGCACGGGCGAGGCCTCTCCCCCCCTCCTCATTTGTATTCGAGTATGAATTTTGTAAAAAGTACATACTAACCCAAAAAACACTGTCAACATTTCCAAAACATGGAGGAAGCTGATTTAGCCTGTTGACGATCAGTTTTGGCAACATTGCAGGAAAATTAGGAGAAAAAAGCAGTGTGACAAACCTTGCAGTGTCACCACAGATATTGTATATAATAATAAAGTTAACAACCATTAGTAGAATATTGCAATGTGTGTAGCCATGTTGAAATATAAAAGCCTTGGAAACATTTGGTATGAAATTCCTTATAAAAATAATTGCAACTAAAAATAGTTGTGGCCACCCCTTTGATGGCCGTGACCTCCAAGGTTGGGAACCACTGAATTAAAAGAACAAAAGACTATACTTTTAATTTAACTAGATTTTTTTTTTCATTGGTTTTGTGACAGCTATTCTGCTGATTGGCTGAATATCAAATCAGTGTTCGGCATATGGGCTGAATAACGAATACTAACCGAATATTTGTTCTGTGCCTAAAAGATATATATGTTATGGATACAGAAATGCAGTATTTATTTAAAACTTTTTAAATGAATATACTTCTTTAAAGTAGTTAACAACCAAGGGTTTACTTAGTATGGTGTAGTATTTAAAAGAAAATGTAAAAGACCCTGGTTCCATGTTCAAGACAATTGCCTTTGAACCAACTGGGCTGGTTTTAATTTCCAGTATACTTGACTGAAAAATGTATCATGGTTTGGGAGTTGTGTAACCTTTAGAACTGCATACCACACACGTATGTTCTGCCAAATCATTTAAGTTCTAGATGGCATTACATATTTGTCATTTTTAATTTCAGAAGATATACCTCTTGCAGAGGTAAAAGTAGGTGAACTTCCAGCATGGCTTGCTCGGCGCAATAAATCTCCCACTGCTATGATTGCTTGTGCCAGCAGAGGTGAGTAATTTCGTTCTTGATTTAGGAAAAAGTTTTAAACATTTCAAATTACAGTTGTCTTGTGCAGTAGATTTTATAAATTCAAAGTGATCCTATTCTCATAATGTCAAATATAAATAAAGTATGTAATAAAGAAAACCTGGCTATATAATCTTGAGATTGCATTAATCTGTTAAGCTGCCAATCCTATATCAGGTAGGTGAATATTGAGACATAAAACTATATAAATATGTAGTCATCCAGAAAAACCATTTTTCAATATCAAATCAAGGTCAAGATGAACTCCATGGGACCATCAAAATTAAATTAATTTATATTCTATAGTTTATATTATTAGCAATCAGGAAATGTGATTTCAGCAATGAAAACTAAATGGTAAAATGAAATTTAAAATTTACTTGCACAATACATTTATATATAACCTTCCGAAATACACCATTGTAATTGACATTTTCATGGTTACTACAGTCAAGTAAACAAAAGGTAAGTGTCTGACAAGGACCATACTTTTATCTTCATTGGCATCTGAATTTTTCACTTTCTCACGTGTGTGATGTTAAAACGAATTATTTCTTTTTTGTAATGAAGCTCTAAACATCGAATGATGGCTTGGTCATTTGCCCGATAGCAGAAAACGTGAGACGGAAGACACATGTCGCAGATTTTTTAGCAGCCTGCAGATTAATTTACAAAACTGGCAAAAAAAGGGAAGGAAGGAGGAGAGGGGAAAAAAAACCCCTTTGAATCTGATGCTAAAAACAAAAATAAACACATTTGTGATCGACCTTTTTCTTTGACCCCTGTTCCCACATTTTTCGCTACACACGTGCCGATTTATTGTACGGATTTTACAACCCAGATTTTCTCTGCCTGTCCATACAAACTCTGGTTTCCCTGCATTTTTATTCCTGTTAAGGCTAAAAGAATGTTTTTTTTTATCTTGCTCAGGATGATCGTAAAACCTATAAAACCCATGGAGTTTCATCATACACATGGGCGGGTTTTCCCACTTCTGCCTGTCTTCCTGCGATAAATTGCTATGTGTGTAGCCACCTTTGTACTCTTTTTCCTGACTGCCCCTAAAAAAACGAACACTGAACACCTGTTGCAAAGTGTACGGTTCCGATGGTACGGAGAGAATTCCATTTTATTATCACTTATCTCTACCGGTCATCAACAGAAGTTCATTTCGAGTCGAATAAAATTCGTATTTTCGATGTCGCACTAAAATGGCCGCCTAGCTGGAAAAAAATTCTTGTTTGTAGTGTAATGAAAAAATTCTTTTTAGAAATCTGAAAACGTATTTTTCGAGATTTCATGCTGGTAAAAAGTTGCAGCATAAATCCACGTCAAATGCTAATGTTTTAAATTTATTAAAAAAAAAAACTAAAAGGAAGGAGCATGTGGCATATTAGAAAATAGTGAACAGAAAACAAGGGAGGAAATCTGTACTAATTTGCTGTGTAATTCAAACAATGAATCCCCTCCGTCTTCCCCCCACCCCAAAATAAAGTAAATTACCCAATATCACTATTTCTGAAGGTTGAATGGTAAGCGAAGACACTTCTACACTTCAGCAATTATTGGATACAGGGATTTATACAACCCCCAACACCCCTCCAGATTTTGGGATACACCCCCCCTTAAAAATCTTGGAACACACAATGTTTAATGAAAATAACAATGAAATCTAGTCCACACACACACACACACACCCTAAAAATTTTGAACGTCCCCCAGTTTATGAATACTAGGTAAGTCCCTGATTGGATATCGTAAGGTGTAATGACCTCATAACACGCATAGCCATAACTTGGCCTACTTTTGATTAAATATTCACGTAAAATAAGGTTTTTGGTTTAAAAAAAAGATTTAATTATTTCTTCTATTTTAAAGAGGGAAGTGAGAAGTAAGGGGCTAATTAAGGAATTCTGGCAGAGCAGACATGGGTGCTTGGACCTTGAACTAGTGCACATGGCCGGAGTTTAAAAATAGATTTTCAAACTGAGATAAAAGGGAAGGAGAGAGTTCTGGTTTCAGTTTGTTTTTCAATTTATTTAAATATTGGGAATACTACTAGATTGTCTGGATTATGGATTGCATATTCAAAGATTCAGGGGTTATTGTAACCCAATGTAAAAACCCCGGAATTTAGGGGAATGAATTCATTGTCTTGTAAAGAAGGTTGTCTTCCCCCCCCAAGATATAAAACTGATTTGAATTTGAGCTATGCTATTGCTAATTCATAAGATTTTACATTACTAAATGCATTGCATGTTAAATGCCATTAAAATGTATGTTCCAGGAAAATTTTTAAATCATAGTGGGTGGGGAGGATTTGAATTTCTCTCTAGGCCACTTCATTCAATGTCTATCTTTCGTCTTTTCAGGGACCCGTTTTTTAAAAATTTCTCATAATGCAGATTTAAAAAAAAATAAAGCAAAGCATTCTTAGTTATATTTTAATTAAAAGAAATTTGAATAAAGCACATTTATTTATTTTTTTGGGAAAAGTGTAATAATTTTAATGGCATTCAACGTTTAATTAAGAAAGTAAAATCTTATTTGTCATTTTTTTTTCAATAAAAATTAAGTGTTGCAGTAATAAAAGCTACAGTTTTATTATTCAACTGTGGTGAAAGTTTAGTCTTGGCTATTTTGAAATGTTTAATTTTACGAAAAACAATATATGATTATTTTGTTAAAATAATATGAAATTAAAAAAAATTAAAATACAATATTAAATATTTTAGTTTTAATATTTATTATATTTTTTCAAATTTCCACGTTTATGAAAAACTAAACTTTTTGACAAAATGAAGCAGAAGGTGCCTGTGTTTTTTATGCAAACTTAAAAATAAAAGCTAAATTATACTGCAGACATGGGTGCCCATATAAGTAGGCGAGGGAATTTCTCTCTTCTCTAGGTCACTTCAAATAAAGGTATCCTATCCTTTCAGGGACTCGTTTTTCTCTCATAATACTTATTTAACAAAAATAAAGCAAAGCATTCTTAGTTATATTTTGATTAAAAGAAATTTGAATAAAGTGCATTTATTTATTTTTTGAGAAAAGTGTAATTTTAACGGCATTCAATGCTTAATTAAGAAAGTAAAATCTTAGTTACATTTTTTTTCAATAAAATTGAATGTTGCAATAATAAAAGCTACAGCTTTGTTTTTCGATTGTAGTAAAAGTTTACAGTCTTGATTATTTTAAATGTTTAATTTTACTGAAAACCATATAAAATTAAAAAAATAGTAAGATACAATACTGTTAAATATTTTAGTTTTAGTATTTATTATATTTTATCAAATTTCTATGTTTATGAAAAACTAAGGAATTTTTGACAAAATGATGCATAAGGGGCCTGAGTATTTTATGTAAACTTAAAAAAAAAAAAAAAAAATTATGCTGCAGATGATTTTCAAATACCAAAATCAGTGTCGCAGACAAGTTTCTGCTACTGGAATTGGAAATAGATTAAGATTCGGTCTGGAAAAGTCAGGGAAATTTGAAACACAATTTGAGTAGACACCTTGTTTTTGAGTATTTTGTAAGTGTTTTTGTGCATTAAACTGAAACTTAATTTAAGTGTTTGCAATTTGTATAGCCCATTGGCGTTTTCTTCATAAGTATGCCTTTCCAAGAAAAGCTGGAATAACCATGTATCTACAGTTAATCGTTGGAATGATGGCATTTTTCTATGTACTCAATTATGAAAAACTACGTAAGTATGCTTTCAATAATTTAAATTCTAAAATGTGTGACATTCAGTGTGTGATTTGTCATCTCTAGTATGTCAAGTTCTGCATATATGATTTATATTCAGTGTTTAAGATAATTGTAATTAAAGTATATCTGTTTATAGAAGGTGGTTTGAAATTGATTTTATAGCAATTATCTTTTTGACTGATTAGGTTGTAAAGAAATACCTTACTCAAATTATGTAAGAATGTTGAATTACTTTATAAGGGGTTGTATATGTGTAAAAATTTGAAATGTAACTTTTGATGTGCCTCCTCTATCAAAACATTCCAAATAGAAAATCATTGCCCTATATTTATTTGATTAGCCAAATAAAGAAAAATTTGTTTCGTAGTTGAATATTTACAGAGTTATCAAAAGTTAAATTTATTATTATTTGGCAAGCATAATGCATTTAATAATAAGTAAATTTTATTTACTTATACAAATTTATTACTGTTGTGACAACCTTACCTTGATGAAATAATCGATACATTTGAGGACTATTTCTGGGGATGGGGAGGGGCAACTTTAAAATATTTCATTTGTAAGAAAAATAAGATTTCAACACTTTTTAAACCGTGAAACAAATGGGTGCTAAAATTTTGTTTTTGTGTCTGAACATTTTTTTTCATTTTATATTAAACATAGGTATGACATTATTTAGCAACCTTGATGTTATTGACTTCCACACAGAATTGCAATCGTCTCGCCATTGTATTTTGTATGCATCCTAATTCCTCAAGTGTAATTTCCTTATATACATGTGCAATTCATATTATGAATTCTGTGAATGTAGTTTGTAGTATGAATAGTAATTTTTTTAAGGCCTTGCCATGGTAAAACTTTCACCTTCCATGCGATTACCTTGGATTTGACTCCCAAGTGTATAAAACAAACGAATGCTTAACGACTACCTGTTCACTGCAGTTTGGATGTTCGTTTCCTAGGCCTTGAGGTTTGAATTGCTTGTAAAACTGCAGGTCCCGATACAGCATAACCCTTGTGCTCTAAAAGTCTCAAACACAAAACATAACTTCTTTATTTGTGATTATCCCAAAGTATACTCTAAAACATGCCCCTTACCCTAAGACTGATCAGTTTAGGTGAGAATTCAATTGTTTCGGCAGAAAAAAATGGTATACCATTATCAAAACAAAATACAGTCTGTATTGTTGTCAATCCTTTTACTGGTGATCAAATCAAAAATTTTAAATGTAGTCTCAGCGAAAATATCTTAGCGAATATTCCACATTGAAACATGAATGTTTTTTACTAATCAGATTTGGGGTAATATTTTTCTAATTGAAAATTTTTTGGTAACCCACCTGTATAATTTATATTTCATATTTATTTACATATATATGTATACAATCTTGTAAAATAAACATTGTTGAAAATTCTTACATAATTTGAACATTTTTGTTGAAAGCAGTTTTCTATGACTAACGGTTAAAAGGGATAATTATTGTAACATTTTTTTAATCATACTGTATTATGGTCATTGGATGATAAGTTTTCTACAAAATGGGGAAATTTTGGAGTGGATGCAAAATATATATATATATTACGGATGAAATAAGAAAAGAGGTTGGGGTGACGTGGAAACGAATGGCCCAGGATAGACTTGTGTGGAAAGCATTTGGAGAGACCTTCATCCAGCAGTGGATAGATAATGGTTGAATATGATGATGATATACATATACACACATGCACTGAAATGCCAAAAGTTATGGGATGGTAGTATGCAAATTTACAAGTCGTGCTCACATCACATTAAAAGGGTATAGAGAGTTGGATGGTTGTCAGCGCTATCTGTTGGACTCTTGAATGTTTTGTAAAACATTGAATGTGATAATGACTACCAATGAGAATTAACCAAGTTTGAACGTGAATTGTTGAAGCTCGACGCATGGGGTCATAACATTTCAGAAGTTGTTGCAATCTTTAATGTTCCTCTCTCAACAATGTCAAAGATGTATCGAGAGAACCTCATGGAAGGCATTACCTTTCACAAGAGACAATGCAGTGGCCATCCACGTCTGCTGAATAATTGAGACTGGTGACGTCTGAGCAAAAGCGTCAGTGTGAACAGACGAACGACTGCACAAACTGATAACCACATTCAGTTGGGGTGTACTAGAGGCTTGCCTCTGAGGTCTGTGCAACGGAATTTGGCTTTGATTGAATATGGCAGAAGAGGACACTCGAGTGCCTTTACTCACAGCAGATTGTCATCAGCCCCTCTCTTTGGCTCGATCACATGCATTAGGCCCGAGGTGACTGAAAAAGGTAGCATGATCCGATGAGTCATGTTTCTAGTTGCTAGGAACTATGGTCAAGTTTGAGTTTGGCACAAACCCCATGAGGCTATGGATCCAACTTGTTAGCAAGGCATTGTGCAAGCTGGTGGTGGTTTCTTAATGGTGTGGAGGGTGTTTTCTTGGCATGGTCAAAGTGAACAAGTCACTGACAGAAAACCGCCGTGTTCAGCTTCTTGGTGACCATTTGCAGCTTTTTATGGACTTAACGATGAAACGACCAAATGACGATGGGATGTTCCAAGATAATGCTGTGCGTCATCAGGCTCATATTGTTTCTGACTGGTTATCCAGGACAGTTCCAGCACAAGATCTGATCACCTACATTGCCAGACATCAACCATGTGAAGCACATCTGGGATATGATTGGAAGAGCCATTTGTGCACAAGATACAGCACCTACCACAACCATGGAATTATAGGTGGCTATTGAAACAGCATGGTTGTACAGTTTTCCTGATGACTTTCACCGACTAGTTGTGTCTATTCTACAGGACGAGTTTATAGTCACGCACATCAAAGTTTAATGGGCCGTAATTCAGTGAAAATGCACTGAGTTTCAATTTCCTCCCGGTAGATGGCAATGCAGATTGTTTCGAATGTATTTCAATCGGTATCAGTGAGCTTGTGCTCAGAGACTTTATTTGTGAAGTGTTTGTTGTTCAAGGCGGCAGCATGTTCTTTTACCAGGAATAGCGAATATTCATGTTAGTGTTATTTTACTTGAAAGTCATATTTTCATGTCATTGAAAAGTTTTGCCAGGAATATCCTGATGCAACATTACCTAATAATTCAACGGTGACATGATTAGTTCACCATTTTAGGACAATTGGATCAGTAGCTGAAAAGAAAAGATTCGGTAGGCCCTCTGTTTTGGACGATGAAAAACTGAGAGAAGTTGAAATGAAGTTTCTGCGTTCGCCGACGAAAAGCACAAGAAAAATCGCAATGGGGTCTGGAATATCGCAAAGTGTAGTGATCAAAGCTGCCAAAAAGTTACATCTTCGGCCATATAAAGTTCACACAGTTCAAGAATCGCCTCCTGATCATGAGAAACGACTGCTGTTCTGTAGATGGTTTCGCTCTTTCATGGAGAAACACGAAATTATGAAATTAGGCAATATGTTTTTAGCCATGAGGCATGGTTCCATCAAAGTGTCTATATCAACAGCCAAAACACCAGAATTTGGTCGAGTGAAAACCCACTTGTTCTCCACGAACTGCTTCTGCATTCACAAAAACTTGGCGTGTGGTGTGTGATATCTCGTCGGATTGTAAGCCCAATTTTCTTTGAAACCACTGTTAACAGCGAGGTGTATGCAGACATCATTACACAGTTAATTTCACTGCTGGAAGTTGATGGTTACTGCTGGTTCCAGCAGGATGGTGTGACTTGTCACACATCGAACAGCACTATGCATCTTTTGAATAAATTTTTCGATGAGCGCATCATTTCCTGAGGATTGTGGCCCCTTGCTCGCCAGATTTATCACCCCCTGATTTCTTCCTATGGGGTTATCTAAGAAAGATGGTTCATGTGAATAGTCCACACACGATTGCTGAACTGAAAACGAACATCAAAACAGCCATTTCTAACATCAATAGTGCCATGCTCCGCACAGTCTCACGAAATCTGGTAAAACGAACACACTTTTGTATTCTCGAAAAAGGACATACATTTCCAACATTTATTGTAACACCTAAAGTTTGTCTGCTAAAAATAAAAGCCAACATTTCAACTAACCTCTGTGATACTTTACTTTCATTTAAATTCTCAAACTGGTACTTTCACATGCAGCTAAACTTTGATATGTGCGACTTTAAACTCAACCTGTACATCCCTTTTTTTTCCCCCCCTTTGCCAAGCTTGAGGAGGCCCCACATGATATTAAAGGGAGATATCCCACGACTTTTGTTACTTCAGTGTGTATATGCTGTATATATATATATAATATGCATATACAGGGTGTTTCTGAATTCATGGAACAAACTTCTAGGGCTTGTTTAGGACACCAAATAAGGCATATTTGCCCATGTTCGCAAAGAGACTGCCAGTTTGGCTGTAGAGCGTAACTGTTTATGCCCATGTCTTTGCTACGTAGCCAATTACATGAATTAAATACAATTTTTGATACATAATTTAAGCGATTGAGCTAATAATACAGTAGAGACAAAGAAATCCGGAATTCCATTTCCTAAGCTGTGTTACTATGTAGTGAAAATAAGCCTAAAACTGCCTTTTTTAACACACTAGAAAAGAGTTGGGAACTGCCAAGTATGTGCAACAGGTGAAGAACATCAAAATAAAAATTTTTTGTTCAGTGAATTTTTTTCCAAAAATTAGCCGTTCGGGCACTACAGTGAATTTACTGTTTGCACCACATTCAAGGTTTCACAAATGGCTACAATGCACCATTTCAAGAATTTTTCAAATTATTCATTGCCAATAAATTGTCGGGCTCTTTCTTATTTGGTGACTTTCGAAAATCAGTGAAATTCCCCAGCATTGCAAAGCATAAAGAGCAGTAAATCTTGGCAAAAGAGATAACTTAGGTAGGGCTGGCTCAGGTGTGTGTGTGTGGGGAACTGGGATATGCCCAGGCTTGCTAAAAATTTTAGTATGTGTGCTGAGAATTCAGATCTTAATGGACCTTACAAATTATCTGCAAATAAGAAAGTCTTGATCACTGACAGTAGGGGGAGGGCTAGCGCTCATTATGAGAACCACTTATTTTGAGTATCTCATCAGTGGAAAACTCGAAACAGTATGTGCAATAATCTAAATCATGCATGTTAAAATACTAAACTGAAGAGTGGTAAACTTACTTTAATTAGTTGTTTTCACTGTCCTCGGGGGTAGGGGGGCATAGTTAATTACAATGGAATATTGCATACCTAGTCTTCCATCAGGGCACAAATTTTCTGATCCCTTGTAGCGAGGGGCAACTACCCCCTGCATTATTTCTGCCACATAATCCATATTTTTTTCCATTTTCTCTTTTTTCCCCGTCAGTTTTATGTTTTTTAGTCCCTGTTAAAAATAAGTTCCTGACCCCTGTGCTTCAAGGTTTCCTGTGCATTACACCCCCCTTTTTTGCGTACCTGTCCACCAAGTGGGACATTTAGTTCCAATAAACACAAGGTAATATTAATAATGTAGTGCGGGGTGCTATTATGAACTAACGAGGAAGTCCTTTCACGTCCCTTTGTCACAGGCCTTTCGCATCTCATTGCTGTAAAGAAGTACTTCTCAACGATGGTGTAAATAAACAGTTTGTTTCTTTTCATGCCCATACATTCCTATACAAGACATATTTGTTGTAGTGTGCTGTACCACTCCTTAAAGCCCCCCCCAAGTAAGCATTATGTGTAGGCAGTGTTGTACTTTCATTATTGTATTATGTACATGTACTCCAATGTTACAGCTAGTGATGTTCAGTTTTTCTAAAGGATATAAATGGGACAGTTGCTATGAATGAGAGAGGCCTTGTGGTAATAAAAGGAGTTACTATTGCACATACTATGTAACAAAAAAAAACTATGTAAAAAAAAGTTTGTGCAGCTTTTGAAATAAAAAGTAGTTTCTACTCTAATTCAAATTACAGGATTTGCTCAAAACAGCAACCTCAAAAAAACGTCAAAATTTTTGTGGAACCGGAAGGGACTCCAAATATGCTAATAATTAATTTAAGGACCGCAAATTGAAAAGTACTTCTTCACAGCAGTGAGACGCAAAAGGCCTGTGACAAAGGGATGCGAAAGGCCTTCCTTGTTAGTTCATAACCCCCTCTCCCCCAAATACATTATTAATATTACATTGTGTTTATTGAGTTGAACTAAATGTCCCACTTGCCATACAGGTACGTGGAGAAGGGGGTGCAATGCACACGGAACCTTTAAGCAAAGGGGTCAGGAATTTATTTCTAGCAGAGAATAAAAAAAATATATGAATTATACAGCATAAATAATGCAGGGGGGAGGGGAGTTGCCACTCACCACAGGGAATCAGAAAATCTGTTGGCACCATGATTGAAGACTAGATACGTAACATTCCATTGTAGTTGGCAATGCCCCCGACTCCAGCGGACAGTGAAAACAACGAATTGAAATAAGTTTGATGCTCTTCTGTCCAGTATTTTCACGTGCATGATTTAGATTATTGCAGCGGTTCTTTAACTTTCTTATACCACAGACCCCCCTTTCAGAGATCACTCGCTCTCGCAGATCCCCAAGAACTAAAAGTTTAAGCCTGGAATTTGCATCATACATATTTATTTCTAGTGTTTCATCACTGATTTTCACCATTTGGGGAAGGAATTTTTCGTTCCCTCATAATTTATTTTTAGCATTAAAGAGTAAATGCTCGTGTCTTAGTACTTTTCCGAACTTTTGTGGGGCACTGGGAGTAATTTTGCTGACCCCGGGGATAAAATCCCGAGGACCGCAGTTCAACTGCTGGATTATTGCACATAACATGAGTTTTCCAATCGGCGAGATATTCGTACCAAGTGGTTCTCATCATCATGGGTGCTATCACCCCCCAATGATGCTAAGATCTGAATTCCCTCGTGCACACACTACAATTTTAAGCAACCCTGGGCATGTCTTGGGTCGACCCCTACCATTAATGCTAGCCCTGCATAAGATATCTCTTTTGCCAAGATTTACTGTGCTTTGCGATGCCGGTGAATTTCACTGATTTTCGGAAGTCACCAAATAAGAAAGCCTGGTGTCTGTTGGCATTAAATAATTTTAAAAATTTGTGAAATAGCAAATTTTAGCCATTTGTGGAAACCTTGAACGTGGTTAATCGTTGTATTCTTTTGTAAGAAAGTAAAATGTTATTTTTGGATGTAAGTAAAAAAAAAAAGTGTTTGAAAATATGTAGAAATGCAAGGGGTTTTTTTTGCCTGATCGCATATTCACAGAACAGGAATACTTTGAGTCACATATCTCTCGTGCCACCTAATTGCATGTTTTGCGATGACCCACCGTTAGCTTATCGTTCCTGATACGAACAGTTACTTTATTGTACTATAGCAAACATGTTCATGACTAATCTAATTTTAATTGTGGGGGAAGGGTGATTTAATAAGTTTGTATTGTTTTTATAATTTGTGTAATAACATGCATTGTTAATTGTATTATAATTTATTGAATGTAATTCTACAAGGGAAAAAAAATCTAGTTCTGTCAGTATATGTGTGAAGTGTAGGTTGATGTGATTTCTGTTCATGATGACTAGTCTGGGTTGTATGCACATAAAAATGCACATTTTAGGATTTTTAGGATTAAAAACTGTGAAATGTGCCTTTTATATGCACTTAAAAAAATGTGCAAACATAGGATCCCCTTGAATATATACCATTCATCTGCGTATTATGTGCATTTTTACCACTTGCTAAAAATTAGTTTTTAACCCAGTTTGGGAACCACTTCAGTCCATTTTTTAAAATGGGAATTGGTTGCTATATTCATGGTATTTGTTATGTGGGTTCAATTCCCAATAAGTTAGATTACGTGTGTGAACATGTATTATGGTTTAGAGGTTACATAGCCATCAGTTTTGTTAAAGATAACTACATGCTGACATGAGATGTAAATAGAAGGAATGGAATTAAAAATTTATAAGAATGATGTGTATAACTGTTTTTTCACTTCCTTTCCTTTACACTTTTGCAGGTTACCATGCACATTACAAGTATCATTGGTGATATGGCCACTCGCCAAACTAATTGAATTTAAATGAATTATGAAGTAGCAAATATTCTTGTGTGTATTTCAAAATATGTTAGTGCCACTACTAGCTGAACAATTGTATTTCAAAAGGCAAAAATAAAAATTGCAATCAGTATATGTGCTGTCTTTTTGTTTTATGTTCCTTGTTTCATTAAAAAGTTGTTCATTAAAATATTTTGTAATTACCTTTATAATAGAATAATTTTTCAAAATGCTTGAGTTATATGGAGAAAAAAAAAATGTTTACAGCTGTTTCGATAGCTATTGAGTGGTCCTTAATGATGACTGGCCATTTGCAACACAACATATTGTCTTGTGTACGGTTTTGGACTTACAAAGGTTGGTTTTGGACTTACAAAGGTTGTCCTTTTTTTTTTTCTTTAAAAACATTAGTTTTGTTGTGGCAAATGAGACCTTTCACCATAAAAAGAAAGCAGATCCTGTATTACCTGAGAAGAATCCGCGGAACGTTACAATAAGGGAAGAAAACATTCAATAATTAAAAGTTTGGTTGTGATTAACGATGAAAGTGATCTTTCAACAAAGCTTGACATGGTACTGAATTTGATCCTGGAATTGTGGATGCTACTTTTTTAAATACTTGTTTTGCCACAGTAACTGAAATCATTCACCATAAAAAGTAAGAATGCACATTAACTGCGAAATATCTGAGAAATTATGGTCAAAATAGTTTCATTACCTTATTTGTCCTGAGTTTGAAATCTTAGGCTGTGTCCAGCCATACAACAGAACATCGTAGCATAACACTGTCGTGTATTATACCTTGTTGTGTGACTATGTTTTGGGGTAAGTATGTTTAGAAGTGTAACAGAACATCGCTGCATATCACCAGCATGTAACATCAATCCACCCCATAGCGAACCGATGTTTAGTTCAGGGTGGCTACAGGGAATTTTTTTTCAGCCTGCAAAAAGCAGGGAATCTGTCAAAATCAATGAAATTTCAGCTTTTGCATTTCTCATAATTCTTTTATGACATATTCATGGTCACGCTTACCTTTCAAGTTCAAAATACTGCTTCCGTGTGTGTTAGTGAAGTCTCCCCCACTCCTCAACTTCTTACTTTCATTGCCTTCTAAATGGCAAACTGTTGACTGAACTTTAAGTTTACATATGTGCCCACCTTTTTACAATTAAAGATTCTTTCTGGCTGTTCCTGAAAAACATTAAACAATCTTAACCATGAGCTACCTAAAGGCGTAATCCTATCAAGTTTTCCAAAAGTCTGATGCCACTGTGTCTGGGTTTAGATGGTTAAACTTTGGTTTCAAGGGAGTTGTTTTGGTTTCCCTGACTATATACAAGGAAAACAATTTATATAACGAATTTTTAATCCAGACATGAGTCAATATTAGGCTGCTAGGTTTGGTAACTTCTCACCAAATCTAGAAATGTATCTCCTGAAAAAATCATTGTATTGGCTGTTGCTGTTTTTTTATTCTCAAATCTCACGGAAATGTTAGTACCTGTGACTAAATAGTTGAGTATTGTACGTTTTAAAAATTCCCAAAACACCGGTTGAAAATCACTAGTCCAGATTATTAAAAATTAATGTTTTTCTATGAGTGTCCTTTTGCTTTTTGTATTTACTGCATCTTCCTTACATATTATATGCTTACAAATTTTTTTAGTAATTCAGTCGATTCCATTTAATCGGGACTAGGACATTTTGGCCCAATGTGTGTGGCTGCCCCAAATGACAGAATTCAAATTAAACTTGATGAATGTTTTCAATACTACATACATAGGTGATATACAAGGTGGCCATAAAATAACTTGCCCATTTCTTGATGCTCTAGGCGATGATGAAAGAAATGGGTGAGGGATTTGGAGGTTAGCTTAGACACTCCAGACTAAACAGACAGATCCTGGTTTGAATTCATGATGAGGACAGCATCTTGTTTTCTCCTAAACAAAAATAACTCTAGTTTTGAGCTTATTTCTATGTGGGTGTTGAAAATTATTAAACAAATTCCTCCACAAAAAACTTGCCCCGGAGGCTTTGTGTGTTGACCATTATTTGGCAATTGTGTTATCCCTGCGGAGGGTAATAATATCTTAACACCTTTACATACGGAGAAAAAGAGCGTTATTGTCCTCATTCGTCTAGCGGTCCAAGACACTCCGGGCTAAACGGAGGGACCCTGGTTCGAATCCAGGATGGGGAAAGCGTCTCTTTTTCTTCAAAAACAAATAAGCTCTAGTTTGAGCTAATTAATACGTGGGTGTCAAAAATTAAGTAAAAAATACTATTAGTTTCTTGGTTTGTGTTCCGTCCCTTGAGATTTGACCCAGTGAAGGAGAATTGACTGTATATTTAATAAAGAATCACAAAATCGCAACCATTTAAACGATTTACAATTTTACTGATTTCGCAGAGCACCAGGCTTTAAGATCGATAGTTTCACAAATACTGATAGAAAATGTGCAGGTAAAAAGATGGTTTTTTTAACAATAGATACACCAGGGGCACTGTCAAAGCAATATTATTTATGGTATAGTATTGACATCTATTGATAGGAAATGAAATTAGAATCCAAAGTATAATATAGTAAACCAAAAGTTTGGTTCCTTGATCCCTTAAGATTCGCTGTATTGGAGTTTGACTGTAGTTTAAATGCAGTGATTAGTCGAGAAAAAATAAAGTGGTTTATTAAAGTTTAAATTAGTAAGTGCTTATGTATTGATCCTGAAATTCAGCCTACTATCAAATCAGGCTTAGGTGTACTCCACCCCATTAACATATGTAAATTTTATGATCATCCCGGCATTTCCTTCTTGGTATTCTTTTTTCATTTTACAGTAGTGTAGTCACAATGCTTTGAACTTCAATTAATTAACGATTATTTCTGTTTAACGAGGGTATTTTGTACAGAGATGGTTTTACAATTTTTCCACCTGTAGGCTGACATATTTTGCCGCTTAATCTTACCAAACGTAACTAGAGGTATGACAGATTTTGGCACTTGTATAAAATTCTTAAATTGTTCGTCCATCATGGTTTTCATATTTCAAATTTAAATATTCGCTAATTTCGCATTTTTTGAATCTCTCTCAAAGCAGCTTGTGCCAGCCAGTGTCTAATCATGCCTCTGAACATAGAACAAATCGAAATTAGTAATTCAACTGACCACCAAACAATCCACACTTTTGCAAACTTGTCGTCGAAAATATACCACAGTAGGCTTTAGCCTGCTGGTAAATCTTTCACTGATTCTGTGGTTCCGGCAAATACTTTGTAGAATTATGCACTTTGCAATTTTTATTTGTTTTAACTGATAATCACAATTTAGTTAGTTTCAATTAATACTGAATCTGTTATTGTTTTGCTTTATCTGTCTGCCATCATTAGAAAGGTATGGCCCTGCAGTGGTAATGCATTAACCTAGTATGACGTTATCCCTGATTAGACTCCCAATGGTGCTAAAAAAAGAACATTACTTTCTGCTCACTGTAGTCCAGGGTTTGGTTCCCTAGGCCAAGGGTAGCCAACTTCAAGCAGGCGGTGATCTATCCAGTATCAAAACTAGCAGTGATCTACCACACTACCAGGGATGGGGGTGTCCTTATTTCTTGCGTCTTTAGACTTTGTTTTAGTATTAAGTATATTATTATATAATGTAATTTTTTATATTTGGCTTCTTAGCTTATGGCCAAAAGAATAACAAATGATAGCAGCTTCCATAAAATATGAAAAGTTAGTTGTAAATCGTTCATTAATCTTTTGACATGGGTCATTAGTGGAACACCTGGGTCTACATTTCGTTCATCATCTGTAGATGTCAGGAGAGTACTGAGTGAGGGCTAGCTGCAGGGTATCCTGAAGGTGTTCATCTGTCATGGTGGAACGTTGATTACTCTTCGTCATTTTTAGGTATGAAAATGCAGATTCACACAAATATGTTGAACTGAAACATGAGTATAGAATTTCATTGCATCTTCTCAAGTTGGGAAATTTTCCCCAGGCTCGAATTTCCAGAATGTTTCTTCTGAGTGGGCCTTCAAAAAAATGTTATTTTTTAGAGTTAATATCTCATTTTGAAGATATTTTTTGCTCAGTAAGAAATTTTCACTAATACCGACTGCAATTTTTAATGTCCAAATCAATTGAGAATGGATATGACATGTACTCTACAATGGATTTAATATTTTCGAATTCACCGAATTTTATTTCGAACTGTTGAACAACAGAATTAATTTCCTTATTATGCTTCTGTGTTTGAAAAACAAAGTCAAAATTTTTTTTCCATATGATCTTGCATATTTGGAAAGTTATCAAAGGTGTTGTGAGGTCCCTCATAATTAGCTAAAATTTGGTTTTGTAAGAAAAAGCTTTCTTTACCTTGTAGAGCTATGTTCATAGCACTAAGTTAACCTGTGAAATCAGCAAGGAAAGCGAGATCAAGCGACCACTTCATCTTCTGAGCGTAGTCATCTCCCCTCTCCTTAAAATAGAATATTATTTCTCTCAACAAACTGCGAAACCTTTGCAAAAGTTTGTGCCTACCCAACCACCTGACACACACATCTGTGAGTAAAATTATACGGATTGCTCTTTGTCAAGAAAGAAGTTGAAAAGCCGCCTTTTGAAGAGATTTTTCACGAACAGAGTTTATAGTTTTAAAAGCAATGTCCATGACAATGCTTGTATTCAATCTCTTGCTTGCCAAAACTTGCTGATGAGTGATGCAGTGGTATGCAAGAAAGTCAGGAAAATCGTCATGCTGTCAACAGAGGGCAATAAATCCATTAATGTGACCTATCATGGCTTTTGCTCCATCAGTAGTAATGGCAACAAGTCCGTGTAATTATTATTGAGCTTTTTGACAAAGGAATGGAAATAATTAAATATTTTCCCATCTGCAGTTCTTCCTTTTAAGGATACCACCCCAAGCAATTCTTCTTTGGTTCTGTAATCTTGAAAAACCATCCGAATAAAAACTAGTATCTCAGCTATTACTGATGCCTGTAGATTCATCCCGTTGGAAGGAGAAAGCAACGCAATTCGAAACATCTTTTAACACCTGTTCACATATATTTTTGGACAGGTGTTCCATCCGCCACATGATCGGATTTCTTGAAAGTTGACGATCTTTAATAGCAGCTTTGATCTCGTTTTTATTTTTAAATCCCTAAAAATATTATCAGCTATTTCAAGAAAACATTCTTTTACAAACTCTTAGTCACTAAAAGGTTTGCAATTTTTAGTGATTAGATTGCTCACATTGAAGGATGAAATGGTTAGGCTGTTAGAACGTGAGCTGGGTTTTACCAGTAATTGTTGCTGAGCAGCTAATTTAGATTTCAGTTCTTTTAGATTAAGTTTACGAATTTCACTTTTGATTGGAAAATCACCGTCAAATTTACTACGATGGAGAGCATTATAATGACGTTCCAGGTTGCCCCCCTTTTTTTTGGCAATGACACTGTGGCGTTGCAAATTAAAGAACAACATTTGTCTTTCACCATCACAAAGAAATACTCCATTTCCCATTCATCGTAGAAATGGTAAGCTTTAGTCTTCATATGAGCAGTCATTTTTTTGCAACACTTTTTGAACAATACGAAGAACTACAAAATTATTGACGTTTTCATAACACCGAGATCACCATTAATCATTTCCTCCTACTGTGCGTGACATGCTACTGTGCACGACTAGACTGACTAAAAAGTCCCTCTTTGGCAAGGAAAAAATCCCTCATCCCGTAACGGCGTGACGTATACCCTCCCTAAGACTAAAGGTCAAAATATCCGTTTAAAAGGGATAAATTCCCTGCAGGGGAAACGAAAGTCCCAACAGACTAGTGGGCGGGCTCGGGCTTCAAAAATTGAGACCGAACTCATCTCTAGTGGGCGCCAAACATCCTATCGCCTTTAAATTTCTTGGCGCCAACAAATGAAAACATGTTTTATCTCAGTAGGTTAAGGAAATAAAAAAAAAAAAAATAAAATAAAAAAGTACATGTAATGCGATCTACCAAAATCAATCCCGCGATCGACTTGTTGGCCGCCCGTGCCCTAGGCCATAAGAGGTTCGGATTCCTCTGAAAACTGAATATCCGGCGCAGCATGACCTTTGCTGTTCTTGCACCATAAAACAACTAATCAATTAAGGAAGGTCAATCAGTGAGTGCTGCCTTACGCATTGTTTTTTACATGAATTTGTTCATACATGTTTACTTATCAACGTTCAGAGAGTAAATTAGAGTCAACTTGCGAGTTGCAGTTTGCATCCAAATTTTAACTTGCCAACTTCCAATTCTCCACTCTCAAATTTTACACTTTTCAATTATCTCCACTCTCTAATTTTACACTTTTTAATTCTCTCCACCCTAATTATCCACTTTCAATTCTCTGCTTTCCAATTATCTATTCTAATTATCCGTTTCTCAGTTCTCCACTTCTCCCATTCCTATTTTCAATGTTAATTAACAATACCTCTCATTGTTTTCAGGGCCCGATTACTTTTTCTTAAGTAAAAGCCTACTTTTTGGGGCTATTTTAGAGAGTATGTATGTTTTATATACTTACAGACTCCCCCCTCCTTCTAAATCAGCGTGTAAGGGGGCCCCAATCTGATACTTTACCCATAGGTGTATAATCCCAAGTAGCAGACGTTTTACGATATCGCAAGATTTGACATATCAATGTTGGATGATATCGAATTCTAATATCCTCACTAGTTATGAACGACCCCCCTTGTTGATGTCATGATATCAAATTACGATATTGTCATGACATCATAATTTGATGTCGGAAGACATCAAATTACAATATCGTGACAAGGTCGTAATTTGATGTTGTCTGGCATCAAATTATGATATAAATAAGACCTTTTTCATCATTGTAAATTATTGTAATTTGATGTCATATATCAAATTATCTCATGATATACCAGTGATATTAAATTATGTCCCAATATTAAAAAAAGGCGTCCTTTATAATTTTGATGACAGATGTTAATTATGGCCCTAGTATTGTCCGATCATAATCTGTTGACTGATGTGAGAAAAGGAGGGGGGGTTATTTTTTTATTTTTTGAAGTAATTTCAAATAACGATCAGTTTTCCATACTGAAATAGGTTAATATGTTAAGTTTTTAAGCTTGGGTTCGGATGTTTGTCATTTTTAAAAATAATTAAACTTTTACTGGCACTCTTTGCAAATGTAAAAAGATGCATGCAGATTGTAAGGCTATAAAATATTATTGGTGTAAAAAAGTTTAAATAATTTACTTATCTAACTTTTTGGATCCATTATTTATTTATTTTTTTCGCATGTGTGAGAGTCAATTAAGAGGCTCTAAAAGTCTAACGTGTACTTTACAGATATAGAATTTTCTGAATATCTTTATTTTAAAATTTATAAATAAAATATACACATCGCAAGCGATCTTATTTGAAAAAACGTGGAGTAGTTAAATTAATTTTACTGACAGTAAAGACCTAAAATATTACAGCTCACCCCGGTACAGCGAATCTCAAGGAAACAAACTTTTGGTTCGTTTTAAGCCGAGTTCGCTATAGTGAGGTTTGTCTGTATATGTAAGCCAAACATGAAACAGAAATTAAAATGGTTATTGAGTGTGTTCTTTTTGAATCAAGATAAGGAAACTAAAAGTAGAATTATTCCTACTTTTCTTAACGTACATTACAGTGCAAATATTTTGCCGATAAAATGCAATGCAATGCAATGAAAAAAACAACAACAATCTGTAGGAAAATTATTCTGCGCTCTGCATCACATATTTAAACATTTTTTGATGCTGAGGTAAGATATTTTGAAGAGTATGATTTTAATAAAATTATGAAAAATTAAAGCAATACTGAACACAAAGACAAAAATAATCATTAAACGATTTATTTGTATTCATGGCACATTGCGTATATTTTTTGTTCTTGGAATTATCCCAGTCACTTGCTGTGGCCAGAATGTTCCCAACTTTTCTGTCAACTCTTTTTGACTTGCTTCAGGAAATTTTAAACTAGCAGCGGCTGAAAAGAAAGTCAATAATACTCAAAGATTTAACAGATTATACTACAGTACTATAGAGTAAAATTAATTGTTCTGATTAATTGACATTGGATTGTATTAGTAGGTAAGATTTTTTATTGGTAATTTGATAATTCAAACACAACGTAAGATAATTAGTTAGAATTGAAAATAATATAAGTGGGTAAGAGATATTTACCAATACCAAGATACATGGAGTAGCGAAAACAATGTTGCAACTTTTCTAAGCAAAAGCAAATATATTTTGCATACAATAAAGGAAACTGAGATATTTTGTTCAAAATTTACTGGACCACTAACGTGGACTTGGTAACCCAAATTTCAGGGATATTTATTAAAAAAAAAATACTTTAAATGACCTCAGTATAAATATGGGATAACTCAGAATAATTCGAGAACCATAGACAGACCAACATTTGGCTAAATCGGCCTGTCATTTTACATTACATACCCTACTCTTTAGAAGTTACAATATTTGATATTAGAAATTTCTATTGAAAATTAAGTATTTTACATGAAATGTTAAAGAGATTTTGTTATTTCTGTATTTTTAGGGAGTAGTATTTTAAATTATATATTACACGCATACACAAATTTACATGAAATTTGGTTACTTTTAGTGGGGAGTGGTTTAAACTACTGTAAATGTGAATAAAAAACAAATACATTTCGTCCAGGGTGTTACTTTTATTCTATCTACATTTATATTACCTAACAAATTTAATACAGTTATGTAGCTTATTAAATTTGTTTTAAAAATTACTGAAAGAATATTGGAGACTGAAAACACACATACACAAAAAAAAAAAAAAATTGAAAACTATTTAAAATGTGGCAATCTTTGTAGAATGGTAAATGCGTAAGATTCCCAATCCTGATAGAAAATAATTTTAACCTTTATTATAGAACATCTTTAATTGAACAAATTCAGAAATTAAAAAAAAAAATGTATACTCTTTAAACTATTTGTATTAAATTACCTAATATGGCATTAAATGTTCCATTTAATCCAATAAATGGCTTCTTTTCTAACTTGCTGTGTAGCACATGTCAACATTTTATAACATTACTAACCTTGTCATGCTCAATGTAAATGTTTGAATATTCTTGTTCATGTAAAATTTGTGAAGATGACGAACCTGAAAACGAAATTCTTTAAATATTTTAAATGAAAAAATCCCATATATCAAAAACAAAAATATAGAATACTTTTCTTTGTTTATCCTAGGATTGAAAAAGAGCAGGATGTTTACTCAGTTAAAGGAAAGACACTTTATACTTTTAAGGGTACTCATGTTCTCAAAATAGGGCAAGGTAGTACTGTCATTCGGGGTTTAAGCCACTTTTCAATTTAAAACATCTGCCAATTCAACATCATTTACTTTAGAGATTAACTAGTTATTATAAAACTTGGGTCTACAGTTACACTCTATGTTCAGATGTATGAAAGTCTTCTACAACATGTATGTTAAAGACAAAAAGAATAAAACCTGGTGGCTCAAGTTACCTCTCAATATGGGGTAACTAAAGCCAGCAGAAGAATTCAATGTTTGACTTAGGTTAGTTGATGATGGGGTATCAAAATCCATATAAAGGGCTAAAATAAATGTACATATACTGCTCAAGATATTTATTAGTAAAAATGAAAGTAAAAAGTAAATTTTTTTACATTTTAGTGTTTCGGATGTTTAATTTACACTAAAAAAGTTCAAGATGTTTAATTTAACATGTGTTGCCAAAATCGGTGTTCGAAATTTACCCAGCATAATGGCTTTATAGTTCAATAATTTTCGGCACCCGCGTGTAAATAGCGCAAACTAGAGCGTTTTTATTTTTGGAGAAAAGGAGATGCCATTATTATCTGAATAATTGCCAACTCTTCCTTGGATAAATCGAGTAAACCATTTACAGAAATGGAGACGACATGGTATATCGGGGGGCATCAATGCTTACAGCAACATTATATGGTGGGAGCGCAGTTTTAACGTTTGTAAGACACGTTGCCCATTTCGAGGAGACACACCAGTCTGTGAGACCATTTTTCTGATCGATGTTGATGGTTCAACTGCAACGTTACTACGATTTCATAAACTTTGGCTGTTATTAATATCAGTGACGGCTCGTGAATTCAAGAACGGGTGAGGCGGCGAGCCCCACCTCCATCTTTCAAAGAAACAGGAAAAGTGGCCAATAAATTTCCGTTTTCTAGCAAAATAATTGTATTTATTATGATTGATATATATATATCATCATCATATTCAACCATTATCTATCCACTGCTGGATGAAGGTCTCTCCAAATGCTTTCCACACAAGTCTATCCTGAGCAATTCGCTTCCACGTCACCCCAACCTGTTTTCTTATTTCATCCACCCATCTAGTTTGAGGACGTTTTCTAGGTCTTCGGTGGTCTCTTGGAATCCAGTTCAGAATTTCTGTTGTCCATCGTTGATCAGTTCTTCTTGCAATATGCCCAGCCCATCGCCATTTCAGCCCTTTTACTTTAACAATGATGTCCTCCACTCTAGTTTGCTCTCTCACCCAAGTGTTCCTTTTTCGATCTCTCCTAGTTATTCCAAGCATGCACCTCTCCATGCTCCTTTGCGTTGTCTGTAACTTTCGTATTGCTCCAACTGTTAGACTCCATGTCTCTGATCCATAAGAGAGGACTGGCAATACACACTGGTTGAAGACCTTTCTTTTTAGACACAAAGGCAATTTCCCCTTCAGGATAAAACTGTTTCTTCCAAATGCACTCCAGCCAAGTTTAATACGTCTGTTGAGTTCTTTCATAATGTTACCATCCATTGAAATCAGCTGGCCA
>QLNU02015360.1:187047271-187066307 GCA_006491805.2 Dysdera silvatica | reverse complement strand
AGGTTTAGGCGTTTAACCTGCCTCTCTCTCATTTGAACAATGTAATTAGTTGTAAAATAAAATTTTTTATAACAGAATATTTTGTTTCCATCAAAACCCTTCCTTTTTTGATCAAAAATATATTTTTTTTCAATTCCTGAGCACAGACATGGCCATTGATCCCGTGCCAGAAAATTTGGATCAGTCTTTGAACGTACAAATACAAAACTTAAACAATGTATACTAAAATTCTGTCCCTGGGAAGAGGACAATATATGATATCTAACTTTTCATAATATAAGAGCTTTGGTTTGAGCCGGGAACATGGATATCAAAATTTTATTTTTTTAAGTATAATTCTCCGCGAACCTATGTTTTAAAAAGATGTGAGTTTAAATTTAAAATTTATATATTGATATCTACACAAGTTGTAAGAATAGGAAACATTATTTTATATGTTTCAATGACAAATTATATTATGACAAATTATTTTATGTGTTTTTTAATACTTTCGTTGAAATATTTTCGATTGGTATCAACTTGTTCAATATAATTGCTTAATTGCTCTCTTCATAATGTCTACACTGGTAGCGTAGTGATGTAACGCCTTTAATTACAGTGCAAAAAACCTGAATTTGAATTCTGATGATACCAACGTTTTCTTTTTTTTTCTACTTATTCATAGTTCGAGTCCCTCAGAAAATTGCGGGTTTTAGCTGTCGTATTATAAATTACGAATTTTCACCATAATATGGGTTTAGACATTATACTGGTAATTTTTATGCATTTTTACGGAAATAACACCAATGATTTTTACTATTATTCATGTACGCCTTTCACTATGACTGTTATGAAAATCAATACATTAACAAAAATTTTACACATCATTCCAACTTATTAAAAATGCAATTTGATTAGGCGTTTGAAATCAAAATTAAACTTCTTTAAAATAAAAACCGCATCGATTTTTCAATCTCCAGAGACCTCTCAATGGTGATTTGTTATCTCTATTAATTTCCAGTGAAATAATTAAAGCATCGATAATATCGAATGATGATTACTGATATACGGTTAAAGAATTTCATTTGACTGTGATTTCATTACATTGTTAAAAAATGGACTGGTGCAAAAAATTATAAATCGTACTATTTCAAGAATTCTTTAGGGAAGTGCATAAATGAGGGAAAGAGGCAAAGAGAGACAACATACAAAAATGCTACTCAGTTTATTGAGCATCAAAATGTATCAAATGTTGCAATCTGTTCTATTGTGATTTCATTTTAAAACGAAGTGTGTGATACTGTGAATACACAATTTACCAATCTTTCAGATCAGCTTATCTTTATTTCTTGACTCCAATTTACAGTAATTTTTATACATATTCCCATGCTCGTCGAGACCAAACAGTTTGTGACACCTCATCGACAGAAGTTGTAACGTTATGACAAGAGTATCGATAAATAACTGCAAACGTATGATTGATTTATGGGTTACGTTGCGTTTAGAAACATTTGCGGTGGACAATGCTGGGTCCTGCCTCATCGTACTCCTGCTTTGAGATCCACATCTGTTGGAAGGTGGACAGTGAAGCCAAGATGGATCCACCGATCCATACGGAGTATTTCCTCTCAGGTGGAGCGATGATCTTGATCTTCATGGTGCTGGGAGCTAAGGCAGTGATTTCCTTTTGCATACGATCAGCAATACCGGGGTACATGGTGGTGCCTCCAGACAAGACGGTGTTGGCGTACAGATCCTTACGGATATCAATATCGCACCTCATGATGGAGTTGTAGCTGGTTTCAGCGATACCGTGAGATTCCATACCAATGAAGGAAGGCTGGAAAAGAGCCTCGGGACAACGGAATCTTTCATTGCCGATGGTGATGACTTGACCGTCGGGCAACTCATAGGATTTCTCAACGCTGGAGGAGGAAGCAGCGGTGGCCATTTCCTGCTCGAAGTCCAGGGCTACATAGCACAATTTTTCCTTGATGTCACGGACGATTTCTCGCTCAGCTGTATATGGGAAAAATTTGAATTAGAAAATGGAGTGCAATTAAGTAACGAACATAGGTATTTGTACAGAAATTTTGCTTTAAACTTTACGGTCATTAAAATAAAATTATGCGTTTAACTTTCACAATTTGAAAGTTGTACACAATACACGCACATTATGCTAAATAACGGTAAGTGGTTGTGTTATTTAAAATAAATGTACGTACTATACTAATTAAATTCGGGATAAGTGAATGAAAAAACATATGGGTGAAGCTAAAAATTTTAAAACGATCAATTTTGATTAAAATAGCTTTTATAAAATATAACAAATCAATACTGTTATATTCGATTTATTCTCAAGGCAAATTTTGACATATTTTACCAAAAATCATACTGAATTTTGTTTTGTTTTTTCCCTGCAAAAAAGTTTGTTCATAATTTGATCTACACTGAACTTCGGGCATTATATTTATTTTTTCATACGTTTATGTATGGAATGAGTGTTTAATGACCACTCAACTATCTTGTGTGCATTTGCATTAAGTTGTGCATCTTAGTATATTATGATGTTATTTTACCTGTGGTAGTGAAAGAATAGCCCCTCTCTGTCAAGATTTTCTTCAGGTAATCAGTAAGATCCCGACCGGCCAAGTCCAATCGGAGGATGGCATGAGGCAAGGCATAACCTTCATAAATGGGAACTGTGTGAGAGACACCATCACCAGAGTCCAAAACGATACCGGTGGTCCTACCGGAAGCGTATAGGGACAAGACGGCTTGGATGGCAACATACATAGCTGGGCTGTTGAAGGTCTCAAACATGATCTGGGTCATCTTTTCCCTAAGGCAAAGGAAAAAAAAATGATGATAAACAACTCTCAATGAACTTTTTCAAACCTCAATCAATTCTAATTTCCACATTCTTCTGAATTGTTTCTAACTTTTTAATAATTTTACTTAACTGGATATCAAATATTTTAAATCTTTTGCTTAACCCCCATGAGTTTATGAACTTTTGTAATATTTAATTTATTACAATCTTTGATTCTTAACCACAATAATTAAATCAGCATAAGTAAATGATTTTTATTTATTTATATAAATCGAACACTACGCAGATTAAATTAAACAACAATATAAATCAACGTTTATTGGCGTAGTGATACCAGCGCCGATGTTATGACGTGGCTAGACGGCGCTGGTATACTACGCCAATAAACGTTGATTGACATTGTTGTTTGATTTAATCTGCGTAGTGTTCGATTTATATAAATACATATGCTGCAACGTGCATTTCGATCAATTTAATACCGGTTTCGTAATTTGGTTTAAATAGTAGTCCATGTACTACACCATTCTGCGAAATAACTGGCAACAATATATATACGTTCGTAAAGAGATTATATATTGTCCTTCGTAGCTCAGTGGGTAGAGCCTCCGCCCGGCAAGTGGAAGGTCGTGGGTTCAGGTCCCACCGAAGGCAGAAATATTTATTTTCTTTCGAACGTTTCACCATCTAGCCACGTCATAACATTATCGCTGGTATTACTATGCCAGTAAATGTTGATTTATATTGTTGTTTGATAAGTAAATGAATCTAATAGCCTGAAAATTCCACTAATTTTGCTACACTCTAAGAAGAATGTATTTAATGGTGGAAACGCTATTGAAAAAATGTTTTACCTGTTAGCCTTGGGGTTCAAGGGAGCTTCAGTAAGCAAGACAGGGTGTTCCTCTGGAGCAACTCGGAGTTCATTGTAGAAGGTGTGATGCCAGATTTTCTCCATATCATCCCAGTTGGTGACGATACCATGCTCAATGGGGTATTTTAAGGAGAGGATACCTCTTTTGCTCTGGGCCTCGTCTCCTACATAGGTGTCCTTTTGACCCATACCCACCATGACTCCCTATAATATTATGAATATGAATATTATTTTAAAAACTCACGGAGAAATACGCCAACAAAATAGATTTAATGGCATATTTTGACCACAATAACATAATTAATACTAATATAACTTTTTTAAAAAGTGTTTTTTTAAGTGTTTTTCAATTGTTTCAAGTAACTTTCTGTTCATTTAATCATAAATCAGAGAAGCATTGACGCTCATTTTGGTTCAGTTCCAAAGAAAGAATGATACCGCATTTATATTTATTAAAAAACGTTATTTTATAAATGGAAGAAATTGGGGGAATGTTTCACTTTTGGAAGCCGACAGCTCGATGTCTAAGATCGAACCTTATCATAAAATAACCTTGCAAACAGTGGAATTTTGTTAGTCTTTTCGACAAAAGAAAGCAAGGTTTTCTTATCAAAAGTAAACCATTTTCTACGTTTAAAAAACTGCATTTAACCAATTAAAGGGCATTAAAACACAAAACGAATCGCCTTTTTATAAACGAAAGAAAGATATATTAATAATATTAAATGCTAAAAAACTAAGATAGCGGGTGGTTACCTGATGACGAGGGCGGCCGACGATGGAGGGGAAGACAGCTCTTGGGGCGTCATCTCCGGCGAACCCGGCCTTGCACATACCGGAGCCATTGTCCACAACCAAAGCGGCTACGTCGTCGTCGCACATGGTGTCTTTAGCTAAAATAAAAAAGAAGTATTTTGAAGAATAAATACAGAATTATCGAATTTAATAGAAAAAAAATTGATTCTGCTTTTTCTAAAACAAACTCTCTACCTCTGGAATATTTATTAATATATTGTTAACGATATGATTATATCTTAGCACGTAAAATTTTCACTTTGTTACTTTTAATTTAATTTTTGTATATATATAGCTCGTTTTTCTATCTCGATCAATTTGCCTTATAGTGGTTATTATTTTATTATTTATTAGTTAAATTTTTTGTTTCAAACTTTACGATTTAAATTTTTAGCTCAAAAAAGAAAAAAAAAGAGCAATCCAACGGGAGTTTATTTTTAAAAATGTATCAGCAATAAGAAAGATTTTGATATTTTGTGATACTTCTGTTTTATTCATGTACAAAAGGCTCATGAAAATTTTTTTAGTCGTAATTATTGTTTTTATTTTTATAGCTTTGATCTCAGCGTTAGCAAAAATGATAGTTTTTAATAACATAAATTTTGTAACCTAGTCATAAAATTATTAATGCGAGAAATATTTAAATTACTGTTTAAAATTTGTAGTTTTTTTTTTTACTTTTATATAGTGACAGATGTCAATTGTTTATTTTGGAAATATCAAACTTCCCTTCAAAGAGAATAATGACTCACATCTACATATTAACCAAATGTATATATATACACACATATTTTATTTTAATAAAGTACTTTTTATATTGACCAAGCACTTTTTTTATTACATTCTTGAAGACTTTCACGGCGTCTATTAATATACATTATAGAGCTTTGCGGGATATTCCGCAACGTCTGTTTATTAAAAACACTTAACGTTTCACTCCGTGCTATGCGGAGCATCCTCAGAAGCAACAGTCGACCAAGTTTCCCTCTGTAAAAATACAAGACTTTCACTTGGTTGTTCGGCAGAAAAACTTTTCTGCTGAGTTTTTCCGCAAAGCTCTATGATGAATATTTTTGTATTGTTTTCTTTTTATAGCTAATTACTTTGAGTTTAATTTTTTTACTTAGCAACAAGAAGCGCCCGCACATCCTATCATTTGATGCTCTAAAATGCATTTTACAACCAAAATATCCTCTAAATTACAATATTTGAAGAATATAAAGTGATTTTTAAACGTTTTTGTAAAATATATCAAGACAAACGTTTATCGCTGAAAACATAAACCCCAAGAAAAAGTTTGACCATATTGAAAATGTATAATAAAATGTATAGTAAAACTATGAAATTGAAATTAAATTAATTTATAAAATTTAATAAATAAATTATTATCGAGAACACTATTTAAATATAAAAAAGAATTTTTTTAAATAATTTGAAATGAATTTAAACATATTACAATGGTAGTTCAATCTGTAATATTACTATTCAATAATACTGTAAAAGTTTTACACTTTTAAAGTAAACATTTTTTTTTATCTCAAACGTTAAAAAAACGAAAATAAGAAAAAGAGAATATTGTTACAATATTAACAAGTTTTAAAACTATTTCACGCTTTTACGAGAAAATAAATTTAAGGACAAATAATAAAACATTAAAAATACTTTTTCATTTCGTCATGTTTTGACATTTTTCTGATTTTAATAAAATATTAAATCTTTCAAAACTTTGGCTATTAAAACCCGTTAAATTGTACCTGTATCTATATTTATTTTTTAAGCTTGTTTAACTCCGAAAATCAATGTTTTATTAACTTTATATAACTTGCTAAAATTCCACAATTTTTTCAGTTTTCTTTTAAAAACGTTCTAATCATAAAAAATAAAGTACATGTTATGAAAGTATAAAACTTAGTTTTCAAAGATGTTACTCATGATTTTAAGGGAATGCCGAAAAATGTAATATTAGGGGAAAATATAAATGTTTTTATTGGTTTCGGTGCTTAATTTAAATTCAAATTAAATTTTGGTACTGAAATTGTACTTAAAATGCAATGAAAGGGTAAAAGCCTGATACAAAATAAAATATGGTTCTTACTGAAAACTTCTCAAATTCTATTTTATGTATTTAAGCACGTTAATTTATTATTATTTGAAGAAGTAACTTGTAAGAAACTTTTCTGAAATTCACTTTAAAACATACTTAAATTGACTTTCGGATAATTTTATTTTAAGGTGTTTATAGTTCTACGTTTCAAAACTGAACACCAGGGTAATTAGAAAGTTGAGCTCATTCAAAGCAAAACTAAAATCGTTTAAAAAAATTTCAGGAACTCAAATTTGAAATTTAAACTAATATGAACTTATAAAATATTTCAGTAATAAAAACAGATTTATTTTAATCAAATGGTTTGATTCACATTTATGCAGTTCTTTGCTATTTAATAAGGAGGGTTATTTCTTTTTAAGGTTAATAGCTACTGTAAATAGTCAAACGCCTGTAGCCTTTATAATAAATAGCTATTTACTTTTTTTTAAATGAAAAGTTTGGTAAAGATAAAACTTAAATCAACAACCTAGACTAATTTTCAAAGCAAAGTAAAAAAAAATAGTTAGATAAAAGCCAAGATTTATTTTAACCAACCCACGATAATACATCTGATCGATTTGATTTGTCGTAACCTTCTGCTTTTATTTTAGCAGGACCCCTTGACATTGAAACGACATATAGCAAAAAAATTGAAGTACAAAAGGATACTGCATTCGTGTTTAAGCCAAAATTGGTCTAATTTGTATACTGGACTTCATATTGTCAATAATAATTATAACACTGACGATTTTGTGGAATCAATTAAAAGAGATATAGAAAAAGCCAAAATTCTCATATCGGATGAACGGTGTTGGAACTAGTGCTAAACAAGCACAGCGTATATTTCGTTTAAGCATTTTACGTTAACTTGATCAAATCGTTAGCTTGTGCACCAGTTAATCCATAATTCGTTGTTTAACTATAAAGCCAGGTTATTAGTGCTGTATGTTTAGGTGGTAAATGCAGGAGTTAGTGCACTATACGTTAAAAGTCGCATGGTCAACCACAGAATGGGCCACAATTTTGTTTTAAAATTCACGAATTTGTATCCATTTGTTCCGAAGGCATAGAGCTACCTACCTTGGAGGACTAATCCACAGAGTTGTCAAGAAAATCCTAGGAGCGAGGATCACTGTTTGGTGGATCTGGATGGAAGTGCAGCACTTTTGTAACCCTCGGATCACGTGATCTTCCCCACCTTCTTTTTTTTAGAAACCTTGTTCTAGAGGCCTAAAGCGCTAGTGCCGTATAGGGACTCTGCTAGTGACAATGCGTTCACTTGAGCTATTTTGAGCTTCAGCATCTCCAAAGTAGGGTAGCGCACTCGTCGTGGGTACTTCTTGTTGGTGAAAAAGTCGTACAAGGGTTGATTGGGAGATGGGGAGGAATTTGGGTCGGGGATGTACTGATATTCGCTGAGGGCGCTCGTATCATGCTTTTCTTTAAAGAAACACCATTGATTTTTATGTTTTTAGGGATTTTCTTTGGTTGTCAAGTACACGTTACCGAATATCTTAAAAAAGATCCAAATATTACGTTTCCATCCGCTTTTTATTCTTTAAAGAAACATTACATTATATGTGTGTGTGTACATGCGTACATACACACACACATACATACAAGAATGACTTTTATATATGTCTGAATTTAGAAGCAAATTATAATATTTACTCCAAAAATCAATTAGCAGCGTTTTTGTTTTCATAGCGTACAAGCAACGCTTTTGTCTACCGTGCAGATAATTCAGGTTTTATTCTCTATGTAAGAGTGGCCCGGATCCTATGGAAAATTGTAATTTCTGGAGCAGCATAAGCTGGGTTCTCCTTGTACTACAAAATACAAGCAAGTCACCTCTTACATACGATCGAACTCTTGAGGGGTGTTTGCTATATACTGCAAGTTTATATTTTTAATGTGTTATCCACATTATAACGTGTTATAAACGCTATTTAAATCTATTGGTTTTTTTTTCCATTTTCATTCAGAATCAATCATAGAATACAATTATTATGTAGTTTAATTCATATTTTCCATTTAGTAGTAATCGTTAACGTAATACGCAATGATCCCTCACTAATATAATAAAAATACAAAGACGTTATGTATTATTACGTTTGGTATAGCATTTATAATCAGAAACACCGAGCTAACTCTACCTGAATCCAGATGATAGTTTAAAATAAAAATGCGTATACATATGCAACATCGAGTGATTATTTTTACTAAAATAATCAATCCAGATGAAAAAAATTTATAGGCGCATCTATAAAAATAATCTTAGAAACTGTAGTTACAAATTGGAATTACAATACTAAATAAAAGTGCAATTGATTTTGTGTAAACAAGCTTAAAAAATATATATTTATCACAAACACACACGGTTAATTTCATTTCAAATTTAATGTTGGCATTACTTAAAAATTATTATATATTAAATTTAATTTAGTTACTACAAATGTTTTACTTATTTACTTGAAACTTGAATATTTAGTTTTATAGTGAGATTTTGCTTTGTTTATATCTTTCAAAATTTAGTGCATGATTAAATTATTTCCATCTCTAGTTGGTTTTTGAAACTTTAGTTTCATTTGGAAATATGTTTGTTAAATATATTATTTTAAAGCTACAATATTTTCTTTTCTTTCTAAAACGTCGTAACAGCTAAACATTATAAACAAATGCAATATATTTATACCTATGCTAATTAATTTCAATAAATGGAAATAAAATTCTACAACGTAGCTATTTATAAAAAAAATTCTACTCAGCGTATTTTTTTTATAAAATTTTCTGTTTCTGTCTTAACGTAGTAGAACTGAAGTTCCATTTATAAGAACAAAATTATTTTATATAAATTTACGTAAACAATGAATTAATTTGTAATTTACATTCGCAACTATTATAAATGCTACTTATTATCTTTTTTTTTTTAAGTTGAGATAAATTATTACGACTCAATAGGACAAAAAAATTTATGAGTGATGGTAATTTTATTAACAAAAACAGACTATTAAAAAAGAATCGTACAACAGAAATGAAAACAAAATATGTAGCTCATTCTCTCTAGCAAAAGAATACGCTTACTTTACTTCTTGTAAATTTGTTCTGATGAGTTGTAAAATACTTCTATATATTTCAAAACTGGCAAAGATTTTGTGTTTTAATAAGTTTATTTCAAAATTAATAAATGTTCACCAAAGGGGGAAACTCCTTAAGAATTAAAATATGGTGTCGGTAGAGGGATCACTCAATACCATTAAGTTTTGATACTCCACTTTTTATACGGTTCATGCTAAAACCTATGTTTATAGATAAAGAAAAGAAAAGAAGACACGTATCCAAACTGGAGTTGAACGAGCGATCTCTGGAATACCGCCCCCCACCTGCATCATAAGCGTACGCAGATACATAGTTCGTAGGGGCAGGTTATGGGCCCAATGTTACAGAGCTACAACTCACATATTCCTATGTTAAATATACAAAATTTCATTGCAATGGGGGTTACAACCCCATGAACACCCCTGCCTGCCAATGCACTGCTTAAAAAGTCGAGCGTCATAGCTTAATTGTTTTGAATAATCCCACTACACCCGCCTTTAATTTTTAAGGAGTCTATACACATACACACGAGGAAAGAGCCACGTGTGGCTTTACTCCGTAGCCCAGTAGCAAAGGCGATATGATGGTAATCCAAAGATTGCTGGTTCCAATTCAACGTGGCTATGCGTGGCCTATTTGCTTTTCTCCAACTATAAACGTAGATTTCAGTATGAATCACATAAAAAGTGGAGTGTAAAAATTTAATCGTATAACTAATATTTTATGCTATACTAGCTTCATAAGAGAGAGCAAAAATTTAAGCTTTTCTTTCATTTTTAAACAATCATATTACAGACAAATTTATAACCCTTCGTGTGTTCTTTTGTAAATATATATCTATCGCTGAGAAATAAGGGTGCTGCGATAGAGAAAGAAACTGTTACTTCGATGAAAATTTTCGCATTTTACTTAGTGAGCATTTTTGGCAATTGTATATGTATTACAATGACAGTAGTAAAATGATCACTCCAAATTATAACAATTAAAATCAAAACAAAACATATAATATACATCGTAACCTATATCCACAATAAGGGAAAGTTGAAGTATTGCGTAAGCATCTTAGGGGGAGGGATGCCGTTGAACTTATTTTTTTTATGTTAGCCAATGTTAATTTTTGCTTAATAAGGGTGGGGGTTGAAATGGCCAAAATATTGCTTACGTAATACTTGAACTCTCCCTAACTTTAAGATTTTGATTGATAGTGAGAGTTATGCATTTCAAGGGAGTCGACTTAATATAACCTCCGATGCACAGAGTAAGTATAGATAGTTAAAATAAACTCAAACTTTAGTTTCGACATAACAAAAAAAATTCTACAGCGATATATCATTGTTACATTGTCAGCGATAGTACTGATACTTTTTTATTGCTACTTAGTAATTAAGCTTTAAGTTTACATTTTACGCCTCAAGATTGTTCAATAAAGTATTTGCATGGCGAATAAGTTACAGTAACAATTATCCAAAGCTAGGAACAATCGCAGTATTCTACTTTAGTCAGCATTATATTTCAGCTTACAATAAAAACAGAACTCGAAATAACATTTTATCTGAGAAAACGCACCTATAACGTCTGTTCTTAAACTTGTATACCGTGTGTCAGCCCCTCACATATTTTTAACATTCTCTGAAGAGATAGTTCATCGACAGAGTATGGGAGCGAAACGGCCCCACATAACTCCTCATTTGGCACCGTCTTTCCATTTTTGTCCCATAGTTCAGTTTTCATCATTTTAGCCAAGTAAAAGAAACAGCAATGACATTTTTTTTCAGAGAGAGAAAAAAAGAAGTATATTTATGACGCTTATTGCTTATACTTTTAGCAATTAAATTTAAATAATTAAATAATTAAATAAAAAATAACAACAATCTTAATAATTAACTTTCATTAGTTAATTAATAGGAATAAGTAGAAAAAATATTTAAATCTGTAATTAAAATTTAGTTGTGGAGATATCACAATAATATGCTTGTGTTCCAAAACATTACGTATCATTGTGGTGTGCTTATAATCAACGTTAGCTTGCTAATATTACCTGTGCCGACTTAATGGGTGGGCCCCTAAATACGAACAAGGTTCCCAAAGTTTGTTTATTATATACCATATTTTTTCTTACTGAAGAAATCTGGAAATTTAAAAGGGCCCCAAAAATGATCGAGCTTAGGGGGCCCCCCGAATGCGTTAAGACAGCCCTGAATGGTACATTTTTATTAGGCTGACATAAATACAGTAGAGTCTCCATATAACGAACTTCCATTTAACAAAGTTTTCTATTTAACGAAATTTTCAGCGGAACCTTGACTTTTGAATGACATAATCTTACGAAAAACAATTTCTATGTAACGAATTTTTTTTTATAAAGAATTTGATTTTTTGTTTTTAATTTACCTTTTACAATTTTTCAGCGGGATGGTTAGGTAGAAGGGGTAGTTGAGGATTTTAAGCAAAAAGACGGAGGTGAGGTAGCCTTCTGTATAGTGGACATAGGGTCAGTTGTGATAAATAATTCTATTGTTCTAAACTGGGAACTTCGAAGCAGCGGGGATGTATCACTCTGCAGGTGTGGCTAAGCCACGAAATTTGCTTCTCGCATATACGTGTTGCATTGTTGAAGAAAATGTTATAGATGACGTGTTCCGATATTTACAAAAGTGTGAGAATTTCTATGAACAAAACGTTTTTTATAAGAAACTTGTACAAAGCAAAATTAGTGATTATTTCTCTGTTTCAAATATGTTGTATGAGGATCATACAGATATAAAGTAATCCTCAGTCTTTACTTTTGTTATTAATTTGTACGTACTTGTATACAAAAAATATTTAAATTCGTTGAAAAAGAAGAGTCTACTGAACTTAGTTTTTACTGTCCAAATTTAGCTTTTTTCATTTTATCGAAATTAAGTTTCATCATTTATGTTAATTTCTATTTAACGAATTTTCCTTATAACGAAGTTTTTCAGAGGAACGATGGCACTTCGTTAAATAGAGACTCGACTGTATATTTAAAGGTAATGTTTACTAGAGATTTCAGAGATAGATTGTTTACTAGAGATAATAGAGATAGTTTACTAGTTTACTAGAGATAATAGAGATAGTTTACTAGAGATAGATTGTTGTGGAAGAAAAGTACTAGAGATAATAGAGATAGTTTACTAGAGATAGATTGTTGTGGAAGAAAAGTAACAAAAAATATAATGTAGTAAATAACACATGGTATATATATCTTGTCGATTACTTAATTCAGTTGAGTAATGGATTATTTAATTTAATCGCATCCTAGAATTTAGCAGTGCTTCGATAATTTTAGTTTCACTGTCATTTTGGCCAGGGTAAATCGATATTTTAGATACTGTGTAGACGTTTCTATAATATACAGCGGCGAAATCCCTTTTTTATACATATTCTGCAGTTATTACTAAATTATTAATATCGCTAATTAATATTTAGTTACTAATTATTAATGTCAAATTATAAAACTTTTCACAAGTAAGGGACTCATTCAATTTAGTATACAACTGAATTTTAAAAGTGCCACGAACTTAATGTTTTTCCTATTCAGGACATTACATCAATCATTAAAATGGGTGATGGTGTATTTATGCCAAATACATACTCATTTACACACATACTGTTACTAACTGTTGCACTGCTACCTTTAAAATCGCATTTACGTCTGTCTTTATGTCTGATTAACAAATTGTACTGTCGAAAGCATAGAAAGAAATGCAAAAAATAATGGAATGTTTTAGGTTAAAAAAGAGCTACAAACTTGTTACTATACCAATTACACGCTAAATTTATATTAAATTTTTTGTGTAAAATTTGTTATTTAACATTTTCCATATTTTTCGAAACTGGATTCTAGAAATCACTTCCTAAACGGAAAATTTCGAGCACAAATACGATACATGCATGCGGTTAACTAAAGTATCAGATATGAAAAATGACATATGGGAATATTGTCAATGCAATGAAATGAAACTAATATCAGTGTAATAAAAGTGAAAATAGTCCATTTTTATTTGTGCTGAAAGCGAAGTATCAATTACCTTCCATTAAAAACAGCAGTCTAGTGTCTAATGTCTAGTGTGAATCTTCTTTTGGGAACTTTAATAAAGTCCAAAAATCGTAAAACACACTCAGTGCTCTTATATTCATAAATTTGGAACGTTCCCTGTCAGTGATCTTGAGTCAGTAAACTGCAGAAGGCTATACGTCAGTTGTCATCCCCCAAGCATGACGTTATCCTGAGGAATTGTACAGCGAGTTCTGTCAAAGGAATCTCTCTGTTTCTTGCCCTAATTTAGTGTGGATAATTAAAAACTTCAAACCAAAGCTACCATCAACTATAGCGTCGGGCTTTCAAACTTACTGTCTTTAGCTCACGGTGCTATAGATAGAACGCAAAAATCTTAGAGGAACTTGGGTAGGAAGTGCTGAGCTAAACCTAGTTCTCCCGCGTTTTCCTTTACACTCGTCGACGTTTGGTAGATCATGACGTCACATTAGAGCAGAATACATGCATCCGGTTCCCTTTGCCAAGCTTGTTCAACTTCCAACGTGGTTTGAACTGTCTACAATCACATTTTTGCAGCATCCATTGACAAAAGTTAAGGTTAAGTGAAATTCAACAATAATGCATGTGGTTTCTGGAAGTTTCGATACTCCAATATGCTGGATTAAGGAACAATTTTCGGGTCATTCACACGAATATAGGATTAAGTTGTCGGTGCATTTTTAGTCAATGCCACAAATTCGACGAAAGATTAAAAATGAATTCGCATATTCACTGAAATATCTCCAACTGCTTCATAAGATTGCTTGAACGCTCACCCTTAGTAAGAAGCTAATATCGTAAGATATTTCCAGCAAAGACTATATTTGCATTTTATTCGCTAAAGTATTATTTGTATGTCGTTTGATATACCATTTTACACAAAAAGAAAAAAAAAACGAAGAAGAAAGAAGAAAAAAAAATTACGAAATGAATGGCCAAAAATTTTCCATAGACTACAAATAGTCTTTACGATTAACAAGATTTAAATGTGTCTCACTCGAAAGGAGAATACCATGCTGGATTAAAATGGCCAAAGAGAGAGAGAGAGAGAGAGAGAGAAAGAAATTGTTACATAATTCCTTCGCAAAATGCAACTCATCTACATTTATCAACGTTTGGCGTGTTCGTAATTTTTTTTGAGGTTTTAATTTCGATGGCTCGATGCACGTGGTAGATATTTTTATTATATTAATCTTGTTTCGATAGATTTAGTTTTAAAATTTATTTTTGAAAGTAATTAAAAAGAAATAGCTTAGCGCATATCGAGGTAAAAAGAGTTTGTGTGTTCGTGTCAACTGCCTGTTAGAAAAAAAATATTTTAATGAATAGTTTGATCTAAAGAAGAAATAAGCAAAGCCTTAATTTTTCGAAAGTGTTGACTTTGGTGTAATATATTTAACCATAATCAAAAAGATTTTAATATTTTTAATGAACTTCATTTAATTGCTATTTATGGAACCAGTAAATTTTAGAAATATAGAACGATACATTTTTTATTGTACGTTTGTTTACAGATAAAAGCTTTTAATTTTTACCAATTGTTTTAAAGCAATTTCTTGCAATATAGAAACGTCTGAATATTCAGAAGCTTCCTTTCCTCCTCTCGTAGAAATAAGATCTTTTAAAAAGAAAGAAAAGACATCCCACGTTTGAAGTGTGATGCCATAGCGAAGGGTTTTTCCTCTCTTCAGTTTTCTTGTGATGGATTGCAACCCAAATCATTCAACAAGCCCGTCTCAAAATTTTTGGGAGCTATGCCAAACACGAAAATTGCATCTTTGAATCTTTGAAGTGTGTATGTGTGTGTGTATGATTATTTTTTTTAAAAAAACGAGAGCAAAGGAGTAAAAGTTTTAATTCAAGTATTTTTTTGTTAATCCATGTTTGTTTTTATGACGCAGAGGAAACTCAGGTGTCATGATGCATCTTTTTTGCGATAATCGGAAGAACCCATTGCCATTTTCAATAAATTAGTATCGGGAGAAAAAATGTAGGTATCTGGAGTTTAACCCGTCAAAAAATAAAGGCGATGCGTTCAAAAGATGTTAAACCAATTTTCAAATGTCCAAGCTTACGGAGATTTGTTTGTTTGGATTTCTTTTATGACGCGAGCACCTAGGATATATTGCGCCATACGGAGATTTGAACCCAAGTGCAGTTGGCGCGAGATTCTGAGTGTGAACATTATGCCACGAAAAGCTCAAAATAAAATAAAACGAAGATGTAAAAATGTAAGGATAGCTAGTATAGATAAGATATTTATTCGTAATTAAATTTATTAATGCGATAAAGTTTATGTTGCCATTAAAGAAAGCAAAGGAATTGATTTTTTTCAATTCATAATAATGTTTCTTATTTATTTTAAAAATTAAGCTTCCTTCGGGGAAACACCCTTTTAATTTGCATGTTAATACCGCTGTTAATTCGGTGAAAATACTTTATTTTCGCAAATTGAATGGGAATTCTGTTATTTTGAAAATCAAAATTGGTTGTTGTAGTTTTTAATAATTTAAGCTACTGGATTACAAAATTCGACAGAAAGGCTTTTACACTTGAAAACATGACATGTGATTTTTGGAAATAAGTAAAAAGAAAACACCTCAAATTATGAAAACATGGTAAGTATAATTCCCTTTTTAATTTTTTTCACTGTATATATATATACAGTATATAATGTAATACATTGTTAGAAAAGTCTAACGAATCATTATCAAAAATACAATTAAAATACAGTAGAACCTCAATAACTCGAAGTTCTCGGTAAATCGAAATTATTTTCATTCCCCTTGAATTCCACCCGAACGTTCTTCAAACCTCGATGGCTCGAGGTAAAATCGCTTTCTCTTGCGTTTCGAGTGATCGAGATTTCACTGTAAACATTGTTGCTATAATTCGTTTCAAACCCTGCTAATTTGATTTACTAATTTACTATCCACAGACTATCCATATCTATCTATGTATGTATAAAGGATTTGTTTGCGTATATAGGTGTAATAGTTTTTTAAGTAAACAATTATTTCATTAATTGTAAATTTCTTAACAGTATGAATTTGAAAAATAAAATCGTGCATTATGCTTAAAATCTAATTTTAAGCGAGGGAAATGGGAGAGGTTTAATGCAACGTAATAAAAAGTTGATATGTAGGGAGATGTGCGTTTCAACGGCAATTCTTAGAGCTAACAGGTGAAATATTTAAAATATATTTCATTTTTAGGATATAATTGAATTTTCATTATTTCTACGAGGCATATAAACTTAATAACACATTGTTTCTAGAGCAATTCACTTTCCAAGTATTCTTTATAATAGTTGAAATATTCAATTATATTTTTCTCAGAAACGAAGGCATCCCAATCTACAATGAAATTTTATGAGAATAAATATTGCGGTATAAAAACATAACATATATAAATAATCTGTCTAAATGTTCAATGAAATTGAAAATAACAACACGGACAATATTAATGTTGTTAACGGTTAGTTGCCATGAACTCATATATTATATCTCACACTTAAATTTTCATACATGTACAGTATGATAATAGATCCATGTTTATAAAATTAACTATTTTTGCTAATGATTTCCTTTAATTCAAGAAATTTGGAGACAAATTTTTAACAATTCCTAGTATTTATTTTATAATTTGTCGGTTTAGACTCTTCATGTATCACATGAAGAGTCTAGGTATGAGAAAAGTACTACTGGGCTTGAATCAGTGATAGTTGAGTTTAGACTTTCAGTGATGATCGATAATTACTTAACCGTTTTCATAGTTCTTGTACGTTTACCTTTTTTTATATCAAAAGGTTCTATTAGCCCGGATAAAAAGAAAAAGGGCGCTTGTTCGCATTCATGAGGTCGAACTCAGGACCATATGTTGTGATGAAACTCGCCTTTCGGCGACAATTCATAATTCGTTAGCTGTTTTTCTGTTATTATACGTTCTGATTTCTTTCTCTGGCAATTGGTTTCATTTGCTATGTAATTTAAGGTGCAATTGCTGCCCTGCCCTACCCTAGAAAAGGCCAATATTAGAAGATTAAATTAGGTCTGGCATCCCAACGGAAAGTTTCTTAGCGCGGCTCTGCGCCTTCTCTTCAGTAGAAGTTTTCCTATCAAGTTACAACACTACTTTCTGTATGAATTTATAAAGGTTTTCAATCTTTTAAATTGTTCATAACATTTACTCTGATTGCCAAGGATCGAGAAATCGCGGCGAAAGGCCCTCGCTGCCTCAATAAGAAAATCTAGAAACCTAATAGGAAAAGTTTTGTTTTTGCGGCCAAAGGACAGTGTCGGGACCTACTGTTTTCCGAGGAATCCGAACCTCTTATGGCCTAGGGAACCAAACCCCGGACTACAGTGAGCAATTATTCGGTAAGCTTTCTTTTTTTGGTATCGTTGGGAGTTGAACCTGGGTTAACGGCACACTAGGCGAATGCGTAACCACTGTACCATAGTAGGGCCCTTACAGGGAAAAGATGATTTCCTATTCACTAGCTGCGAAAATCCAATCGCCAGAGGCATCCGGATTTGTAGAGCCATGTGTGTATTCATGGATATATATATCATATACCATATTTTCTCTACATTGCAGTATTAAAGTTTCGACTCCTTTTAGTGCTAGCAAACCGTTTTTAAATTATTATAAAAATATTGCTGATGATTTAGTAGCTCAACACAAATTCAGTACACTTTTTATATTGATTTTCCAAACATAAATTTATTGCATTTAATTTTAAAGAACAAAATTGGGCGGCGATCGTTAAACTACTTTAAAACAATTGCGTTCAGGGGCGCGTATTTTGGTAATTATATAACATAAAGTAACTGTATTCAGTGGCGGTCAGCGCCATTTTTAGTGAGGTAGAACTTGGCAAATTAAAAAAAAAAAAATAGTTGCATTACGGTCGATACTCGCCGAAGAAACCGGTTTAACTGGCTCAGTAAATACGTACTGTCCGTTCACGAAAAGTAGTCCGATGGAGCAGTTAAAAACAATGGAAGCTGACGTCACAAACGGCCTAGCCGATTACAGCAGAGGGGAGGACTTCATTTCAGAACTGGTTTTTGGCGCAGACAAACGTTCGCTAAAAACCAGTTCTGAAATTGGGTCCCCCTCTACTGTAATCGGCTAGGCCGTTTGTGACGTCACCTACCGTTATTTCTAGCTGTTTCATCGGACTTCTTTTCGTGAACGGACAGTAGGTTGGTGCATTTTGGTGAATTGGCTTAACTCCTGCCTCACTAAATTTTTTCCATAAGTCGCCGCCACTGCTTTATATATATTAATTCTTTTAGTCAGATATTA
>QLNU02015360.1:187023973-187045775 GCA_006491805.2 Dysdera silvatica | reverse complement strand
ACATCGCCAATAAAATGCAATGTGATCGGTTTTGAAAACCTGTTTACCCCATCTATTTTTTAAAAATTTCTAATTATTCTATGCTTTTGCTTGCACCACGACGCATCGTGCACATTTCTTTTTTGGAATCAAATATCAATTCAATTTCTCAATTTCTGACTTACAAAATTAAGAGTATAAAAGTGGCTACAGGGTGTTCCGAAAACACCAGATGAAAAGTATATAGCCATGATCTTTGTGCAAAATGGACCATAGCGACCCTTTACATGGGGGGTCGGAGGGTCGAATAAATAACCACGGAGTTATGGCTATAAACAAATAACAAAGCATGATTGGATAAAAAAAAAGGAATTTACACCTATAATGAACGTATTTGTCCAATAGATTGCATTCGGGCTGTATGATCAAAACACAGGTTTCTTTTTCTCCGTTTGTCTCTGGAATGTGGAAGTTAACAATTTCGAGCCAATGAAAATTGTGATTGAAAGTTTGGCTCGCCCCTTGAATTTAGTTTCCTAAATTTGTCCGTCGCCAATTTTTGGCGAGAATGGCGAATTTTTGGCAAGCTATTTACAAATAGAATGGCTATTTTATTCCATTCCCACTCGGTAAGCACAAATTAACATTAGAAATAAACTAACATAGGAAAATAAGCACAACAGCAACCCCCCTCCCGAAAGTGCTTACATAGTACTTGAACTCTCCCTATTAAATTTTTTCCATGGTAAATGGAAATACAAGTCCTGCGACCCGGCCACCATGCTGGCGCCTATAGTCGTCATTATTCAGAATCGATCAAGACATAAGCGTACGGAAGTGGGATTCATGTGGGCCATAATCTCCCGCAATTGGGAGAATATTAACACTAGGTGCAGGGGCGGACTGGGTTCTCTCAAAGGGCGCATAGCTTGGATTATAGGAGGGCGCGAGTCCTATAGCTCATGAGGGCGCACCGGACTGGGGGCCGATTGGCCGGTGGCCCAGTCCCCCCCTGAATAGGTCTACGGGAAGCTATGATATAGAGGTAAACCTTCTCATTCGAACCAACCCCTTTTAGGAATTTTCTGCGTACGCTACTGGATCAAGGGTAATTTTTCGATACTAACTTTTATTATCAAGCTATTTATTATTTACCTGCAGGACAGACTTTTGAATTCTTCGACGGTAAAACATGAACGAAAATAAAGGAATCTTCGGAGCATAAAAGTTTATGATTGGCAGGTGGAGGGCATTGACGGATTCAGTAAGTATCCCAGAGGTGGGGAGGGTGCAGTGGCGTAAACAGAAAGTTCAAAAGGGGAGGGTATAGGCTTAATGGGAGGGGTTACAGAGCTACAACTCATATATTCCTATGTTAAATATACAAAATTTCATTGCAATGGGGGCGTTATAACCCCCAAAACTCCCCCCCGGCTACGCCTCTGGGAGGGTGTCGATTTGTATGAACGTGCACAAAGTAATTTTAAACTGCAGGGGTGGTGGGTGTCCCAGTAGCGCAGTTGGTAAGGCGTCCGTATACGGATCTTGTTAACGCATGCTGGGCGGAGGGTTTGTTCCTTTTAGTACTGGGCGCCCTTGGCCGCACCGGGTCCCTGTGCAATTCACCCTTCCCCCTATGGCACGCCCCGCCCTTCGTAGCAAAAATTGAAACATTCCTTAGGTAAACTTCTTTAATCGGTGTTGCGAGTCTCGAGATATTTATTTTTCAAACTAAATTTCTTGCTTTAGAACTAAGAATGGCTCCCACGGATCTTGGGGCCATCCTATGTTCGTAGTGCACCTCTGAGGGAAGTTTCCAGCCCTACGTAGGAGCCCTAAAATCTTTATTTATGAAATTGCGCCAATTATAAAATCAAGTCGCCAATCTCAGCAACCACAAAAAATGCCAACACGCCTGGAAACCTGTTTGAGGATGCAATGTAGCAACCCCGCGCCGGAGTTGAAATTTTCGGGGGAGACAACTTCATGGTTTGTAAGCGCCATTGGTCATTATAGATCCCGCCTCTGTGAAATAAAAGTATGCAAAATTCCGTTGATATTCATTTCCGACCCCCCATGTAAAGGGCCATTATGGTCCATTCTGCACAAAGATCGCGGTTATATGCTTTTGATATAGTGCTTTCGGAACACCCTGTACATATGAATTTGCATTAAATATGTGATTTTAGGACAAACCAAATTCCAAAATTTCTTTGTTTATTTAACTATCATCTCACCATAGCCATTGGCTTTGGTGAGATAGTAATTAGAGGATTAAAATATGTTAATAACACAAAGTGAATTTAAACCCCAGAAAAAAGAGTCTCATAGCTGCCTGTTCTAGTTACACAAAAATTATGAATATTTCAGTATTTTTGTTTGTGTTCACTACAACACAAGGACTCATGCACTGAGACATAGAGTTTTCCAGGAATCCAGAACCTCTGAGGTCAAAGGAACCAAACCCTACGAACTACGGTTGGGAGGGAATAGTACGCATTCACGACACCGTGGGGAGTTGAACCCTGGTTAATGCGATATATAAATGCGCTACCACTTCAAAGGCGGATCCAGCGAGGGGTGGAGGGGGCGATTGCCCCCCCCTAGGGTTAAATAGGAAAATAAAGACGATGAAGAATATTTTATGTGTTGTTTGTTACGACTGTAATAAATAAAAGTCTTACACCAAAGTCTCTAAGTCTTGGAGAAATGCGATCCAGACGTTTTTCCACGAATCTACAAGCTACTTGCCTTTCAAACTACGTTTTCAGTAGGTGTTGCTTCAGCAGAATGCAGTTTTTTTTTTTTATCGCTGAAGAGGTGCATGCTTGGAATAACTAGGAGAGATAAAAAAAAGGAACACTTGGGTGAGAGAGCAAACTACAGTAGAGGACATCATTGTTAAAGTAAAAGGGCAGAAATGGCGATGGGCTGGGTATATTGCAAGAAAAACTGATCAACGATGGACAACAGAAATTCTGAACTGGATTCCAAGAGACCACCGAAGACCTAGAAAACGTCCTCAAACTAGATGGGTGGATGAAATAAGAAAAACAGGTTGGTGACGTGGAAAGAATTTAACTCCAGGATAGACTTGTGGAAAGCATTTGGAAACCTTCATCCAGCAGTGTTTGGTCTGGAACCGTGTTTGCTAACCTATGTTGAAAGCGAAAAACTATTATTATCTATTGACGTTGCTTCTTAAAATACTTGCGCTTGACCCTTTTTTTCCATTTCTATATGTGTTTCGCTTCATTTCACAGAAGAGAACTGAATTTACTAGGCGGAATATTAAAATTAGAAAAAGAAATGCGTTTCCATGACGGGAACGTATTTGCTACCCTACGTTGAATTTACAAGGTTGTATAAACACAACGGCTGACGCCGTTTCTTAAAATGTCTGTTCTTGAACGTTGTTCCTTTTTTTTATGTGTAACACTTCATTTCACAGAACCAGCCTGCATTTAAGCGAAAAATTAAAATTTGAAAAAACACAAAATTATGTTCCCATGTCGGGAATCGAATTTCTTAAAACGCCTACTCTCGAACATGTTTTGCCTTTTTATACATGTATCGCTTCATTTAACAGAAACAGACTTCCATTATTCAGCTGAACGTTGAAACCTAAAAAAAAAAAAGTTCTTACGTGAGATCATTACTACCATATGTTGAAAACACAAGACGGTTTTATCGACCCTGCTTCTTAAAATGTTTGCTCTTGAACGTTGTTGCCTTTCCTATATGTGTATCACTTCATTTCATAGAAACAGATGGAATTTATTAGGTGGAAACTAAAATAAATAAATAAAAAAAAAGTGCTTTCGCATGTCGGGAATCGTAGTTGCTACTCTGTTTTGAAAACAAAAGAATGTTTTCGACGCTGATTATTAAAATGCCTGCTCTTGGCCCTTTTTTTTCCTTTACAATATGTGTATCGCATCTTGTCACAGAAACAGACGTCATTTATTTGGCGGAAAAATAAAATTTAAAAGAAAAAACGGAAATGATGTTCCCATGTCAGTGATCGTACTTACCCCGTGATGAAAGCAAAAAACTGTTTTATCGGTGCCGTTTCTTAAAATGCTTTATCGTGAACGTTGTGCCCTTTCCTATATGTGTATCGCTTCATTTCACAGCGCCAGACTGCATTTATTAAGAGGAAAATTAAAATTTGATAAAAAAAATATGCGTTCACACATGTCGTGAATCGTGCTTAATAACCTGCGTTCAAATCAAAAGACTTTTATCGAGGCTTTTTTTAAAATACCCGCGCCAGTCCCTTCATTTCACAGAAGCGGACTCCATTTATTAGACGTAAAATTAATTTGAAAAAAACAAAACAAAAATGCGTTTTCGTGTCGAGAATGGTATTTACTACCATGTGTTGAATTTACGAGACTGTCTTACTGACGCTGTTTCTTAAAATGCCTGTTCTTGAACGCTCTTTCCCTTTTCTATGCGTGTATCACTTCATTTCACAGAAAAAGAATGCATTTATTATGCGGAATATTTAATTTGAAAAAACAAAAAGTACGTTCCCACGTCGGGGATCAAACTAACCTGCTACTAACGTGCGCCGAAAGCAAAAGTCGGTTTTATCGACACCATCTCTTAAAATACCTGCGCTTAAAGGTTCTTTTCTTTTCTATATGTGTGTGTGGTTCTATTTCCCAGACGCAGACTGCGTTTATTAGGCGAAAAATTAAAATTTGAAAAAGAGAGGAAATATGTGTTCCCATGTCGGGAATGGTCCTAGCTATCCTGTGTCGAATGCACAAGGCTACTCTACCGACGAGGTTTCTTAAAATGCCTGCTCTTGAAATGGTTTTGCCTTTTTATATATGTATCTTTTCACTTCACAGAAACAATTTTCCTTTATTAAACTGAACGATCAAATTTGAAAAACAAAAAAAAAAAAAATAGTCCCCTGTCGGGAATAATTCTTTTTGCCCTGTGCTAAAGCAAGAGACAGTCTTACTGACGTTGTTTCTTAAAATAACAGCTTTTAAACGGTTTTTCCTTTCCTACATATGTATTGCTTTATTTCACAGCACCAGCCGGCATTTATTAGTCCTTAAATTAAAATTAAATGCCTTCACAGGTCGGAAATCGTACTTACTACGCTATGTTGAAATCACAAGACGGTTTTACAGACGCTGCCTCTTAAAATGTCTTCTCTTAAACGTTGTTGCCTTTCCTCTATTTTCATGGGTCCATTTTGCAGAACCAGAATAAATTTATTAGGTGGAAAATTAAAATTTGAACAAAAAAAAATAAAATAAAATCGTTCGCTTCTCAGAAATCGTGTTTACTACTCTGTGTTGAAAGCAAACGACGGTTTTACAGACGGTGTTTCTCAAAAAGGCCTTTTCTTAAACTTTTTCTCCTTTTTATATGTATGTCGCTTCATTTCACAGAATCAGAATGCATTTATTGAGCAGGGAATTAAAATTTGAGTAAAAAAAAGAGAGAATTACGTTCCATGCCGGGAATTGTACTTGCACCCCTCTTTTGAAAGCAGAAGTCTATTTCATCCACGTAGTTTCTAAAAATGCACTCTTGACCATGGGTGCCGTTAGCGGGGAGACTCGTCCCCCAATGTTGGCATTAGTGTTACATATCCTCCTTCAATTTCAAACAAAATGCCTTTTAATGGTATACTGTTCCCCCCCCAACATTTTTATGCCGTCGGCGCCGATGCTCTTGACCGTTGTTTTCTTTTCTATACGTGTATCGCTTCATTTCAAAGAACCAGACTGCATTTATTGTGTGGAAAATAAATAAAAAAAAAAGAGAGTGCACATATCAAGGATCGTATTTACTACACTGTGTTGAAAGCACAGGACTGTTTAACCGACGCTGCTTCTTAAAATACTTGGTTTTGGATGTTTTTAACTTTTCTACATGTGTATCACTTCATTTCACAGAGTCAGACTGCAATTATTGTGTGGAAAAAAAAAGAGTTCATATATCGATAATCGTATTTATTATATTGTGTCGAAAGCACCAGACTGTTTTACCGACGCTGCTTCTTAAAATACTTGCTTTTGGACGTTTTTGCCTTTCCTACGTATGTATCGCTTCATTTCACGGAACCAGACAAAATCTATAAGATGGAAAATTAAAATTTAAAAATAAATAAATAATAATTACGTTCCTATGTAAGGAGTCGTACTTACTACCCTGTGATAAAACCAACAGGCCGTTTTATCGACGCCGTTCCTTAAATGCCCGTTCTTGAACTTTTTTCCCTTTTTATACGTGTATGGTGTATCCAGGGCCAGATTATTGCAAGGGCTCGCTGGGCCCGCGATAGGAGGGGCCCCAAAAGAATTTATTTGAAAATTTTATTTAACGTGATAAAATAATAAATTAATACAAAAAAATGTTTTTTCAGATTTACAATCCGAAACAATTCAGAGAAGTCATAGCTGGTATCTAATTACAACTACTATAACCACAGCTTTGAGAATTGGATAATAAAAGAGCAGAGTTTTTGAAAACACGAAATTTATGCGCCAGTTCCACACGTTATTCGTTACAATTACCAAAACTTTCACAACTTCAGGTCTTCAAGTGCATCCTTTGACATCCGATGTTAACGTGCAAGTGGAATCAGAAAGCATATTCTTACTTACATTTTTAAATGGGAATACGGGCAAGTACATTTTTCAGATATATATCCAATACGTATGTCATAAAATCCCATTTTAAATTAAATTTTTTTTTTTTTATAATGATACAAACTTTTTTGAAGGGGAAGACCTCCACTAAACTGTTTACTTAGTTTAAAGTCAAAAGATGAATAGAAAGTAAGATTTTCTCCCCTTTCACCTTCTGAATTCATAGAATGTGGTCACTTCTGGAAGAAGAAGAATTTTTAATATCCTTTGAATCTAGATAAATTTAGCATTGAGTTATGGGGAAAACAAGTTTTGAGAAAAAGCTGTCTATCAGAGATGTTTTGCTGTACATAGCATTAAAACAATTGCACAGTAACTTATCTTTATTTTCACTTTAAAGCCAAAATTACACATAATTATAGAATATATATACTTATATTCCAAATTCATATATTACAATCTTTTTAAAAAAAAAATGAAGCAATAGCAAAATGGATTGTTTCTTTTTGGGTGTTTTTAAGTAAAATTTACACATCTTAGTAATTTCTTATGCACAATTCTTATAATATCAAGGTATATTTTCTAAAAAAACAGCAGCAATTAAACACCATACACAAAACAGTAAATAAAACAATAATTACAAAAAATAGCAACTAAAATCGCAAGGCATATACATTAGCCTATTGCAAAATGAGCTCTTAAAGACAATACTGTTCATAAAAAATCAAATAACTTTATGTCAAAATAATTACAACATTGCACTCTTTAATGTTTTCAATACAAAAGTGATGAACTTTTTAATAAATCAAATTTACAAAAAATTATCACAGTATAGCGATTTTTTTAACAAATACAAAAGAATAGAATGTACACAAATCTAGCAAAATTATTAAAATCAACTATGCCACATGAATAGGTTTGTGGTACTGCAATCCATATCCAAGAGTACACTGAATTACATGGCCTGGACACACTGAGCAGTTCATCAAGATCGAAAATATGGGTACTGTCAGCTACAGTAGCTTACACTGATCTCTGGCATCAACAAGGGATGGCTAGCCCATACCTTGGTGATGGCTTGGTGTCACCTGTTTCGGACCATCCTTGATGGGCTTTCTCTTGCACAAAAAGATTAGCATACCAGCATTGTTGTTTTGGAGATGCTAATATTAAGATGTCTTGCCATAATGGCCTGGCTTTTGTTAAATTGAATACATTCTTCGCTTCTTGAGACAAAATTTTGCAAAAAGAAAAACTGTAAATTTTGAGACGAAATATTTACTGAAAGATCTTTGACCCAGAATATTGTTTGATATCATGAAATGTGACATTTTAACATGGGGGAAAAAGCAAAGGTTTTATTCGATTTCAACAAAGGCTAGATCGTTTTGGCAAGATGCCTTAATATAAGTGTCTCCGAAATGATACTGGTCAGATACTGATTCCGTGGAGTAGTTAATACTTATTAAAGAGCAGTCCAAAATAAATGACATTTTGAGTCATCAACAAGGCACAGATCCGCCATGCCTCTTTGATGTTGGCACAGGCTATCCCATTTTGTTTGCAGCGACAGGGGGTATACCATGGCTGTAATTATTCATAATTTCGATTTTGGTGGAAGGTTAAATGTGCCTTAACCATACAATTCAGCGCACATTCTTGGTTATGAGTCTTAGTTGTCGCAGATTCATTCATGTGCCTTGCTGGTTTTAATGCTTTGGCTGATCAGTATATATTTATGCATATATAATGCCATGGATAAATTTCATGCCCCAATGACAGAAAATAATTTCCCCAAACCACAAATGTCAAAGTGAACTGTTATATTTACTAATTAAAGTCTATTCACTTTTAAATTCATGCACTCTTACTGAGGGAGAAAAAAGGAACTGAATTATTCTATAATCACAAAAGCTTTTAATAAATGAAATGATTAAAAATTAAGTATGCTTTATTCCACAAAAGCAATATAAAAATCTAAATACTTCAGAAAATTTAATAAAAAATAATTAGCATAAGCTAAAAAACATCCGATAAACATTATGCTTCTATATACCAATTTATCCTAAAAAATATTTATAAATATATTTCTTAATTATAAAAAAATACATGTATAAATTTAAACGTACTACAGGCACTTGTAACGAACATAGAATAATTGTGAACTTTTATAACGAAAAGGGGTGCCCACTGGACCCTTGATAAAATTCACATAGAATACGTTACTTTCATATTAGTAGCATTGTAATATATCACATTATATATATAATAGCACCTTCAACTTCTAAATATTTCAGAAATTCAATCTGTCATGACAGATAACAGTATTTAAAATGCAATTACATTCACAAGTCGCTTACATCTTTTTAATAATTGTAATTTATTAGTATAGTACTCTGTGAAAACTAAATGAGAATAAAAATCAGCAGCCCAGATTATTTTTTCCTTTCTTTTTAACATGCTGGTTTTGTATATCCTATTAAAATAACTATATGGTGGCAGAAGAATGGTATAAAATTATTTAGATTTTATTACAGCCACACAACTTCCATGTCAATAAATTACAGCAAAATGAAAACAACCACTATCATCAACGATGTATTCAAGAAGTATAATGAAAATTCCTACAATTGTGTGTATGTGGATGAGATATTGAAATCAAGTTGAATTTACATCAAAATGTTACAATATTTTAATATTGAATAATTCACAAAACAGATTGATGATACAGTCATAAAACGCTTTATTCTCAATGCACAACAGCTTTTATCTTTCTTACAAGATGATTTTACTTGTCTAAGAAACAAAACACTTCATTGATAGTATTATCAAACAGAATTACCAAACTTTGAAACTTATTTTAAACACAAAACCAACAATTAGTTCCGTTTTTTCAATTCTAACTTCGTAATATTCATATTACTTATACAATATCGTTAGCATGTATTATATAATGTATGATTAATTATATTATAATACTGAATTACATACACATGTACAGAGATTTTAACTTATGAGATGTGCCATATCTAGATTCAGTGGCGGATTCAAGTTTTTGAGGCCCCCAGTAAAATAGTTCAAAAGGATCGTCTACAAGAGAACATGTCTCTGGAGGCCCTTGGGCTGCAGCCCCTGAAGTCCATGCATTAATCTGGCACTGTTTAGATTATTTAAAAAGAATCTTTTGAACATTAATATGAAAGTAATTCAGGTTTAAAACATAAAACAAACACAAAAAGTGAATTATAATCTCCCTTAAAAAAAAAAAGACAGACTAATCAATTTATTTTGTAGTGCAAGGATAGGTAAGATTATACTGTACTAGTACCTACAGTTTCTGTGGGATCCAGATGTCTAACCTGGAGAACAAAACCATGGAATATGAATTAATACAAAAAATGGCAAACATTTGTTAGCAGGATTCAAACCTGGTTTTTCCTCCACAAAGGACAAATGTGTTGTCTCCATACCACCACACACAGGGTTCCCATTAACATTGGACAAAATTCTCTGACCAATCACAAACAAAACTTTGAACTGAACTTCGATTTCGAGGCTTCAAATTCATGTGGTAATTAGCTATTCAGAATAAAAGGAGAAAGTTGGGAAGATTTTCCTTGACTTTTAGGAACAATTTCAAATCCCATGTTCTCCAGGTGTATGGGAACCATGCATACAGCTGGCACTGTTTACAAATTATATACAACAAAGGTTGGAACTCCTCCCTACTTTTTTTTCCAAAAACATTTTTTTTGTTTAACTAGTTTTATTTTTAAATTAGGTTCTTTTAGTGAACACTATTTTAATAATTATTTTCAGAAACTTCATAATTTTAAGTACCTTCAGAAACAATGTAGTGCTATTTTAATTAATAAAAATAAAATTTTTTATGCCTTTTACTAATCTTGTAAACGTAAAATTATTACAGAAAACAAACCTTTTTCATTAGACATATTAAAAAAAACAAACTACCATGCATTTTTTTCATTCACAATTTGGTGTGGGTGTATTTATGCAAGTGTCAAAGATCAGAATCTGTAGAAGAAATAATGCAGTAAAATAATTTAGCATAATTTTATATACATATATTAGGGATCGATCGATGGCGAATTTTTACGGATTGTTCAATTTCGTACCATCGGCGATGCAGATTGAAAAACAGATTTTTTTTTATATTCCATCGGCCAATTGCTGATGTTTTCAATTATTAATCAGTAAAATTTTTAAAGATTACATTATGATATGAACATCAATATTTATGAAGGATGTTTTCTTGTAATTAACTTTTGTTTTCCCCCACATACTCACTGGCTTTACACTTTAGTCTATTTTTTCTTCTCAATTTCTCGTTATCTGATAACCCAAAACTTTGCAGTTCAGGTTTTTGCGTGGGTACATATATATAAAAATTACATTTTCATGTTCAGTATTTGCTGAATATATAAAACAAATTTCACGTTTAGTATGTCATGCAAAATATAAAATCCGATGAAAATGAAACAACCAAGAATCCACAATCGTATTCAACGGGCAGATAAAGCAGGTGTAACAGCTACTAGGAAAATCATGGGAAACAGCACAACCCTTTAACGTACTGTGAACTTCAAGCCAAAACTAAAACGGGAATTTACCTTTGGAGTAATCTAGAAATATACTCAAAATTCAACTTCATCACATGTAAGGCACACATGTAAGGTCTTTTTAGATACACAAAAATTTGAAAGACAGAAACTACACAGTAAGAATCACAAAGACACGTCATAAAGAAAAGGTGAAATCCTACACTCCTCAAACATAGACAGGGCTGTCCCCAAAGGGTAAGCGATGTGTGTGCCGCATACCTTCAAGAAAGTTTTTGTATTTGCTGGTTTTTGGGCAACTTTCAACAAAGTTCAGTCTTTTTTTTTTTAGTCATTTACAAACTTGAATGTAAACAAATGAGGAAAAACATCCTGTGAATCCCCCAAGCCTCAAAATAATATCCTGCGTACGGCCAGGTGAGGAATGAAAAACTGATGACAGTGGCAAGTGACACCTTGGGCTTGGATAGACGATAGACGACCAGTCAAATGCCAGTCAGCAAAGCGCAGTGATGTCAGCAAGTCCAGTAACCCCGCAATTTCAATACTCTTCAATTAAGACAGCACCGCAAACTCTCAATAATTTTCTTCAGGACAGCCCTGTATATAGAACAGCGATGCCCAAAACTGAATTCATCACTGTTCAATTTTGGATCTAGAGAAAAATAAGTCCCATGAATAGCAAATTTCTATACCAGTAGGCCATAGAGAAAAAGTTTAAAATGCAAAAATGGCATCATTTGATATGTTTACAAAAATGTAGAAGGCGCTTGCGGATTGAAGCTAAGAAGTTGGTGGTGGTGGTAAAGCCAAAAATCCCAATCTATTTCCTCAATTTTTATCAAGGGAAAAAAAAATGTAAAATTGGCCAATGGCTAATACAATCAGCCAATTGACCGATGATTTTAATTTTTTTAATCAGCTGCCAATGCATAAAAACATTAATAAATTGGCCCCGATCTATTGGTTGATCCCTAATATATATATAAAGGGGGCTAGGCTAGTACCTGTGCCATCACCCAAATCTTTATGTAAAGCTATTATGCTAAAATAAAGAAATAATTTAAAATTAAATTTACTTTAATCATTCAGACTGTGATTACAAAAAGAATTTCAATCAAATAGTTTAAATAAAAATAAACGCTTTGAGTCTTTATCTAATCCTAGTCCGTTGCACAGTTTAGATTGGACAAGTCCAAGTGTAGAAAATATTCTTTTTACACTAGCAGATACTATTTTTTGGACTTTTGCTATTAAAAGCTGTTTGAACACCTTGAAAACTTTATCATTAAAATTACTGATGATATTTTCTTAGCTCTTTTGCCATTCATAGTGTCACTTGGTTTATTATGCCAGGTTAAAGAGAAATTTTTAAAAAGGTAAACTTTTTACAAAAAATTTTAACTAGCAAAGGCATCAGTGAATTTATTGGATACCTTTCCTTGCAAAAAAGTAAGCATCCTCTATCTTTTTCTTAATTCTAGGCCTTCTTTTGGATTTAACAAATATGTCAAAAGAATGGACAGAAGTCACAGCATTTTATATCCATAAAACACACAATCATCAATGGAAATACGTTTGATGTAAATGTACAGAGCAGATTACACCATATAATTCTTCTAGGAATACAGTGCCTTTCTTTGGACAACCTTCCCATATTTCTGTTTGCATACAATTTACTACTATTATTGCATCATATAATTTTAAGATGTAATCTTTAATCATCAAATGATGTTATTAACCATTATAGCATTTTATAAAAATCAGTATCTCTCGTAATATATTTTCTACCATTTTTTGTACTGTTACTATTTCCTGCTATTTAAACACTACACTAATAGCTTATTTTATTTAATATATAGAACTTCTAAATTAATTATAGGACAATATGAACATAAAAAAATCATTATCAATACATCAGGGACAGTTCAAGTATTATGTAAGCACCTTGGATTTTTTTTTGGGGGAGGGGTTTTGAAATGGCCAAAATATTGTTTACGTGATACTTGAACTTAGTATAACTATTATAAAGAGATCAAAAATGGGAGAAAAAAAACGACAAACATTTGGTTTAAACCGGGCAATTCTGTACATATACCATTTTACACTGGAAGCTAAAGTACAAAAAAAAAACAAAAAAACACAAGGAATACTACAGACGAATTATGCACCAGCGATTTTAAAAGGAATACTTGTACACAATAATGAATTGATGATTTATATATGAAACAATGATAGAAACAGTTAAAACTGGTTTTATTAAATCGATGCTATTTTTTTTATTAAATTTCATACGCTATCAAACATAAAATTAATCCACAAGCAGGCACGCAGGGTGTTTCATACCCCATAACTTAAACTTGTGAAAAAGAAACGTCCACCCTTGCTTCTGAAACTGGCCAAACTCTTCCCTGTTGCCTTCAAAGTCACAATCTTTGGGGTAGGGTAACAAAGTGGAAATGCCACTTATTGTTCCCTGTAAAATTGGACGTTTTTAATGAAATAATGCTATATAATTATATGAGGATGCAAAGCACCCCATGCGCATCCTTGCGTTCCTCTAATCGGCACATCTTCTTGCGGGTTAAGTACTTTATTGTCATCAAATATTTGATATCAGGTCATTTAATTTAGCCAGACAAACTCCCAATGCAATTAACTTACTGTAATATAAGAACACCATGTGAACTGCAAACTACCCTATTGAAGTTAAACCCTAATTTAATGAATGTCTATTTTTCAATTTAGTGATTCTTGTTGGACGCTGAATTATTTACGAATTTCTACATATATTCCATTTAACACAGGTTTTTAGCAGGATCTTGCAACTTTGTTAAATAGAGATTCAACTGTATACAAGTGCAGTATTATAACGATGTGCTTAAATAATACTAAAATAAAAATAATATTCTCAATTATAAACAATACAGTGCTTTGGTCTTTATATGACAGGGCATTTAGATCCTACATAAAGTAGAGTATGAATTCCTTAAAGGTGAGCACTATACTAATATATTTGGGATCAATATTTATTAAAAAACATATTCTGTGATAAACATTCTATATCCTACGAAGAGTGCTCTCATTGGCTGATCGAATGTTTACTGCAATGGAATCTGCCCTTTAGAAATTTTAAGTACTATTTAGACTGAATTCTTGTAATTTTATTTTTCAATTAAAAATCATATTATAATGAACCAGGGATATGCAAGGTTTGAGATTTAGTAAATTGGAAAGAGCTATATTTTTGATAAATAAATTCATTGGAACCAGCATGTAAAACACAGTTTTTGATTTTTTATTCATTATTAAAAATATTTGGATTGGTGCATTTATTGCCATAGGTGAACATTCGGCGGTTGCCACCCTTCATTTTGGTGGATTAACTTGGCATTTTGAAGTAACGAAGTTGCAGTATTAATGTGGAAGATATTTTCCCTTTTCATACGGATTAGGCATCGCATTTAATGAAGGTGTAATTTTTTTTTTCGTACTGGAAAGCAATACTCTTCACATATATTATACCATGATTTGAAAACATTATTTACATATAAGAAAAATGCAGGATGTTATTAATATTTTTCAGTCACTTTTAAATTTGGAAATTGAGAAATATCAATTTAAAATTACGACAATTAATGAGAATCAGCACTCACAAAGTAAAATTTTCATGCCAAAATTTGAGGAAATTATTTTAAATAACTCGGCATTTGAAGAGGAAGTGACATTGCATTTCAAAAACGAAAATGACTATTGTAATATTGATGATGAAATAAATCCTACGACAGAATTTGATAAGAAATGCGAGACAGAACATTTTACTTTACCTCAAATGAAGGCTGTAATTAATTTTTATGACTGGTGTAAAAGCAATAAATTTTAGCAAACAAAGCAGCGTCATAAATGTATCCACGATCAGAAGCAAATTACTCATTTAAAAAATTATATGTCAAAATGTGATACACGCAAAGATAAATTTAAAACTCTAAAGGAAATGTTACAATCGAAATTTCATCGTATTCAAAGTCATAGTTTACCAGTTCGTGATAGTAATTTAAAAATATGGGCCACTAACATTGCAAAAGATTTAAATATGAAATATCTAGTAGCTTTATCAATAAATTAAAGTAAGCAAATCGAATCATTTCATGAAAAATAAGGAAATATACTACTGTCCGATCACTTCATGATGTTGAAACTAATGAAAACAAAGCTATGGAATTTGTTTTATAAACAAGAGATTTAATTTCAAGCTGTAATATACGGAACAAGTGCTTAATGCAGATCGGAGTGGGTTTCAGTACTTCATCCCAAGCGACATAACGCTTTCTATTAAGGGTGAAAAGTAAGCTGAAAGGGAAATTGTTATGTTTACATGAACAGTTAGGAAAATTTGGTCCAAAGGTTCAAAAAACATTACGTCGCCCTAATAAAATTTTTATTACATGCCCCAAATCAGGGAAAAATGGGAAAAGATACTATGAAGGAATGGGTTACCAACTGCCTCAAACAACTTTTAAGTCCCCCTTTATATATTCTATTGGATTACTGGACCGGATCGACAGATAATGCAACATACAGTGAACTTCCAAACAGTTACATAAAATGACAAATCCCACTTGGCACAACAGCTCTTGTGTGCAGCCCCTAGACGTTTATTTTTTTCAGAGAGTACAAATTTTTTATAAAAGTATTGTGAACTTTGTTTTTATAAATGAAATTGCAATTAAAATAACTGATAGTAGTGAAATAATTTAGCCACATTCTTTAGTTTACAACCAGTTGCAATCTAAGAAATATCAAACAGTTCTTCGTTATCCATGGTCCAAATGTAACTATAATGATGGTGACATTAAAAAACCTGGCAATGTATCTTCAATTTCATTTAAAATGATTACAATGTATGTAATTTTCAGTCATGTGGACAATTTTCATTTATTAAATGCACTCACTGTAATGTTGATTTCTGTTTCTAACATTTGTATGTAGAGTATTATTATCACCTAAAGTGTAATCATGTATAATTTTTCAGTAACATGCAATACAAACCAAAAATCAAACATTCAATGTACTGCCTTATAAATTACATTGGTGAAAAAGAAACGAGTAATTGTACATATGTTCTTTTTTCATAAGCCACGTTTGTTTGTTTTTGAAAATGTGTCGGTTTGTTTTTAACTCTCTAAAAAGCAAACGAAATTATGTATGTAGTTATAAATTTCGTGTTATAAAGTCAAAATGTTCTTATTTTTGTTATTAAAAATAATATATGGTAATTATGTTTAACAGAATACAATATATTACATGTGTGCATGTCATAAATAACGTAAGTACGGATCGAGGTTCGACTCACACTTACATTAAAGGTAATCACATTTTATAAGATTTCTTATAACCGAAAATACAGAACAGTGGAAAGAGGGCGAGGTGATAGCAAAACTTTTTTCTGTGGTAACATAGAACGTGATTTTTTTTTCGCCGATAATGAGCAACTTCGAATTGCGGCAATCATAACTACCACTTTTGCGCCAGTTCTGCAAATGAGCTTGGCTGAAAACTGGCAAATGCGCCAATTCAAGGATTTTTAATAATGAATAAAAAATCGAAAAATGTGTTTTACACGCTGGTTTCAACGGATATATTTATCAAAAATATAGATTTTTCCAATTTACTAAGTCTCAAATCTGGGTGCAATTGGCAGTTAAAATGCATCCGCAGTAAATTGGAAAAAAAAATTGAAGAGAATGCAGTTGTATCTTGTGTCAGCAAAATTATAATTAAAATATAGCTATTATCTGACATCTGCATATCATTATGCAAATTACTTGGAAAAGTATTTTAATCAAGCAAAGTTAAATAATAAACAAGACGGACTCTGAATATATATATATATATATATACACACACATATATATATATGAACCTGGTGGTCCAGAACTCTACCGATAAAATAAGGTGGACGGCAAAGGATGCTCTAATAAGCCATATTTGGCGAAATCTCCATGTCTGCAAATGGGTTAGTTTGGCTGTAGAGCGTAACCACTGTTTACGTCTTTATCCTTGTTATATAGGCGATTACAGCAAATAAAATTTTTTTTTTAATGCATAAATGAAGTGATTGACCTAATAATATAGCACAGACAAAAAATCCACAATTCCCTTTCTGATCCTGATCTGTGTTACTGTGTAGTGAAAATAAGCCTAAAAATGCCTTTCTTAACACACTGGAAAAGAGTTGGGAACTGCCAAGTATGTGTAACAGGTGAAGAACATCAAAATAAAAATTTTTTGTTCAGTGAGTTTTTTTTTCCAAAAATTAGCCATTCGGGCACTACAGCAAATTTAGTATTTGCATCCACTCGGTTCAAGGTTTTCACAAATGGCTACAATGCGCCATTTCAAAAATTTTTAAAATTATTTAATGTCAACAGACGTCGGGCTCTCTCTGGCGACTTTCTAAAATCAGTTAAATTCACCGGAATTGTATGTGTAGAATCCATGGTCGCAACTGAAGCGGTGGATTCTAGAGATATATTTCTCGTGAATTTAAGTGATTTTAGAAAGTCGCCAAATAGAGAGAGGGAGACTGGCGTCCGTTGACATTAAATAATTTTAAAAATTCTTGAAATGGCACATTGTAGCCCTTTGTAGAAACCTTAAATGCAGGATCCAAATACTAAATTCACTGTAGTGCCTGAACGGCTAATTTTAGACAAAAAGGCACTGAATAAAAATTGTTTATTTTGATGTCCTTCACCTGTTGCTCATAGTTGGCAGTTCACAACTCTTTTCTAGTGTGCTAAAAAAGGCAGTTTTAGGCTTATTTTCACTATATAGTAACACAGATCAGGACAAACTGAATTCCGAATTTTTTTGTCTCTGCTGTATTATTAGGTCAACCCATTTATGCATTTTTTTTTTTTATTGCTGTAATTATGTACGTAGCAATGACATGGATGTAAACAGTAGTTTGGCAAGACAAAATTTTCTGGCTTTTTTACCGATATTTGCATTTATTTACGTGTATTTATTATTAAATAAGCACATGTGTGCAAAAATTTAAATAAAATCAGTATTTTAAAAAACACTGGGGATTTTAGACGAAATCTCCGAAAATCGGACGAAATCGTTTTCCGACCAGAAGATCGATAAAAAATCGGAAGGATTGGCACCTATGATATATACAGGGTGTCAAGTCAAGACTACATAAACTCTGCACAGCACGATTCCTTGCAAAATTCTAAGCAAAAAATGTTAATGTGAAAATGCTGAGAAATCCATACTATTTTTGAGTTATCAATATTTTAAGTCCAGCCAATGAGAACAAAATTTGGCGATTTGCGATGGAACCATGATACACTTCCAGTCATTCAAACATTTTAAAAGTCGAACCCAGTCCAGCGGACTCTAAGACTGGAGTGGTTACTACTGGATTATTGAGGTACACATGGCTGGCACTACATATTATGTCACTCAGGGCAAATGATAGTTTTGCAGCCCCAAAAAGATTTCATTGTTTTTTATAACAATCCCATTTTACTGCCCTTAAAAATTTGCCACCCAGGGCGAATGCTCGGTTCATCCCACCTTGACATCAGTTTGTGGAAAAGCTTCCTCCAGCATCTCACCCCCTGTAGCTAATGAGTAGGCTACAAAAATGTGAATAATCAGTGGTGATTGTAAGTCCAAACCAGATTTCTGAACATTCCAGAAAAGTCCCTGAAAAATTACATAATATTTTTGGTAAAGACTTTGATTTATGAAGGAATATGAAAAGTTATAGGAAACAAAAGAAAATTTTTACAATTTTTTGAAAAGAAATTCCGGAACACAATCACCCCTGAATAACAAATAATTTTTTTAAGAGTAGAACCCTGGCCATTCGAAATTTGCTTAAAACGAAATTATCTATACCAGCGGTTCTCAACCTATGCTCTGCAAAACCTTCTTAAGTGCTCTACATGCTCAAAATTAAGAAAAAAAATCGCTGGATTGAAAATTTTCCAGTTAAAGGATGTTTTGTTACTGTTTTTCATTTATGTTCATGTAGTGCAGTAGTAAGTTCCTCATTTCTCTGAAATTTGTGAGAAATATAACATTTCAAATAAAATTTGAAGTTTTACATGCTTAAAAATACCTTCCATCTTAATACTGCCATCATTCGGTTTAGTACCTCTGGTGGTGTAAATAACGTTGCCCTTACAAGAAAAGAAATGAAAAAAAAAGTGGCCTATAAGAAAATCTACCATTATATAATGAAATGTTGATTAACAACTTGAAAAATATGGTTAAGTAAAAGCAGCCAAAAATGCACCTTTGGCATAAGGTCGACGATTGTGCACCGTGATGTAAATAAGTTGAAAACTGCTGTTCTATACTACTTATTAAGTGCCCACTTAAAAAAAATGCAAGCAGGTTATTTGTTATTTCCGTTAGACAAAGTTTGAATGAGTGGGGTTTGTTATAAACGATTTCCAATGTATGAGAGTTTTTGTCAAAAATTATTAAACGAGTGTTCATTTAAAAATAATTAAACAAACTGTATAAAAGGTCATTTCAGTTAAGCAAAGTTTAGATGACCGGGGTTCTACTGTTAAAAAATTAGGAGCATTTTATTTACATTTTGCAGTTTACTCATTATCTACAAGGGGAGAGATGTTTTGGAGGGGCTAAATGCCCATGGACCAAATATTCTTGGCGCCGCTCTGGAGATACATACTTTAGATTAAAATAGCTCTTTACTCTCAAAAGCTTGCCTATCTCTGCCTAATTAGTTGAAAGTTAGTTATCATGCCAATAGTTTATACAATTTTTTTTTCAATCTACACAAATTTAAATGTTAATGCAAAATATTAATGTAAATTGTAAACTCACACCTTTAATTTGTTATTTTTTAAATTTCTTTAAAATATCAATATTACATGCTTGTGTGTGTTTGCTAACAGAAGCAAAAACTTTTTTTTTTTTTGCTAATTATTTGTATGCATCTATTTTTAGCATCATTTACTGATACTTGGCGAAAAATGAAATCTCAAAAGGTTACCATACTAAGACCACTGATTGTATGATGTAACTTCTGTAGTATTGGCTGGGAAAGAAAAATTCGCATGGGCATTAGCTTTCAAAGCAAAATTATGGAATAAACCACCAGAAACATTTATTCCATGCCTTTTCAAAAACAAGATTTCTTCAATTCGTTTCAACCTCAGCTTGAAAGGTGTTAACAAATGAAAACACCATGAAATTAGTTAAACTACAAACCTTAATAACTAAAAAAACATGCATTTCTCAGCATTTTCGCATTAACATGTTTTGCTTTGAATTTTGTAGAATTACACTGTACAGAGTTTATGCGATCTTGACAGGACACTCTGCATATATATATACAAAATATTGAATAAAAGATATGCCAACTTACATGCAAAAGAAAATGAAATAATCATCTGAAATAGTCAAGGACCAACACTTTCCATATAAAAATCAGTTGTTTTTTTTAATCTCACATAGATTAATAATGGGGATTATCCTTGTTTTAGGTATTAGATATGAGCTCAAAATATAAACCAGTTGTAGTGCATTTCACAGATATATTTCATGGAAATAGATATTAATAATCATAATTTAGTATAAAAATATTTTTACTTTCATATTAGAAATAAAATCTGCAGAGGTTGACATACCACAATATATTTACACAATATCTTGATGGTTTCATAAGTGTTATATTGATAAAATACACATTTTTAAACCTAGAACACAATTTGCACAGAGATTTTAAGTATTTCAGGAAGACTTCTGAACATTTTAGAACATATTAGATTTAAAAAAAAAAAAAAAAGATGAAACATGGAAAATCACTGTAAATTTAAAACTAAATAAACCTAATGCATAACATAAGAACAAGAAAACAGTACAAAAATATGTATTCTGAAAATTATTTTACAAAACAAGAAGCCTTAGTGATATGTTGTGAAGCTACAACTATTGTGAAAAATATTTTTAGGAAGCACAAAAGTCTCAATGTACACATAAACTAAAATAATATACAAAATATTCATTGTATAATGTGAAAAAAATAATACATTTTAAAGTAATTTAATTCTAATACATAATAAAACAACGCTTTTAGGAAGTCAAAATATTTATGTCAAAATTGAGTTCAAGCTACGCGTTTCGGGCGATAGATGTTCGCCCTTCTTCGGGAGTGAACACGTGCAATATCGTCAACAAACGAGGTTGATTCGCGGATGTAACTGGAATTGAGTTATTAAGTGAAATGTTCACTTCCAAAAGTAGGAAGTCAAGTACTACGTGGTTTTTGTAATGGCCACTCTTCCCAGAAATTACCAAATTGTGGAAAAGTTGGCTGTCTGTTAGTAGAGGTGGCAATTATGACGGGACTATGGATTAATATCAGAAGGAGTTAGGTGGAGTACATTTCGCCAAGCTGAGCTGAAGGAAGGGGTTGAGCTGTGGTCATTCACAATGGAATCACGAACCATGTTAATGAAGAAAGCTTCGGCGAAGTCCAGTTCAAGTGGTGAATGAGGGTGGTGAATGATACGAGCGTCGAAAAAGTTAAAGCGATGGTTGTGTTCGTGGCTGTGAACAGCAATGGAT
>QLNU02015360.1:186989539-187023873 GCA_006491805.2 Dysdera silvatica | reverse complement strand
CTGTTCACAGCCACGAACACAACCATCGCTTTAACTTTTTTGACGCTCGTATCATCCACCAACCTCATTCACCACTTGAACTGGACTTCGCCGAAGCTTTCTTCATTAACATGTTTCGTGATTCCATTGTGAATGACCACAGCTCAACTCCTTCCTTCAGCTCAGCTTGGCGAAATGTACTCCACCAAATTTCTTCTGATATTAGTCCATAGTCCCGCCATAATTGCCACCTCTACTAACAGACAGCCAACTTTTCCACAATTTGGTAATTCTGGGAAGAGTGGCCGCACTACAAAAACCACGTATTACTTGACTTCCTATTTTTGGAAGTCAACATTTCACTTAATAACTCAACTCTAGTTACATCCGCGAATCAACCTCGTTTGTTGACGATATTCCACGTGTTCACTCCCGAAGAAGGGCGAACTTTTATCGCCCGAAACGCGTAGCTTGAACTCAATCTTGACATAAATACGCTTCTAAAACGTTGTTTTTTGTGTCTTATTTATATTGCGTATTGTTTCGTCGAATATTTCCACGTAAATTAAATTTATAAATTAGATTTAAAAATTGCACAGCATTTCAGGAAAATGTAAGTACAGTGGACTCCGTTTAATATGATCACATAACGTTATCATTCATTTATTGTTATTGGAACCATCAAGTCCCAAACACTCATATAAAGATGCATTGCAAAATAATCGCTTACTGTAATCAGTATTTCAGTTAATATTATCACTGTAGATTATATGTACATTTCCCCTTTTTTCTTTCAATTTCCTTGAAAGGTATACAGAGGCGCCATTTGGCTGACATCAACCTACGTGCGTTACCGACACTAGGATGGACTAGCTTGTGGCGTCAATAGTTCTTGGAAGAGGGCCAAATAGTTTGCTTGTCAGTCAGTAAGTATCAAATTAGGTAAGAGGTGGTCATCTTTTTTTTTCCCATTCTAAGCAGTTGCCACAAGCTAGCGTTTTCGACTTTCACTAAAATGATGGGATCACAGAAAAAACAGAAGGATTTGAACCTGAAAGAGAAGATTACAATTTTAGAACAGTACATAAGTTACCCAAAATTAATCCAAAGAATGCAGTTTTGCAGTTGAAAATTTCTCTACTGCTTCTATAAAAATTTGTAAAAAATCGTTACGATCTTGAAAAACAAGAAAAATTGAATGAAAACACAGTCTGTAAGAGAAACCATAGAGGAAAAGATGAAAAAGTCAAACAAGCAGTGGAACTTTGGTTCACGAATGTTTGCGAACTGAATGCTACCATTAGTGGTTCACTTATATGAAATATGACTGAAAAACTGGTGTTAAAAATTGGAAAGACAAACTTCATTGCAACAAGTGGCTGGTTCAGTTATTGAAAGAAGCAAGAAAATATAGTGAAAATATGGAACACATACAGAGCAAAAAGATGCTGACATTCCAGATGCGGAAATATGGATCAAAGAAGAAAGCCAAAACTTGCTTCACTGTATTCACCTGAAAATGTTTACAATGCTGATGAAACTACACTTTATTTCAGGGCATTGCCCAAGCATGCATTTTTATTCAAAAATGAAAGCACCAAAGAATGCAAGTTATCCAAGCAGCATATTACTGTCCTTTGTTGAATGAGCATGACTCATGTTAAAAACAAAACAAAACCTCTTAGTGATTGGAAAAAGTAAGAACCAACAATGTTTCAAAAATGTGAAAAAACTGGCAGTGGAATACTATGCCAACAAAACAGCTTGGATGACTGTCCTTATATTAAGTGATTGGTTATGGGCATAATAAAAAGTTAACACACAAAATTCTTCTGCTCATTAATAACTGTACAGTCCAGATCATAAATGTGTCCAATAAACACATCAAAGTGGGAGTTTTTCTACCTGTGAATACTACATAACTAATCCAACTTTGTGATCAAGTAATCACTCGAGCACTCAAAGCTTATTACCATTGAGAATTTTTACAATTGATAGAGGACACAGACCAATCAATCACATGTAAATAATTTGGCGAATAAATCTTTTGGAAGCTTTATATCTTTTGACGATGCCATGGGATAAAGTGTCTCCAGATGCAATTCGCAACAGCTTTGCTCATGGAGAATTTATAAAAACAAAGTAAGAGGCATTTTAGAAGAAACTGTCGAAGGTGATCCCCCATTTGATATGAATATCGGAAATTTCAAAGAATGGATGGTAATTGACGAAAGTATTCCTATCAGCTGCCCCACTGACTGAATCTGATATTTGCGAGGCTGTTCATGAATCAAACAAAGAGCTAATGGATGAAAATGAATCTGACATTGACGGATATGAAACAAGCACCTTAGCCTTGAAACAAACAACAAGTCCTGAGATCAGAGAAGCATTAAGAATTTTATGACTTGGTGTGAAGAATGGGTCCACTAACTTTTGAAAACAGTACGAATATGAAAATTTCATTAAAAAACTTATACAGAAAAATTTAAGTAAATGACTATAAGTGAGATTATAAAATACAAGCAAGTATGTACATTTAATCTAGAATTCGATTAAAAAACATGTTTTTTCCTTGTCATTTAGTTATTACAATCACTTGGCTATTATTATCAAAACAGCCTTGTACAAACGTGATCACATTAGGCACAGTCCACTGTATAACAAAAAATTCTAACCCACACCACAAAAAAAGGAGGTAAGCATAGCAAGAGTTAAATGTAATAATTGGGATACAATTTTAAAATACTCATAAGTGTTAACATAAAATCATCTCAGAGATCCGAATTAAGTTATAATGCTTTTCTTTACAGCAATATTAAATCTGCATATACATATTTTTTAAACATCCAAAAGAAATATTGAGAACTCAAACACAGTATCAATTTTTGAAATATAATTAGTTAACTAAATAAACTGAAGTTTATCTAATACATTTAAATGGAGTAAAAATTATATAATATTTCTTTCATAACAAGCTACAATAAATTTACTAAATATGAAAGACTTATGACATTTCATTTAGATTCGATTTACAGAACAAAAATTAAGCTTAGGGAAACTCCTCCCTTCTTTTGGTAACATAATCAAAACTAATGCCACTTCAATTTTAAAATGTATGTATGGTTTTGTTTTATTGTTTGCCAAAAATTATATAAGCATATGTTAAAAATGACCAAAATTCTTATTTACATAACACTTTTACTACATCAAACAAAAATAACATCTAAATCTACTTTAACATTACACTACAAAAATGTTATTGGAAAATGTATGTTTTAATGAGGTTCATTTGAATCATTATGCTTATTTAAACATTAATTTCTATATATTTCGCATTTATAATCATCATATAAAAGGTTGGAACATTTGAGTTGAACAAGTTCTACAGGAAGCAAGAGAATTTGAGAAGTCATTCTAATTAATGCCACATGACTAGTAAGACCTCACAGGTATTCCAAGATCGACTGCTAAAAATTATAAATGTACATATATTAATTTGATATACCACACAGCATATAAATTATGCTGTAAAACTTTGAAACATGTTTTTCATGCACAAACTATGTTTTTAATATATAAAATTTAAGGAATACGAAAGCCAACACAGGATTTATGGGGATAAGAAAGTAAAGCCTGTGTCCTCTGCACACTGAAATTAAAAAGAGGGAAGCATGTTCTGAATTTTTAATGATTAATAATTCAAAAATTCATGCATTAATGAAACTGGGATATAATTCAACTGAACAAATAAATGTCATCAAATGCAAATTAAAGCAAATTTGAAAATATTTTGTAATCCTAGAAATGTTTGTGTTTTAAGGTGCATGGGTAGTTAAGATTATGCCGAACCTAAGTTACTTAGGGAACTAAACCCTGGACTATGTTGGGCAGAAAAACAGACGCATTATTCTACAGTACCACTGAAATGAAACTCGGGTGAGCAACAAGATAGAAATATATGTTACCACTATGTTACCCAATGACATGCAGTCAGTAGAAGCAATGTAAGCATTGCTTGCCTAATATCAATTTAAAACACATTTCCATTTTTTCCTTAATTATAAAAGTTCAGCAAAATTTGTGTTTTGTACCCGAAATTTTGTCCGAGGTTACAAACTAATCTTTATCATATTTATGTCACTAGAAGACACCACACTCTGAGGGTAGGGCTTGTGGCGTCAGATTAGAAGCAATTTGAGAATTATTTTCCATTGGAAAACATTAACTATGGATCTCCATGGACTCAGCTACATTAGAATTTTATTATCACATTTTTATTTTCTATATAATGTTTCTGTTTGAAATCTATAAGTTTGTCAAATTTAACATTAAATTTATAAATACTGATTATTTAAACTTTTTAAGCCGATAAGAGCACAATAAAAGTCCAAATCAGTTAAAAAAAGGAAATTTTACTAGTTATCAAATTATCAATGTTTCATAGCAATCTCATAGATGTCGTAGTTGATGTAGGCAAAACATAATACAGTGTGATGCAGATGTGTCTCTCATGTATTTTCATCGAACAATTACTTAGAAAAATATCGATTTTAATAAAACCTTGATCCTGAAGGACGATAGAGTTGTTCATAATGCGTAGAACCCATGTTTGTAAGGAATAAAACCGGTCAATAGACTTTGAGGGCAACTAGTCAGTGCAATGATCATTTGCTGATATGTCCTAGTTGCGCCTACTGTCAATCTATTAGTCATCAGATGAGAGGTGATACCTGTCATCAAACAACCCAGCACCCAACAAATGATTTTGAACCACCTTGTAAAAGTATATTTACATGAGCATAACCCCAATTGCATTGCTTGCCACTAATCTCAACTCACCATTGACTGAGCTTGGATCAAATGACATGTCTGAGTGACTTGGGATATAGTACAGTCATTGAATGTCAAGTGAATTTCAGTGACGAATCTTGTTTTTACTCAGGTTCTAATAATAATCAAATACAGAGGACATTTATTTGTTTTATGGCACAAGGACAGTAAACGTCATGCTGTGCTGGGACATACATTTTTGGGGAATCTGAGCCTCCTAACACCTAGGGAACCAACCCCCAGACTCTAATAACTGGATTGGTACAGGTGATATGACAAAAAGGGTAATTCAACCATGGCGAATGGTACACAGATTAAACATTGAGCATTATAGTTTGGGGATTGATCAGCTATTCATGGCTGTTCCAGTCTTGTATGGAGTCCAGGAAATTTAACAGCTTGATAGCATGTTGTTGGTATCTTGAAACATATCCCCCTTATAACTGGTGTGAGCAATGCCTTATTTTAGCACAATAAAATTTGGGCATATATGACAAGCATGTCACGAGAATGTCTATAAAGTATCAATACACTACCATGGCTTGCCAGATCCCTGGATTTATTCCCAAAAGAAAAGGGGCATCATTTAGAGGCTCAAACACAACCACCGCGGACAACTAATTTTTTTCGATAGATTGAGAACTCTGCAATGTCATGACAAGTAAAATGCTTCCCCAACGAAGGAGTACCCAATGTAAACAATATTTTGAACTATGTGCTCTTCTGCTTTGGAAATTGCATCTTATTCGTAAGTTTAAGTGAATTATACATGGTGGATGGCGAAATTTAGTCTCAAACTATCCTGATTTTTCCACACCAAATCTTAATCGACTTTCAGTCACTATACATATATAATGCTAGTAAACAACACAGTACAAAGCAATAAAATGTGCATAATGGAAAGTCTCCAGATCATAAAATCCACCAACATATGCCAAAGCTGCTTATAATTTGATTACTGTGAATTTACAAATATAAAAATTGCATTAAAATAAAAAAAATTGTTATATTAAAAACATATATAAATAAAATATTTATAACATTTTTATTTGTACCTTCGAGTTTGTTATAAATGGGTTCAATTATATAATCATAAAGCTTAGGAGTTTCACCTTTTATTCCATTTAAAAAGTATGTATGACTATATACAGTGAAACCTGTATAAATCATAAATTCACAGGACTGGAAAGAATTTCCATAGTATGCAGGTTTCCGTTTTATGGAGGTGACATGCAAATTGTTTTTCTTTGTCTCATCTTGAGAACTTTATAACTAAATTTATTTTCTTTGTGATAAAAATATTTATTTTATCACTGCATTTTATTTTTATTAATTTTAATTTTTGCGCTATTTTGTGTTCTTTGTGGTTACAACCAATATAGTACAACTTTTCATGTTAAATGTTGCCTATTCCATACAAAAAGTATATTACATAAGCTTAAATTGTTAGGATAAAATCTATAATAGCCCTCACCCCAATCTTCAACATCCATTTTATATCAGGATGAAAATGGGAAATGTACTGACATATTAACAATCCATAATCTTTAATATCCATTTACAGTATGCGATTCTTTTGATATATTAACCTTATTACACAAAAATATTTAATCGTAGTTTGTTTACAATTTTGCTTCATAATGCAAGTTTCAATTTTGTATATTGAATCATTCTTCATTTTTATTACTTTTTAATTCTTTATTTGAACACCAAATTTTTTACGTACTATAAGTATACTAGGGTACACTGGCGGATGAAGGGGAAGGGGGAAAATGGGGCAATCGCATGCCCTCCCTCCTTGAGCTGGGATTATATCATGGAAAATGAAATGAAAAGTACTGGATACTTAACTAAAAATTGGAAACAAATTGTCCCTCCTCCACCTACTTGAAAGATTTCTGGATCTGCCTTTGCCAGGGCATGTGTATGATTCTTATCCTAACATGTTTTTCAGATGCTGAGAAAATAGACTGATTCATGAATATTTTATCAGCTCCCATAGCAATTGCTCTTTGTTGGAAAAAAGAAAAGAGTAAGGGTTTCACTCTTTCCCATTCCATTCTTTGTTAGCTTCAAGGAAGTTCTTTCATTGAATTTACAATCATCAAGAACAAACTAACTCAAAAACTAAGTTGAGAGGTATTTTCCTATACAAATGGGAACTAAGGGTGTACCTTTGGATGTAGACTTCACAATAGATGACCACTTGTACTATCCTTTGCTGTGAGTTTATCTGTGAATTGATAAAATTGACATGAATGACATTTCATTCTGGTTAAGAATGAATGTTTTTAAGAAGGGGTGGTGTGCCAAATGGTGGTCAGGTAAGGACATTTTGTATCTGTAAAATGTCTTATTTGTCCTCCTAACTTTGTTACTTGCATCGTATTGTGATACTCTTCCCTTTATGTAAAAAAATTTTCTTTGTGAGAGAGATTTTCCATTTTATGCAGTTTTTCTCTTTGATGGGACTAAATAGTCCTTTCTGTTTCTTTGTTAGACAGTTTCCGTTTTGACTAACGTTTTGTCAATTGTTTGCAAATGTCATTGACTTGCGAAGAGACAGCAAAAATTTTTGTTTTGAGCAGGTTTCCGCTTTGTGGAGGTTCAGGTTAAGGTAGGTTTTACTGTGTACGGGAAAAGAGAGAGACTGGTGTGATCAAAACCTCTTACAATAGATAGTTTAGCCAAATACTTTTTTCACAGTTTTAGTTATGTTGTAAAACATTCCCTTCTGGGGAAATATGGGCTTAATAATTTTATACAAATTATTTTTTTGTATGTGTGTGTGTGTGTGTGTAAAAAGGTAATTTTGAAAAAGTCTAGCCAAAAGTACAAGTTTCTCAAAATTCTACATATGCAACACAGTATGAAAAGTTTGATTCAAGAATATATTTTAAACAGCTATTTATTATAAAACTGAATTTTAAATTTCAATAATTTGGGCCTTTATACTTCAAATTTTCCTGAACTTTTCCTGTCAGAAAAACTTCACTGACAGTTTTCCGTATGGTCAGATACACTTATCATAAGTTCCCTCCTTGATGTTGCACAATTTCAATTTTACTCATTACCTAAGCTATGGAAAGAGAAATCTCAAAAGAAAAAATTTACCCCATATATTCATATTACAAAAGCTAAAATAAAAGTATTCCATAGGCACGTAAGATTACCTTAAAAGTATATTCTATCAAAAATTTAATGCTCTTTATTACCTTATAAATTAGTATTTTCACTTGGTTTTGGTTTAGCAAAAGGAATAGGAGGCTGAGGTCTAGGTGGTTTAGGTTTTTCAGAACTTGTAGACTTCCCTGGACACACAGCAGCAGCACATATTTCACCTGAATTAGGAACTTCTATTTTTGGAGATACTGGCAGAGTTGGAATCTTTTCATTCACTTCTTTAATTGGTGTGCTGAAGTCTTCACAAGATGGAATAGCTCTTTCGGAAATATCCTGTGAAGGCAAAGTTCTTGGTGGTCGTTCAGGGGTTTTTTCTGCAGTCTGTGTAATTAAAAAATCAAATCTATTTTGAGTGAGAGATTTCATGGCAGGTTGATATTTAGGACTGGTCTGCAATTTGGATAATTCAGCCAAATTACTTTCAGAATCTGTATTTTGCAAAGTATCAGAGGTATTTATTCCAGATATACTATTCGATTTTAACTCAACTGTTTTAAACTGATTTGAACTTTCTGTATCTAATGGTAAATTAGAAATATGTTTCTGTAAAGATGCATTCACAGGCTCAACAGTGGAAAATCTAGATGGTTTTGCTGGCCGTTCTGGTGGAGGCACTGTTGGTCTTTGAGTTCTAGGAATATATTCAGCACTTTTTTCATAATTGTTAATTTTTGGAACAAATGGTTTTTGCAATTTGCGATCTAAGGAGTATGTTGAATATGATTGAGGTTTTTCAGGAATATTGGGTCTTTCAGTTTTATTTGAATTCAAACTAGATATATTTTCATTTGATCTTCGACGGACTACAGATGGTCTAGGACTTGGAACTATCTCTCTAGGAGCTACATTTTGATTCTCAGTTAACTTAGTTGTTAGTACATCAGAAGAGACACTTGACCGTTCAAAATTATTGAGACTAGGAATTTCAGATAAATCCATCAAATCAGTAATACTTCCAGTATTAGTTTCACATGTTTCAAAAGTTGTCACATTTCGTGGTGGTGGTGGTGCAGCTGGTTTTCTATTGGATTTTTGAGAAATACGTGGACTGCAAGATGCATCATAATTTCCCCTGGAAGCAAAACTCTTCAGTTACACAATATTTTATTTTATTAAAAACTTCCATAAAAAACAGATAAACACAAATACTTAAAAATAATACAAGTACTATAAAAAACAAAAAGCTGAATTACAAAAATTAATACACAACCTATTAATAGAGCTAATTTGTGAATAGAGCCGAGTAAAAGGCTCAGAAGAGTCATTCCTAGAAAAAATTAGTGCACATTTGAAAATGTTTTATAACATAAATATAAAGTAGATATAAAAAAAAGCCCAAGGGATTGTAGCATAAACAGATGATAGTATAGTAGTGAAATTTTTCATACAATGGGGGGGGGAGGGATTTCATCACCAGGGTAACTTGGCTTGAAAATATGCATAATATGGGTTTTACCCTTGGTTGGTTAACGTTTGGTTAGAAATCATAGGTGACAAATTGCTTGGACCCTATCTTACAATACTTTGAACTGATTACACTTTGAATGGGGCTAGGTATCAAACTTTTCTGTAAGAGGAACTACTGACATTGCTCGAAGACTTAAGCTTTGCATTGCGAAAGAACATGTGGTTTTAACATGATGGTTGTCCACAACATTATGCACATATGTAGCACGGGAAGAATTAGATTGTATGTACAATGCTCGTTGCATCAGTAGAGATAGTCCGGTGCACTGGCTTGCTAGATTTCCAGACTTTAAATCGCCAGATTTCTTTTTGTAGGGTTCTCTCTCAAATAAAGTTTATCAAAAAGTGTCAACAACTAGGAAAAACATGATCAAACAGATTAGAAATGCTTATGCAAAAATTTAGACCCACTTCTGCATTGTGTTCAATCCTTTGAGCAACAAATCAACAAATGCATTGAAGTTAGCGGACATCATTTTGAGCATTTAATTATATTAATAAATGAAACACTTTGATGGTGACACGCAAGGGGACTCACCATAATCCAGAACCCTGAAGGGAACAGAAAACTACTATGCCCATGTCGTTGTAACTTGGTTGCACTAAAAGTAGTTAATTTGTCCACTGAAAAGGGAAGGAGGGGGCAACTACAACTTAGTGGATTGAAAAGCTTTCAAAAACTATGAATATCCTGTGAAATTTACAAGTTGCCTCCACCACACACCCGGGGAGGGGGAAGGTCAATGTTAGCATCATTAGATAGCCTCCTTCGAGACAAATTTTATACTTTTCTTTTTTTTCATCCAGTGCATAGTTTGAGATATTTCAGTTTGTCAAGTTAAATGGGACACCTGGTATATAAATATAGAAGTAAACATTTGATATATTAAATCATAAATGAAATAGTAAATTAACAAGGGCAGCAAGATATTGTTTTTGCACTAGGGCAGTGAGATATTGTTTTGGACCATGGTGGTCAACAACCCAGGAACCCTATTCCTAAACATAGCTGTTTATTAATATTGTATCTCGCATCAAACACAATGCATTCACATGTCCATTATAAAGAATTTTATAAAATATGCAAAATATATTACCCAGCAGATAAATAAGATGAATTGGATTCCTCTTTAATCTCATTATTCATATTAATTGTTTCCATCTCAACAGACGATTGTTGCTGTGGTTGGTCGGTTTTAAAAATAGGAATTTCAGCATCTGAAAATTTAGAGACAAAAAATATCAGAATTAAATGATATATTTCAAAATCATGGAGCAAATGGAAGGACAAGAATTGGTATCAATTTGTAGGAAACACAAATATAATAAAACATTCTGGAAAGCAATTAGGCAAGGAAAGCTCAAATATCTGTATGTCCCACAGCTATCCTCTGCCAAGAATACCGGCTCTCGACAGAGCTCCGCTTTGAAGCAGCCTATGTAACAGTCAGTCCTTAAGGTGATATGAGTCACATCTTTTTTTTTTTAAATGAGTTCAAATACTAAAAAAGAATGTTTCCATTCGTTTTTATGAACTTTCTCCTAAAGCATTCTTAGTCAATGTTGGCAGTTGACTGATGCCAAAAGTATTTCTTGCAATTACAATAATTTTTTATTTTATTTTTTTTTCGTAAATTGCCAAAGGAACTTGTAAGCCATCTATGTTAGTATTTCTCAACCTTTATGAGGCCGCGGCCAGGTAAATTATTTTTTCATAATGTGAGGGCCCGGTCCTAACAAATGTACTCATGAAAACCTTTCCATTTTTTTTAAAAGTTCATACATTAAACTATCATAAGTATGAATAATTAATTATGGCATAATAATAAAGAGTATCATCACATTTCCTATTAATATATATTTTACTGATTGGTCACTGGCATTTGCAACACAGATAATTCATTTAGTTTTAAGGTCAGAGGATGTACCACACATTATTGTAATCAGCTTACAGACACTTTTTATAACCAGTCATAATGAGTGGCACACCCTTTTTCTAACGCTAAAATATTTCGATGTCTGAAGATCATCGATCATTCATGAATACTCACACATTTAAAAATACACGGCTTGGTTACTGGCATTTGTTGCACAGATATTTAGAAGCACTGGGTCCAGCGCATTTGAGATAATTATTTTCCTCGGAATATTTCCACAATAAAATATTTATGAAAAATACTTAGGAAACTAAAATGACAAATTACAGGAGAATCTCTCTTAGCCCAGTGCAATTGATACCAGGGCCCAGTACAGGGCAGCAGCCCAGTGGTTGAGAAACACTAATTTATGTAATAAACGGCTCTCTTAAATCTGCAACAGCAGATCATGCATTGTAGAATAACCATCCGATCTTTTTCAAACAAACAAAAGTCCTGGTTAAGCCTGGAAATTTCTGGCCTACACCATATAGAGAAGCAATGGAAATTTCTAAGCAGCCATATAATTTTAATAAAGATGATGCCAAAAATATTTCTTCTACATGGTCACCTATTTTAATGAATTTGTAACTTCTGTTTTAGTTATTTATTTTTCCCCGCTGTTTATAATTTTGGTGCTCTCACCAATGTCTTCTATGCTGCCATTGGCTGAATAACAGGTTCCTTTGTCAATTTGCAAAAAAATATTATAACCGTAAGAAATATGTTGGCATCAGTGGCTACCATTATTGACTGATAACGCTTTAGAAGAAGGTTAACAAAAACAAACTGAAACAAAGTTTTTTTTAGTAACTAAAGACATTTAATATTTTTATCATACAGTTCTGAAGTTAAAAACAGTTTACAATTTAAATATTGGTTGTTACAAGATTTTGGTAATAGTGTCAGTAAGGTATTTAAATGGTTAAAGGTTTGGTGAGGATAAAATTTCGTTAAACAATTTAGATGTAGAGTGGAAAAAAAAAAGGATGCAATTGCTAAATTCTTTACCTTACATTTTAACTGAACAGCCATTAGTAATGGTAATCTTATTGTATGTGCGAAAAGGCAAGGGAAAAAAAAAATACAAATAACTCTTGAAAATTTCATCACTATGTAAGCAGTGGTAGTTGCCAATTCTTTGAAATTAATAAATGTAAGTAAGATATTACTACTGTTCTCAGGGCTACTCCCTGGTTCGATTCTGGGGCAGGGTAATTTTTTCTTCTATACATAAAAGCTCTAATTTGAGCTAAAATATGTGGATATCAAAAATATTATCCACCTTAATAAATGTAAATAATTCTATATTTTAAGTATTGTAATAAGTAATAAAGATAATTTAAAATGTTAATTAATAAACCAATAATGTGTTACTATTAAAGTTAAATAAAGAAAAAGAAGGACTACATGACTTTCACATCTTGAGAAATTAAGTGACTGTTCAAAAACAACAATGGCTGACTGATTCATTTTTTATGGTGGAAGGACAGTAAAGAGTTATTTTGTACCAAACATATTAAAGATATACATACAGTTTGTGTAAGAAGTAAATTAAACTGAATAAAAAGCTAAAAAGTGTATTAAAAGCACTAAATAAAATGGATGTTCTGATAAAATTACATGGTGTAAAATCAAATAAAAAATAAAAAATGTTATAATTAAAAAAATTGCATAAAATGTCATTAAGATTAAAATCATTTCAGTTAAAAGCAGACTGACTGCCATTAGTTGAATTTTTATATAGATAGATCAAACACAAAATGGATCATGGTTGATTATAGATGGCACACACTGGAATGTCTTTTCCCTTCAACAGATGTTGGGGTAGAATTATGATTAACCGTAGACTTATTATTCATGTAGAATATACAACAAATAGCAATTGAATTAGGGATATCTATCTTGTTTCATGTGATACCACCTTCTGCCCTAATGACAGCAGCAATTAGTTTCAGCACAGACTCCACGAAACACTGGAAGAGTTGGGAAACCATATACGATGGTGGGATGAAAGTTTCCGGCCTCACATAGAGATGGCGCTCCCGGAGTTACTTTGACAAAGGCACTTAAAAGTGCCGTCTTTGTTTAGTACTTCTTACATATTTCGAAGGATTTGTGTTTGGTTATTTTTATACTGTGCTGTTTTAAAATTGTCTTCTTTTGTTTTGAACCGAGTATGGAGAAAACTGCAGTGCAAGCTGTGATAAAATATTTTTTTATAAAAGGCTTATCTCCAATGGATATTAAAACTGAGCTAGATGCTACACTGGGGGAATCTGCTCCTTCGTTTACAACTGTTAAAACATGGGTTGCAGATTTTAAACGTGGCCGTACAAGCACTGTGGGTGCGGAGCGTTCTGGAAGACCAAAATCAGCCACTACAGATGAAATCGTTAGAAAAGTTCACAAAAACATTATGAATGATCACCGATTGAAATTGACAGAGGTTGCTGAGTCTGTTGGTATATCCAAAGAATGAGCACATCATATTTTAACCGATATTTTGGGTATGAGAAAGTTGTCAGCAAGATGGGTGCCACGTTTGCTGACCTTGGATCAAAAACTGCAGCACATGACGATATCAGAACAATGTTTGGCGCTATACAACTCAAACCCAACTGATTTTTTGTGGCATTTCGTTACTGTGGATGAGACATGGATCCATCACTATACTCCAGAGACCAAGCAGCAATCAAAACAGTGGACAGCGAAGGATGAACCAACATCAAAAAAAGCAAAAAGTGCACCATCTGCTGGAAAGGTTATGGCAACAGTTTTTTGGGACGTTAAGGGAATTTTATTATTGGATTATCTAGAAAAAAGCAGGACCATCAATGCTGAATATTATGCTAATCTTTTGAATAAATTGCATTCCAAAATCAAAGAAAAAGACCAGGTCTGGCCAAGAAGAAAGTCCTGTTTCACCAGGACAATGCTCCCATCCACAAGGCTGTCATTGTGATGGATGGCAAAACTTCATGAACTGAAGTTTGAAATTCTTCCTCATGCATCTTATCCTCCGATATGGCCCCCTCGGACTACAGCCTCTTCCACAACCTGAAAAAATTTCTGGCTGGAAGGAAATTCTGTTCTTATACCGAAGGCTCATCGATGCTCATCTCAGCGACGGATGCCTACTTTGAGGCCTCAGACGAAAGCTCTTACAGAGAGGGGATCCAAGCATTGCCGTACCGCTGGAGCAAGTGTATATCTTTGGAAGGGGACTACGTTGAAAAATAAAGTAAGCATTAAACAGCTTTTTTTATTTTCCTTGTTAGGCCGGAAACTTTTCAACCCACTCTCGTATCTTTGAAGAATCTCCCACAATACACGAAGATTTAATGTACATGGGGTCAAAGTTCAAACATTCTTTCTTGACGGCATCCCAAATGTGCTTGATGGGATTGAGGTCAGATGACCTGGTTGGCCTGGGAAAACAAGTTCACGTCCATAGTGTCATCTAACCATTCGGACACAATTCTGGAGCAATGGCACAGTGTATTGTCTTGTTGAAGGAAAGGTTCTCCAGTGGGATGTTAAAGACTAACAAATGGAAGCACAAAGTCATCAAGGACATCCTGGCAACATGATAACACTGATCTGTGAGGGATGATGTCACACATAGCAGGGATCTCACTTCTGTTCACATAAAGACCCCAAGACAAGAATGCTACCTCTACTAGCATGAAGAGTACTCTGCTGGCAAGAAGGATCCATCGCTTCATGCGGTTTGCACAGTATTATTATCTTACCATTGACATACACCAACATGAATCTTGACTCATCAGTCCAGGCAACATCCTTTTGAATTTGTAGGGTGCAGTGGCAATGTTCCTGTGCTCATGCTAATTTTTGCACCCCGTGATGTGCAGTCAGCAGAGGTTCCCTCGTGGGACGATGGCTTCTGTACCCCATAGCGAGGAGATTGTTCTGGATGGTGCGGCTGCTTACACGTTGTTGTGTACCAGCATTAAATTGCTGAACTGTGGTCAATCAATCCACTGTTACAATGTGAGGTAGCCAATGATGATCCCACTCATCCACATGCTGTTTGCCATGGCAGGGATAGTTTTACAAGAATCAATGTATTCACAGTACACCCTTGACACAGTGGCTCATGAAAATCCCAGTACTTGCATGACTTACGAGATGGAGTGACTCATTTGTCGAGCCTCAACAATTTGCCCACAATCAAATGCACTTACATCATTTGTCTTACCCATACTACGTTCAACTATTACTGATACCGTGAGCTCCCACTACTTATATTGAAGGAGCATTGTTTACGTCATCCCCTTTTCATTTACAGACGCACCCACAGCACCAAATTTGCATAACGCCAGCTATCTTTAATTCAACTGCTCTTCAGTATGTATGTACAACTATTATCAGTGGAAGACTGATGGCACATACTCGCAATTGTAAAATTGTCCTACCAAATGTAACACACATGGCAAGTCTAGGATTGCATGCAATAGGAATAATCAGAACAGTCAAGGTATATGACTTTTTAAAAAACAGCAGAGTTGACTGTTGATGCATTTTCCAAACATTTAATATAGGAATTAAGGTTAACAGTTTTAGATGATTCAAAGTTGGTCTAATTCTTAACACATGCATAATCAGGAAAAAATCTGTAAAGCACTTCCTTTTTTAACTTATAAGATTATTCACCTTAAATTATTAATTGCCCTTAATATTCCAATTGTACTGTGAATAAATTTATCACACAATTTTTGCGTTTAGATTAATTCTACATTTTCTTAATGCAAATGTCTCACCTGGGAAAAAGTAATCACAATAGGATATTAGCATATCAATAATTGTGCCATGAAGATTTGCTGTGGACATGTTTAAGCTACAAAGAAAAAGTAAAACAAAATGAACATACCAGTAACATAGCAATCTTTCACTGAAATTATTAAATGTGAGGCAAAGGAGAATAAAATATTGAAAAAGTTGTACTGCAGAGAAGTGCTTAAAAAAAAAAAATCACCTACTTTATAATATTCTACTTTTACGAGTGCCATTAGAAGAGCCTTTGATTTGTAAATTATTTGTTAATTTTCAAATTATCAAATTAAGCACACAATGTTTTGTGTTTGCGAACAAAATGATCTCAACATCTCCCTTAACACATACATATACAAGAAGGAAAATTATTTTGAATCAAACTTTAAAATTTTTATGTCAAGTGCAGCAAAATAATACATGTAACACATAAATGAAAATCATACTTTATTTGCAAAATATATAATAAGAATTTATGAATCATTTTTCTAGTTTGCTATAACTCACAAATTTCTCAACCACTGCTTGAAAAATTCTATGCGTAATCTTTTTTCATTACTCACTAGTAATTTTCTTTTCTCATAAATTTATTCATTTTTGAACCATATACTCTCTCCTTTAAATTGATTTCCATAGAAAAAGTTTGACAACAAGAGGTACAAAACAGCATTCAGTATGATATAGAGACCAAAGTAATAAAAAAACGTAGCAAATGTGATATTTGGGAATGCATTCACATAGGTGTCAATGAATCCTCTTGAACTTCTGAAGAATTCTAGCACCAGTTACAACCATGTGAATATAATTATTGATCACACAATCACATTTCTTCAAGACCAGATTTTCAACAACACAATGCTTCACCACATGGGGTCCTAATTAGCAACTGACTACTTGGAGGGGCCTTCAATGAAACTTACTACTCTAAAGTAAGTCTCCTAGTTGATCAGATTTGAACCTTACTGACCATTTGTGAGATAAAAAGGAAAGACAAGCTGGAAACCCAAAACTAAGAAATTTGTATAGTCTTTAACTCATTATACTGCATTCACAAGCAGTATTTTTAGCTCACATTTCTAAAACTATGCAGAGTCTATATCTCAACATATTGCCACTGTTCTAAAATTAAGAGCTTGACTTACAAGTTACTAATAAAGTGTATACAGGGTGTCCCGTCAAGCCAGCATAAACTCTGAACAGCATGATTGGTTGCAAAATTCTAAACAAAAAGCGTTAATGTAAAAATGCTGAGAACTTCATATTTTTTAAGTTATTTAGGTTTGAAATTTAACCAATCTCATGCCGTTTTCATTTGTTAACACCTTTTAGGCCGAGGCTGAAATGAATTGAAGAAACCTTGTTATTGAAAAGGAGTGGAATAAATATTTTTGATATTTTACTCAATAATTTTACTTTGAAAGCCAATGTGCATGTTAATTTTTTTCCCCCAGCTAATACTATATAAGTTACGTCCTACAGCCAGTGATCTTAGTATGGTAACCTTCGGGGTACCAAGTAACCTCCAAGTACCAGTAAGTAATGAAAAAAAAAAAAATCTCATAACACACACAAGCATAAAACAATATTTTACAGAAATTAAAAAAGGTGCAAGTATAAATTTACATTAATATTTTACATTAACGTTTAAATTCATATTGATTGTAAAAAGGCAAGCTTTTGAGAGTAAAGAGCTATGTTTGATTTAATGTATGTACATCCAGGGCCAACGTCAAAGGAGAGGGGAGCAAACCGGGCATTCTCCCTGAGCGGCAGATTTTTAGGGACAGAAAATGAGATTATTATAAAAAATTAAATCCTTTTGGGGTGGCAAAACAGTGGTTCACCCTGCATGAGATAATAAATAGTGTCAGCTCTGTATACCCCAAAAATTCAATAGTGACCACTCCTGTCTTTGAGTCCAATGCACTGGGTTCGACTTCTAAAATGTTAGATTTAATGGAAGTGTATTGTAGTCCCAAAGTCACGTTAAGCTATCGGTTCCATCGCAGAAAACCCTTAGCACAGTTTGGAGACGTAAAATATGCAAACTTAATCAAATGCTTTAAAATTATGTAAATTCCTTTTACAGCTTGTTTTTTGTATCGTAGCATCTAATCACGTGATACTATTATGGCATACCTATTGAAATAATATAGTGTTAATTATTAAGTCATTTATTATATCACAATATTGTGATAATCAACGATTATTATTTTTAATTGCTATACTGTATAAAATAGTGAATGATGTGCATGAAATATTCTATGACGCTGTATATAGTGCAGAAGGTGTAATAAATAAATAAAACTTTTTCAACACAAGATAATTGTTACAGTCAGGAAAAATTGCCAACTACGGTAAATTTACGTAAAACTACATAATAGTTCTCACATCACAATTCCAGTTTTCCAGAAAAAGTGAGTTGTGCTTGAAAAAAAAGGAAAATCATTTCGAAGTGCAGTGAGGTTCTCGCTTTCTGCTATAACAGGCAGGGTTTAGTGATTTATTTTGTAAGTATTTCTCGCCAAGAAAAGGGGGGTCAAATTTTGTTCTCATTGGCTGGCTTTCAAACTTTAATAACTCAAACGTGTGGATTTCTCAGCATTTTTGCATTACCATTTTTTGCTTAGAGTTTTGTAAGGATCACTCTGTGCAGAGTTTATGTGGTCTTAATGGGACACACAGTATGATAAATTGTCATTTCAGTATTATTATGCATGATATTCAAATAGAGTACTACGGATGTTAGTATTCTATGTGATGGAGAGTCATACATTAAACGTAAGTGAAAATAGGTAAAATCTCTATGGTTAGGAACTTAGTGTCGAATCCCACTTCGAAGTAATGCAGGTTGGTAGTAACCTATAAAATGAGTATTTTATTCAAATAGCTGATAGAAGGATGAATGGAGAAAACTCACCAAATCCCATCTGGTTTGTGTAGTTGCAATTCCTTCCTCACTGCGTTATGGGCAGTTGCAACACTAATGTGTTGCTGTTGAGCGAGTTTCCGGATGGACATGGGGCTCTGAAGTAAGGAGTCAAATGCTCAACAGCATTTCATCATCCAGCTTTATTGGCTGGCCGGAACATGTTGAGTCTGCCACAGACCCATTCTCTCAAAATTTAATGATCAGGCTTTACACAGAATGGCGACTAGACATCGTCATTTCAAGAAATTGCTTCATGAACATATCGCATACCCCTTTGTTTATCGGCCACCATGCCGAAACACATGCTCCACTAAAAACACACGCTGCTTCACAGACCACACCATTACTATTTTCAGGTACTCTTACTCGTTAACGGATAACATGATACTGATCGCATCTCTCTCTCTCTGCTGCTGCACACATATGCACAGGCATGCCCCCCGAACCTCACTTCCTTTTCCTTTCAATCAACACCTTTTGTTTTTTTCTTTGCCATTAAAGCACACTGCAGTCATTTTCAATATTTTGGTCAACCACTGTCTTGTGCACCGTAAGTGGACTGGGACTTTCTGAACACTATGTTGGTTGTTTGGTTTTTTTATGGTGCAGGGACAGCAAGGGTCATTCTGGGCTAAACAAGGTGAAACCACACATGCAGTTTTCTAACACTTTGTACTTTATTCCAAGGGTTTCTAAATTGTGAATTAGAAGAAGGGTGCAATAGAGTTGCTTGTGTACTTAATTTACTTAAAATCTAATTGCTCAATTTATATTCTTATTTTATGCACTGTATTAAAACCTTATTTTTTAAGTTTAATTTATTCATTCTTGGTATTATGTGTGGTTCAATAACTAGAAATTAGACTACATCTTCAAATGTGATATTTTTTAAGGGGATGCAAACAGTAATCAAACATTTCCTATGGGTGCAGGGTATAGAAGAGATTGGGAAAGCCCATCTTATCCCTACCAGAAACATCAGGATGATCACCTGAAGTAAAAGAGAGAAAATGAAATGAAAATCTAATTATTATGGCCAAAGATGTCTGTGATACAATTTATTTTCCAGGTTACGGAACAGTTCAGTTCACTATTGTTGGTATTAGAACAAAGAATTTTCAAGTATCTCTGGAGCTTCAAATCTTAATAAAATGATTTTAAGCAGAAAACTTTAAAATTCGTTTGAAGTGAGCTGTTTGCTGCAAAATCATTCTTACAATGACAACATTGGAGTCAGAACGACGTTTTTTCATGCTTAGGAGAATAAAGCCCTTTTTATTTTAAAAAGCATCACATTAGCAGATCATCTATCAGCACTAGTTATGCTGAGTACAGATCACACACACATATATATATATAATACAGGTGTGGTTATTGGCATTCCAAATGTATCTGCACTTACTTATTAATAATTTTCATTTATTTACTTTCATTTCTCACCAATCTATTTGCTGAATTTTCTACATTTTCATTTATATTTTCATTATATAATATTTCACATATATATATATATGTATGCATGGCGGTCCGGTGCAGCATGAAAGCAGGGGATGCTAAGAATCACTGGAATGGCCCAGGCTGCCGTTTGTTATTGACCTTGGCTACGTTTAATGGACGATCCCTTGCTTCTGAAGCAAAACTTCAGGAATTGGAAGAGGAACTAGACAAGATCAAATGGGACATTGTAGGACTCAGTGAAATTAGAAGAAAAGGTGAAGAGTTGGTGGAACTGAAAAGCGGACATTTGTTTTACTATAGAGGAACGGAAACTGGAAGAACAAGTGGTGTTGGCTTCTTAATCAACAAAAGAATTAAAGACTGTCTTCTGGAAGTTGAAAGTACATCAGATCGAGCAGCGAGGCTTGTTGTTCAACTAACCCAGCGATACCAACTTCAAATAGTACAGGTATATGCACCAACATCAAGCCATACCGACGAAGAGGTTGAAGAATTTTATGAAGAAATCAAAGAGTTACACACCAAAGGGAAACAACATATCAAGCTCATCATGGGGGATTTCAATGCAAGAATTGGACAACAGGAACAAGGAGAGACATCGGTTGGTAAATACGGATATGGGGAAAGGAATGAACGTGGCGATCAACTCATCGAATTTGCAGAAGCTGAAAACCTTAGCATCATGAATTCATTTTTTAAGAAGAAACCGCAAAGAAAATGGACATGGAAACACCCCAATGGAGGAACCAGCGAAATTGACTATATCCTGGCAAACAAGAAATCAATTATTGAAGATTGCAGTGTACTGAACAGATTTAATACTGGAAGTGATCATCGAATGGTGAGATGTAAAGTGCACTTAAATACTAAATTAGAACGACAGAAGCTCATTAGGAAACAAGTAAGTAAGAGGGTGGATCTAATGAAACTGAAAGTAAATACCGAGGCATTCAAGTTGGAATTAAAAAATCGCTTTTCTGCACTGGAAGGACTTATTGAAGAAGTTGACATCTCAGAAGCAAATGAAAACATTGTTAAGACAATAATTGAAACTGCTGGGGAAATTGGTGGTGTAATATGTAAAAAGCAGAATAGCAAATTATCTGAGAAGACGAAACAGCTCATGAAAAGGCGAAGAGATATGAAGGTGGACAATCAAAATACCAGTTCCAGGATTGAGTACATAGAACTTTGTAAAACTCTGCGCAAAAGCATGAAAGAAGACATAAGAAAATTCAACTGTGAGCTAGTAAGGAAAGCCATTGAAAATAACAAGAGCCTTAGGGTTGTTAAAGGAAGTTTATCTGTTGGGAAGAAACACATCATTGCATTAAAAGGAGAGGATGGCACTGTAACAAGAAATAGGGAAGAAATACTTAGAAGAGTTGAAGAATTCTACAGAAAGCTGTATGAGGGAAACAGTGGATTAAACGAAGACTCTGAGATAGTCGAAGGAACAGCTCCTAAAATCTTAAAAGAAGAAGTAGCATTTGCAATAAAAAGTATGAAGAAAGGAAGATCCCCTGGCGATGATGGCATTACATTAGATATCTTAAAAGAAGCTGGAGAACATGTAGAAGACATACTCGCAAAATTCTTTACCAAATGCCTCAACAGTGGTAACATACCAAACCAATGGGATTCTGCAACAGTAATTCTTTTGCATAAAAAAGGTGATAAAGAGGATTTAAAAAATTACCGACCAATTAGCTTGTTACCTGCTATTTATAAAATCTTCACAAAAGTGCTAACACATCGCCTGCAGAAAAAATTAGATGCAGCTCAACCAAGAGAACAAGCTGGATTTCGAAGTGGATTCAGTACAGTGGACCATATTCAAGTATTAAGAGAATTAATTGAAAGAACACATGAATATGAACTTCCATTGTGTGTGGCATTTATTGACTATGAGAAGGCCTTTGACTCTATTAAAACATCAGCAGTCATCAACTCTTTAAGATCAGCAGACATCGAGGATGTGTACATTGACATGGTGAAATGTGTGTATAAAAATGCAAGTGCAAAATTTCGGTTACATAAAGATACCGAAGCTATCAAAATTGGTAAAGGTGTGAGGCAGGGAGATACCATTTCTCCAAAACTTTTTACTTCAGCTTTACAGATGATTTTTCAGCAGATAAATTGGAATAACAGGGGAATAAAAATAAATGGTGAATATTTAAATCATTTGCGGTTTGCTGATGACATTGTTATTTTTTCAACGAACCCATCAGAACTCCAAGACATGGTACAGGAGCTCTCAACTAGAAGTAAAGAAGTTGGACTCAAGATGAACCTACAAAAAACTAAGATCATGTTCAATAATTTCGTAGAGGAAACAAAAATACAAGTTGACAACATTGAGCTAGAAATTGCTGATTCATATATTTACCTTGGCCAGCTGATTTCAATGGATGGCAACATTATGAAAGAACTCAACAGACGTATTAAACTTGGCTGGAGTGCATTTGGAAGAAACAGTTTTATCCTGAAGGGGAAATTGCCTTTGTGTCTAAAAAGAAAGGTCTTCAACCAGTGTGTATTGCCAGTCCTCTCTTATGGATCAGAGACATGGAGTCTAACAGTTGGAGCAATACGAAAGTTACAGACAACGCAAAGGAGCATGGAGAGGTGCATGCTTGGAATAACTAGGAGAGATCGAAAAAGGAACACTTGGGTGAGAGAGCAAACTAGAGTAGAGGACATCATTGTTAAAGTAAAAGGGCTGAAATGGCGATGGGCTGGGCATATTGCAAGAAGAACTGATCAACGATGGACAACAGAAATTCTGAACTGGATTCCAAGAGACCACCGAAGACCTAGAAAACGTCCTCAAACTAGATGGGTGGATGAAATAAGAAAACAGGTTGGGGTGACGTGGAAGCGAATTGCTCAGGATAGACTTGTGTGGAAAGCATTTGGAGAGACCTTCATCCAGCAGTGGATAGATAATGGTTGAATATGATATATATATAAAAAATTTTATTGAAGTGTTCACTCATTGAAAACAGAAAAATGTCTTGTTTACAAACAAATAGAACACTTAACAAGTATGTAATTTACTTATATTTTATATGTTACGCTAAAAATATAATTTAGTTTAAAATACGATACATTTACAGAATATCCACATTTCTAACTCACAAGTTGCCACTGAAAATAACCATATAATTAAATAAAAGTGCAATATGAAAGAACAATGAAATCAAAATAAAGTACACTTTTAACTTACCCAAAACTCACATCATCTACAGGTGACCAAATAAGATTTGGAGCCATTACTATAGCAATATTTTGAGATGACATTTTATTTATCTCAGATGATTCTTGCAATTTCGACAAAAACTTCACCACATACCTATGCAGAAAATCATTATTTAACAGACCTTGAATATTGAAAATCAACTTTTAATATATATTAATGTTTTCAAAATGAACACAGCTTACTGCAAGTTAATGAAATTAGCTTCTGGAAGTTTATGCAGGACTTGCCATATAGCTTGCAATCGTGAATCACAATCAGATATTCTGAAAAGTCAGGGGGAAAAAAGCTTACAAACTCAAAACTAAATACTTACATAACACATAGCCAATTTATTTTTAAAAGTTTGCAAAATAAAGAATTTACTCTTTTATATAATTGATGTAAATTGCTTAAATTCGTTTAATTTGAAAAGAACTGTGAAGTCCAAAATGTGAAAAATCATATTTAACGGACCATAAAATGCATTTTCACATAATATACAATAGTTTGTGGGACTTTCAACATCAGAAACCACCATGGAAAAATTCACCCTAGTGTTGGCTGGGTTTCTGCAACATATGAACAAAGGTCATCTGCCCACACACAAAAAAAAAGTAACTTGTTTTGTTTCACAGTTTCAAGTTTTGCTATATATTGTATACATGTTTGTACGAGGGGTATTCGAAAAGTAAGTTCCCCTAATTTTTATATCACATTACACGCAATATCGGAAGTTTATGTGGGCAGGGAATTTTAGTATGGGTTCAGTGGCAGCAATTGGATCCGGTTTGGTGACCTTCAAGCACTCAAGCCTCATTTGATAGCTAACCACTATACAGACTCCTCCTTCTGCAGCCAGCTGTCCCATACGTAGTGTGATTCATTTTTTGACTGCAAAAAAGGAATTGGCCATGGACATTCATCATCAGTTACGGAGTGTTTATGGTGAAGATATGTGTATGACAATGGTTTGTCACTGGTAAAGAATGTTTATTGAAGGCAGAGAAAATTCACGACAACGCCCAGCCTCACGCTGCTCAAGCAAAGAGGGAGCTTCTGCAGAAACTTAAATGGGAGATTTTCGAGCACCCTCCTTACTCTTCTGACCTTGATCAGTGACTTCCATCTGTTTTCTGCAGTTAAAAAAACATCTCAGTGGTCACCGTTTCACCAATGACAAAACGAAGTGCAAGAGGAGGTCCAAAACTGGTTTCAGAATTTGGTGACTGATTGGTATGATGAAAGAATTAAAAACTGTTGCCTAGGTACCAGAAACGCTTGGAAAGGGATGGAGATTATGTGGAAAAGTAGTATACAAAGGTAAATAAATATGTTTGGTAATTTTGTAATTATCTTTATTTTCCTTGATAAGGGAAACTTACTTTTTGAATAGCCTTTATAGTAAGTAACATAGAGCAGTTTTTTGAGATTTTAATGTTTGCTGGCATTTCGGCTATATTTTTCAATTTTCATATGTTTGAATTTTACAGCTGAGGGGAGCAAGGACAGCAACATGCATGCTGCACTGGGACTTGTAGCTTTCCAAGGACTCTGAACCTCTTAAGGCCTAGGGAACCCATAACTATGGTCAGTAGTTAGTTGGTAAGCATTCTCTTTTTGGCACAGTTGGGAGTTGAACTCTGGATAACAGCACGCTAGTCGACTGTGTTACCACCACTGCACCATTGTAGGGCCTACAATTTCCAAATTATCGATGGTAGTAGAAATAGGTTATACAGGGTCCAAAAAAGGTTATGTTTTCTAAAACATCTGAACACCAGTTGTATTTGTTCTATACAACACCCTGATCCTTTTGTTGTATCACATGTCATGATTGGTTTGAATTTCGGATGGTGCATGCCAATTTAGTAACACAATCCAACGTTCTATGCATTGTGACAGCAGTTTACACATTTTTGGGCATAACTGAACTAATTTTTGAGCTAGAATTATTATTTTGGTGTCTTTACATGTTTTTCAGGTCAGTGAATCCAATGGAACTACCACATTAAAGTATGAACACATTTTAATTTTGTAATTTACAATTATTGCTATTTTAATTTTGAAAAATACCATTTTCCATACATATATACATATTCACCCCTTCTTAAAAAACAAAACAAAACAAAAACTATCAGTCACATGACAATTGTTCAAAACAAATGAATTACGACTATATCTCCCATGAGCATATTACATTCTAAGGGATAATTTGCTCAGCCACTACATTTAGGATCTCTGCCTTCTGAACAACGCTATCTCAAACGCCAGCTCTCTCCTTGTTTTGGCCAATGTTCCAAGTGTTCAATCTTGTACCGGAAGTGTTCTTCAACAACAATATGTTCTAAACAGATTCCCACATATCACTGAATGTCACTATTCTCACTCTCCTATATTACAAGCCTTATATGCAAGGTTCATCAATATTTACAGAAATATCATGAATAGCTGTAGTTCCATTACCATCGGCAACACGATCATTTGTTTTAGGTTTGTGGTGCATCAAAATCCTCAACGTATCTTCTTCAGAAGACATGTCAGGGATTTGGAGAACGTCATTTGCTTCACTATTTGTCACTAATGTTGTTAGATTCATTTTTAGGTCAGTCACTTCCATTTGATATACTCTGTACAAGTAAGGTCAGACATGCAGATCACGAGGCAATGTATGGCAGCGAAAGTGCAATTCTGTCCTGAGTATGTGCTTTACCTTGTTCTAGTTTTCAGCATTAGCCTTAAAACATTGCTCAAGATTTTCTGTTGTTGTAAATGAACCATTATAAGAGTTACATGCTTGGTACTTTTATAAGAGGGAGCATAACTAGTAACAGCTAACACACATTCACTAACAAGGGGAAATTTGCCGATAAAAACAAATCTCAACTGATTTCCACTCATGGTTAATGGAAACGTTCCAACTAGTAAAATTGCTCACTTTCTGGAATAAAATAAAGTATGAAGTGTTACAGTAATAACTTTATAACATCAACAAAAATAAAATCCTAAAATCCCCCCAAAATAATAACATTGTAAGAGTAGACACATGTAAAATGCTTCATATCATTTAGTGTATGTGATGAGGCATTTTATGTATGAGTAAACAGTTCTATTGGACACACCTAGAAAACAAAGATACCAAAATTATAATCCTAGCCCAAAAATTACCTCAGTTATGTCCAGAAATGTGTAAAATGCTGTTGCAATGAATAAAACATCAGTTTGCATTACTAAATTGGGCTGCACAATCTGAAATTCAAACCAATCATGGAGATATGGCACATCACGGATATCAGGACAATGTGTGGAACAAATACAGCTGTTGTTCAGATGCATATGGAATATCTTATTTTTATAATCAAACTCTAATGGTAGTGATGCCACCCATCACCATGGATAATTGAGAGTTAACAGTAATTTATAAACTTGAAATTATTTTAATAACAACCAGTAAAATTTGACACTGGTCGGAATATACGAAATACAAATGAAGAAGGTAAAAGATATTTACCATCTGCAAAAATATTCGCAACGTTTCGAGAACTACTGTTCCCTTCATCAAGCGAAAGTGTCAAGGAAGTGTAGGTGTTCGGTATTTATACCCCAACTTTGGTTTTCCCCAAAGCTATCCCGCAGTCGAGTTCCCCGTCTAAATCTCCTAAAAACTGTCCTGCACTTGGATTACCCCCTCCCAGTCTGAATCAGGTTTTCCCCATCTCCTAGCAAAAATGCGGTAAGGTTCAGGCATCGATTTTGCGATGTTCATCGCCTTACTTCGCATTCGAAAAGTCTCCCAAGACTCCAGAAAAAGTCTACAATAGCGAGAAGTTACATTTTTATGAATAATTTTGTATCATTCTGATCAGAAGACTAACCGCTCTCCCAGGCATGTTCTGTCAGAATATTAACCATCTCACCTTTTTATACTGTAAATAAATAAGAAAGCCAGAATATAGAGCACAATTTCTCCTAACCCACCACCTCAAGCGAATTATTGTTTTTTTAATAAATACACTGCACAACATGGAAATTCATCCACTCAGAAGAAATGAAGATATATGGATGAAATTGAGAATATAAAAAGGACTACATAAGGGTTTACTGCAGTTTTGTTTACAGCTACGTACAGTATTTAGTAGATAATGAAGGCAAGGTAAAGGCCTCAGCAAGTATTTGTGCCACTGTGGATGGCAATACAATGCAGCATTGAGTCATACAGTCTACAGATATAGTCCTGATGGATGGAATAGCAGGCATGATTAATTTGCTCACAAAATTCACCAAGTCCTTGCACTGGCTAATTTGAAAAATGATGCCAATGCAGTCTCACCGATTTTTATTTAGGGATGGAATCTAGTGATCATGCTGGCCATGTCAGTGCTGAACCATGTTGAAAGTATTGTCTGGGGACCTTAATGGTGTGTACATAAGCGTCAACATATTGTGCAGATGCCAGTGCACCCATGAAGAAGAAAAAAGGTAACCTAATATAATATGGAATAGCACCTCATACCACGATGTCTGTCTGATGAGAGGTGTAGCGGCAGTGTTGCCAACCTGTGGGAAATTTCCCATGGATGAGGGAAATTTTGTTAAAATTTTAACATTGTGGGAAAATGGGAAAAAAATAACAAAAACCATCAAACTGCGGGAAATTCCAGTGTCTGGGATACGACAGAAAAAATTTCCCACACTGTTTTTTAAATAAATGCATGCACACGTATAATTAGGAAATCTCCTAAAGAAGTAGTAAACTACTCTAAATTTAACTCAGTTTATTTTGCTTCGTTTTTTTTATAGTGTTGACTAACCACTAATGAGGTGGTGGTGTACACAAAAAAAGTAATTTTGTGTTAAAAAACGGTTTATTTGGCTGTATTAAACTTTTCTTTGAATAGTTGTGCATCACTACATAATAGTCTCACCCTTTGGTCACCAATGGCACCAACGTCATTCCTGCTTACCATGATGATTTTTAAAGTTGTGAAAATAATCTCTTCTCTGGAAAACAGCCGATAGGGATTACGGTGAGAGTATTTTTTAAAATTATCTTATTTTTTCATCTCCACTAATGCAAGCTTATCCCACTCAACAAAAGTCACTTTGAATATGGTAGCAGTAATTCGTTCGTTATTTCAATCAAAAACAATAATTTCAAGCTACACAAAAAGGTAGATCTGTATTGGGCATAATTGGGCAGCAATTTTTTTTAAATGGATCTTATTAATTTGCTCAATGAACTAAATACACATATATTGAAGTAGTCGTTGTTAAAAGGGGATATGTTGCAAAATCAATATTTTGGGGGAAAAAACCTCTAAATTTAAAGAATATTTGTTTACATTTATTAGTCAAAATATACAGTCGTAGGAATTGTACGGTACAATTTTTGTACTGTTTTACAGCAAAAGATGCGTGTAGATATCTAAATACGAGAATACATAGTAACTCATTTTCTCATTCAAAAAAAAATAAAAGTGGGGGGAAATTTCGAGTTGGTGTGGGAAATTTTGCCTTCCTTTAAGGGAAATTTTCTTCGGACAAGTTTGCAACACTGTGTAGCGGTTGTGAACAAAACTGAAATCCACTCACTTACCAGGCCATTGATGAACACATAACTCTACTACTTATTATAAAAGCGAATACCATTTATCGAGACAATTTTAAATTCTTAAAGCAAGATTCAGTTTCATACATTTGGTACCCAGAAAATTTATATAATTACAAAGTTAGAGAATTACTTAGAAACATACTGCACAAAATCAAAAGGGAAAGGATTACCCAAAAGATGATTGACGGCAATACGTGAAAAATCGGTACTTCGTTCCAGTTACGTATTGTGCTGGCGAAGCTCAGTTTAATACAAGTACAAAGGTTACAAGCGTAGTTTCAAACGAAGAAGGAGATTTTAGACGTGAATTGCAGTGTATAGTCATGCCACAAATCCGAATTGCATAAATTCGAACAAGATTGACCTATTAATAGGGGCAGAAGTATTTTTTTGATATCATTAAAACGCAACAAGTGAAAATTGAAAATACACAAATGACATTACAAGAAACAGTATCTGGATTCATCTTTATGGAAAGCATGGACAAACAAAACTTTCCTAAATTTCATTGCGGAGTTCTAACAGCGAAAAATGAGTTAGATAAAAACATGCGCCAATTCTGAGAATTAGAACGAATAGAAGATCAACATTCAACTAACAGTAATGATAAAACAATATCTGAAGAGCATTTTATCAAAACCTTTAGGAGGGATAAAGATGGAAGATTCATCGTACAACTACCATTTAAAGAATCGAAACACTTGGTTTTAGGTCAGTCAAAAGAAATCGCTACTAGATGTTTAGATGCAATATGGAGAAGATTAGATAAAGATTCTAAGATACGACTGTTATACGTACAGTTTATGAACGAATACGGGGAACTTGGACATATGGAACAAGTGAAAAATGAAGATTCCATAAATTGTTATTTTATTCCACATCAGGCAATACATAGGCCAGAAAAAAAAGACGACAAAACTACGAGTAGTATTCGACGCGTCAACCAAAACAATTACAAGCATTTCACTAAATGATATGCTGTTAAATGGGGTCCTCATGCAAGACGATTTATTTACCATCATGGTACGATTTCGAGCACATAAACATGCCTTCACTGCAGAGATAAAGAAAATATACAGACAGATTCTCGTTGAGCCAAATCAACGAAATTATCAAAGAATACTTTGGAAAACAGGTAAACATGAAGAGATAAAGCAGTATAGGCTAAACACAGTTACATACGGAACAATCAGTGATCCAAGCTTGGCAACTCGGGTATTGAAACAATTAGCAAGCGATGAAGAAGAAGACCTGCTATTAGCAGCATCAGTGACAAAATCTTTTATATGGATGATGTACTGACTGGGGCACACGACATAGCCACAGTAGTTGCATTAAAAGTACAAATAGTTGAACTACTAAATCGAGGTGGTACCGAATTACACATGTGGTGTACGAACACACCAGAATTATTAATGGACGCCAAAGAGGACAAAGAATATGCATTTCAGAACTCAAATGACGGGCAATCAACGAAGACTTTAGGTTTACTTTGGAAATCCCAACCGGATTGTTTCTCATTTAATGTAACGGTACAACCCAAAGAACAATTTACGAAGAGCACCGTTCTCTCCACTATCGCCAGAATTTTTGACCCTCTCGGACTACTTGGACCAGTTATAACAAAAGAAAAGATTTTATGCAATCATTATGGCGCTTCAAGTTGGATTGGGAAAGTTTGCTTCCTGATCAAGAAAATATCCAATAGAGGAAATTTACGGACACCCTGATCAACATAAACAATGTTCAAGTGAGTCGCTATGTGTTATCTGATCATGCAAAAAGATTGGAGTTTCATGGTTTCGCTGATGCCTCCGCACAAGCATACGGTGCAGTCGTTTGCATAAGATGCATGAATGCAATACCTTTTCAATTAAAATTATTGGGTAGTAAATCACGAGTCGCACTTCTCAAAACAATATCAATACCACGCTTAGAGCTTTGTGCAGCTCTATTACTATCGCACTTGTGACTAAAGTAGTCAAAGCGCTAAAACTGGATATCTCAAAGATTATTCGGTGGTCCGATTCAACCATTGCTTTGGCGTGGATTAGAAATTCGACGCATAGCTTAAAAATTTTCGTCGCCAATCGTTTCAATACGATTCAGAAGCTGACAAGCAATTTTAAATGGCAGTACGTCTGCTCCGAAGACAACCCCGCCTACTTAATATCAAGAGGACTCTGCTCAAATGAATTGCTAACACGTAAAATATAGTGGGAGGGACTTTCATTCTTACAAAATAATATCATGATCGTGGATCCAGAGGAAACATCGGAAGGTTCAATTATTACTCAAGGGGTGTACATAAAAGAATCAGGCACCACACTGTCTGACTGTAATTGTAAATGCAAATTCTTGGATACTCTTATTGCCATTAGCAACAGCTACAGTAAGCTACTTTGTATAGTGGGCTTTATTTACTGATTCTATTCCAATAGCCAAAAAAGAGCAATCGACTCGAGAAGGACGGGATGACTATGTCGAGAAGAACTAGATTAAGCCAAAACCACTACCGAACACCTACTACACATAATTAATCATAATGTAGATATAATTTCAATCACAGAGATTTGGTTACCACAGCAAGACCATGTTCGTTTATCGGACTATCAACAAATCTCAACTAGAAAATAGCTGAACAAAGGAGGAGTAACGACTGTATATATACACAATTCTCATGAAATTTTAACCCATCCCCAATGGACCGTCATTTATCTTCCTACTGAAATTATAACTTTCTCAGTATACAATACCTACATAACCACTATCTACAGACCACCATCTGGAAATATAACTAAATTTTTGGATTACTTACAAAACTTACTAACACATATAACAAGTTCAAGGCTTAAATTACTAATATTGGGTGATCTCAATATTGATACTAAACTCAAAAGCAGTACATCTTATCATACAGATTCCAATGCTTTGAGAGACTTAATACTTTCATTTGGATTTGACTTTTTTATAAATAGCCCAACTAGAATAACAGAATATTTCCAAACCATCATCGATCATGGTATTACAAATATAAGCGATCCACATTGCGAAATTTTATTACACGATATAAGCGATCATTTCCAAGTTTTGTCTTTTTTTAGAGTTTCAAAAAAAAAAATTGAAAAACATTCCAAAACATTTCTTATATTGGAGTCTTCTCTGAACATAATCTAATTGTATACAAAAATAAATTGATTACTGAAGATTGGACAAACACACTTTCATCTAATAATGCTGTCTCGTTTTACTGTTATTCTATTGGCAAATTTAAAGAACACTATAAAACTCACTACCATTAAAAAGGATTTCACGTAGCAAGCGGATTAGAAAACCCTGTATTATACTTCTACTATCCTCAGAGAGATTAAAATAAGGAACAGGCTATTTCAAAAATTCTTCAAAACAGATCCACTAACAACTACAATTCTTTCAAACTTTCCGCAATGCTTCCCAAACAAAAATAAAACTAATACAAAAATCTTATCTGTACAATTTCTCTGAATTCTCTGATAGTAGAACAACATGGTCAAAAATCAATGAATTAATGGGAAGACTGAGATCGCGTGGTAATTCAGAAATTAAAATAGCAACTTAAAACCGTGCATTAACAGATACTAAGCAAATTTGTGACGAATTTAATGATTACTTTTTTAATTGCCCCTATTCATTATCTAAGATCAGCCAAAATAACAATGCATTTAATTGGATTGCAAATTTCGGAAAGGGCTCATCTCCAAAACTCAAAAGTTTTCAGGAGACGCAAAAAACTGAATTTCTGTTGAACCACTTGACTTATTGGAGCATTTTTTTCTAAATTCACAACCACTTTGTACGTTATGACAAAGCAAAATAGTATCCTTGAAGTAAAAATTGATGACGAAAAATTATTGTTATATGAGATGTGTCTTCTCGGAAATCATCCGAGGCCTTTGGTGGTTTTTGTCGTAAAACAGCGTTATTAAAGAGCATATATTATTGAAAAGAACAAAAATACAAAAGTTTTAGTTTACATTCCACTCCATTGTTATGCCTTTTGATTGTGCTACAAATAGAAAAATATCTCTAAATAAAATAATGTTTTCATTAAAAATTTTGAATGTCCAGCTATGATGCCACATCTGTCAGCCATTGCAGGATGGCTTCATAGACGTTTTCAAAAGCCATCGGCATGTTTTGTCTTAACTTTTGTAGATCGTTCATTTCTAAGGCATTGATCCGAAGTTTAGGGGGGGTGGTAGAATGGAAATGCTTCAATAGTATGAAAGTTTGGACAATAATTTTTCGTTTTTGATAAGACGAAAGTTTCATTATTCATTTCGTTTCCAATGAAGGGATCGCAAAAGACTTCACTTGACTTTTCAGGGTTAAAGATGAACTCCAAAAAAGTGGACACTCGAAAGGGAACTTTATCCTTTTTTTTTCCACTTCTTTCCCATAACACCTTCCTGTGATTGGTTTTACCTTGAAGTTAACTTTGCTCCATGATTTGAAGTCTATGACGTCAGAATATGTTATTGTTTTAATACTAAACCCCTCTTATAGTGCTACTGTGTATTAAATCCACGTACTTCTGGTGAGTACACAAACGATCTTATTTTCTAATTTCACACTTTGCGCTCGTAAAATCTCTATCAAAGTCGTTAAAAGGGTGCCCTCTTTGAGGAAAATAAATGTTAATTTTTGTCTTGTGACTAACTAACAATGCCAGCAGAAATTTTATTATTATATTATTTTTATTTTGGCCAGAACAGCCGTCATAGAATAAGTGTAACTCTATTATTTCTTCAGGAACGTTGTCATGAATATAATCATTTAGAAATGATGCCATTTCCTTGGGCCCCTTGAGCGCTTGAACCTCGTGGTATGAATAGAAACTTGCTTTTCTTGTTTTTATATTATGAATACAGAATTCATATA
>QLNU02015360.1:186966243-186977939 GCA_006491805.2 Dysdera silvatica | reverse complement strand
TTGATTTGAACATTCAATGTGCAATTCCTAGCCATTGATGGGTCCTACAGCCTTGAATTTTATCGTTTCTTTACCTGTATATGTGCTGGAGGTACATTTAATTTCAATAAAAACAGATAATTTCTTTGTGTGTGTTCTTGCGAAAGAGTATTTTAAGATGTCCCTGTTAAGATAGTACTTCATAAACAATCATTGCTTCAAGACACCTTGGCAACCACAATTACCAGACATTTTTTTTTTCCTTGAAGAACTAGATGTCAAGAAGGATATCAAACTTTGCCATATATAAAGGACAGCATTAGAATTTGTGCACTTAGTATTACAGTTGCCATGTTATATTCTGACTTAGAAAATGCTGTTCTTTGAATGTAAACTGTTGTTAATCACAATGCCAAATACATTGAACAACTGTAGTAGTGTTCCAGTGTATTGCCAAAGCACAATCCAGTGATAAATTTTGCAAATAGTGTTCTGTTTCTCAATAAATGGCAAGCACATCCTTTGACGTACCTGTTGTCCAAATTTCACTTCATTATGAGTTGTATGACTTAACTCAAAAGCCCTCTGTAAGAGTAGGGGATACTTCAATTCTATTCTTTTAGAATTCTATTCTTTTCAATTTTTAAGAATTTAATTAAATTTAATTTTTAAGAATTCTATTCTTTTCAATGGATGGGGAGAAGGGTTATGCAGGGAAAAAATTAGTCCCGGCAATTCTAGTAGTGGGGAAATATGGTGCTCTAGGATATGAAAATTTGCCATGAAAATACAGTAACTTAAAAATAATTTATTTGGAATATATAGGACATGCATGCTGCACACAGGCATTAACAATGTAGTGGAATGCCACACAAGTCCTACGGTAGTACTAATACTAGCGTTATAGTACACTTTCAACCTTAGAACAAATCTAACATTAGTAAAAAGAAAAATCTGTCCAACAGTAAGTAAATTCCAAGTATTCTGTTACCTTTAGTTTCTTCAATTTTGATGCACTTCCTGCTATACGAAGTAATCCCTGTAACAAAGAATTGTAATATGTTAAAAATATATAAATTAAATAATGACTTTAAAAAATGCAAAACCATTTCACAAGAAATTCATTGCTGGTTTACCATTAAATAAAAGTTCTAACTTTCAAATCAAGTTTAAAACCATAATTTTCAACAATAATTCATAATTTTTAAATTATGAGACCATTGAGCAACACCTGCTATTCCCCTATTAAAGGGGAAAAATGTTAGGAATTTAGAACTCCACAATCTTAAAGTTCAGCAACATGAATAACTAGGAATTGTAAGTTTATTTTATATGACATGGCAATTATAGAGAACAATCCAACACATACAATGAAAATCGGTTATAATGACCAACCGCATATAATGATGGAATTTTTACAAGAAGTTTGGTTTGCTATTCTACTCCATACTAAATATATCGGTTATAACGACATCGTATATAACGACGAAACCTGCTATAACGACGGCGATTTTGTAGTCTACGTAGATTCTAAGTAGGGAAATTCGTATCGGATATAACGACGCGACTTGACAGTCATAAAGCAGAACCACGTGGGTTAGTTATTAAAATTTAAAGTTAGTTATCAAAATTTAAGCGTTATTCTAATCTTGTTTATTTACAAATGTCTGAGAAATTTTTATTACTGTTAAACCTGAATATTAAAGATAACGAACCGTTAAAAAAAGCCACGTGATTTATTAATTGAATATCACGAGGGTCATATTCTTAAGGGTCCATCTATTCATTACATTTGTTTTCTACATTATATACTTTAGTAGTATTTTCTATAATTTTTTAAATTTAAAAAACTAAGGAAGTACTATGTATTAAGTGTTGCTATAACATAATATAAACGGAAATTAAATTCATTATAATTAAGTATATTTTTATTTAATTTTGAAATCAAAAAGTTTAGTACTTTTTACTGTCAAAATAATTTATAAAACTCTACAGTGTATGATACTATAGGCTACCATGATTTTAAAAAGATATCGTTTACAATGACGATCGGTTATAGCGACCGAATTTGCACGGTTCCCTTGCAGGTCGTTATAACCGATTTTCACTGTACTTAAAACATACAATTATTAATTCAAAGTACAATTTTGCATTTTTCTTTATATTTAAATTTGTGTGAGTTTTGCAGTGCAAGGACAGCAAGGGTCATGATGAACCAGGACCTACTCCAGGAGAAATCCAAACCACTCCAGGTCTCGGGAACCAACCCCTGGACTAAGTTGAACAATTAGTTGGTAAGGATTCCTTTTTGATGCAGTTAGGACTCAAACCCAGAAAAACAGTATGCTAAATGAACAGGTTACCACCACAACTGAAAGGGCCTTCTATTTAAATAAAATGGAAAAGAAATGTATTAAAGGGCTTGTGTATGTGTAGGAGAAAAACGTATAAAATTCTTTACTTCACAACTTATATAAGAATTAAAAGGCGATTACAAATCCTCCATTACAGACGAATGGTTGTTGTCTCAGATGCATATACAAGTTAAAATAATTTTATGACGTCACTGCACATTATTAAATTAATTAAAAAGGCGATAAATTAATACAGTTTAATTAAGTTTAATCGTTTACAGCTGTTTCAATAGCCCTGGACTATTTTCGTCAGAACGGCCAATAATGATGCAAGGTGTAATGACAAACCCGTATTACAGACGGCGGTTACTGGTATAATAAAATAAACAGTAAAAATAAATCAAGCATATGGATTATGGGAAACGTCTCTGGTAATGGATCTTAAGTTTAAAGAAACATCTGTGGTAGTAAAACATGAGTTTAAAAAGAAACAGACTAGTAGAATAAAATTATTCTGTATGGGAGGAAATGCGCCGTGAGTCAGTAAAAACAGCTGATGAAGAATCATTATTCGATGTGGGAAGAAAGTTCTTCCAAAAGGGAGAAATGAAACTAGATGGCAATTGATCATTAAAGGCATTATCTGCGTTGATGATTATATGTAGGGCACTAAACACTCGTATTTCATAAAGCACAACTTACCCAAAAAGTTTCTTCTCCACTGGACCTCAACTTTTTTTGAGGCCTTACATACAATTGCCAATACAGATAATGCCATTAACGATCATTTGCCGTCTAGTTTCGTTTCTCCTTTTTGGAAGAACTTTCTCCCCCACATTGAACAATAATTTTTCATCAAAAGTTTCTACTGACTCACGGCGCATTCCATCCCATGCAGAATAATTTTGTACTACAAGGCTGTTTCCCTTTTAAACCTAAGTTTTACTACCAGAGATGTTTCTGAAAAAACTGAAGTTCCATTAAAAGAGACGTTTCCTGTAACCCATGTGCTTGATTTATCTTTACTATTCATTTCATTATACCTGTAACCCATGTGCTTGATTGATTTTTACCGTTCATTTCTTTATACCTGTAGCCGCCATTTGTAACACGTATTTGTTATTACACATTGTGTGTATATCGTTGACCATTCTGACGAAAATAGCCCAGAGCTATTGAAACAATCTGTAAATGATTTAACTTTATTAAACTGTGTTAATTTGTTGCCTTTTCAATGAATAAGTTAACTTACCTCAAAGCTGCTTAACGGGTGGGATAAATGGCATATTATAACCTTCAAACCAATGATACGTTTGCAAACATTAAAACTTATCAGAACTTGAACATGTTTTATGAACACAGTCATATCATACAGATGTTATTAAAACAGTCCGTTAAATCATGAAAATTGTTAGAACACCAAACTGCATGTTTCTTAGTAATATTTAAAAAGGGGTGGTAAAGGACGCCAAATAAGCCATATTTGGCGAAATCAGGTCCGCAAAGGACCCGATTTGGCTGTAGAGTGAAAGTATTATTTACATCCACATCGTTGCTATGCAGGCAATTACATGAAGCAAAAAAAAAAAATAATAATTTTTTTTGACACATAATTTAAGTGATTGACCTAATAATGCAGCAGATGAGAAACGATTGTTTTACCATACTGGAGGCAATTGGGAATTGTCAAGCATGTGTAATAGGTGAAGGAGATCAAAAGAAACAACTTCGGTCTAGTGAACCTATGTCCAAAAATGAGCCATTCTGGAACTATAGGGATGCTATTATTTGCATCCACATTAGTTAATCATGTAACAAAATTTGCTGTTCCAGCCTAGAACTGTATCGGAAAAGATTCCACCACCTACTATGATCCAAAACAACTTTCCATTGTCAAATTTATGCAATTGGGGAATTCGTGGTCCAAACGTGAACCTCACATTTGGGTCATAAATTCCAGAATCGCATAAATTTGGCCACGGGAAAGTTGTTTCGGGCCATAGTAAGTGGTGAGGTCTTTTCCAATATGGTTCTAGGCCGGAACGGCAAATTTTCTAAATTTTGTTACATGATTAACTAATGTGAATGCAAATAATATCCTTGTAGTTCCAGAAAGGCTCATTTTCGGGCATTGGTTCACTGGACAGAAGTTGTTTCTTTTCACGTTCATCTATTACTCATGCGTGACAATTCCCAGTTGCCTCTAGTATGGTATTAAAACAATCATTTTCTGTACCTTTGATAACTAAATGGCAACACTACTCAGGGCCAGGGAAGGGAATTTCTGATTTTTTTTTCTCTGCTGCATTATTAGGCTAATTGCTCAAATTACGTGTTAAAATTTTTTTGTTCATGCAATTGCCTATGTAGTAATGATGTGGATGTAAATAACATTTTCACTCTACAGCCAAACTGGGTCTTTTGCAGACATTGGAATTTCGCCAAATATGGCCTATTTGTCGTCCTTTATCACACCTTATACTTTCTGTTAATTATAAATCACCCTGTATTTTATATTCAGGTACTTTTCCTTTTTTTTTTCAGTTCTTTGTACAAAATGTAAAAGCTTTCATTTTTTAAATAATCAGTGCATCAATGCGATTCATTTTTGTTAAATGGTTATGAAATTAAAATCCACGCTGGGAAACACAAATGCTTGTCTAATCAGAACAATATGAAAAAAATGAAGCAATTATAATAATATACAAATGTATAAACTCACTTCTTCTGCTATACCATACTCTAACAAAAAATATATGCATGTTTCAATTACATGAGCAACCTGACGCTTTGTAACTCTTAAGTGTTCTTCAAGTGAGGTTCCATACACAGGCTTTTGAGGAAAATTTGCTAAATTAAAATTAAATATACATTAAACTTAACATGATTATACAAAGAAATAAATCAGTAATTCATTTACTGCTAAATATTTATATGATAAGATTTCAAACATAAAAAATAATAGACAAATTTCCTTGTTGTGTGTCAAATACAGAACACTGACTATCCGAACTTTTCTTAATTATAATGGCCTACTGCACTTATTTTATGAATATTCTAGGAAACATCCATTCAATGTTTCCAACAAAAATGCTCACAGTTGCTCCCTAGTACATTCTGGCCGTGAAAAACAAATACAAATGACAGATACTGGATATCAAAAATAAGCATATACAATCAAAATTGGTTAAAACAAGTCAAGAGACAACCAAAATTTTGATGCCATAATTAATAAGGGGAGTTTCGAATTTTGAAATAATAGTAAAGTTGTCACTAAAAAATAACTGAGGTGTCCATAATAACTGAGTTTGACTGTACTTGTTATATACAGGGTAGCCATAATTTAATATGAGGAATTTAGAGCCTCCGAGAAAAATCTATCCAGTCAAACTAAACCAAACTTGGTGTACATACTCCTGGAACTGAGATTTTGATTTCTAAAAAATAATAATAAATAAAAAATAGTTCAAATTTTTGCCACAAGGGAAATTGGTGATGAAATCGTGCAATTGTACATGTTTTTACTCAAAAACGGCTAGATAGTCAATTGGTGGATATAAGAAAGGCTCAAAATATGCTCTGCATTTGTTTAATAAAACTGATGCGCTATGCTAACTCAACATGATCATGCTTTGCTGGTAAAATCTCGTTATCAAAAACGCAGTAATACTAATTCAACACTGCGGAAATTTCTGAAGTTTTTTCTTTCTTTAAATTAAAATCCCATAGTGCAAGGAGTATGTACATCAAATTTGGTTCAGTTTAGTCCAATAGATTTTTTGCTATCAGGCTCTAAACACCTCACACTAAATTATGGCTACCTGTATGTATGTATCAGATACACTTATATATATTGGACTATTTCCAAAGCAGTTAATATTTTAACACATACACATATTTTGTGACAGTTTTCATTAGTAATCTAATAATATGCAATAAAACATTTTTTTTATAATTATTTTTTTTTACAATGAAAATTAAATTTCCTGTTTATCTAAAATTGGGTTCACATTTTTTTATTTCAGAAAACCATACTTCTCCTGCATACTACATTAATCAGCAACATAGTTTGATGCATGTCACAAAATTTCTTAAATTTACAAATCGATTAAAATATTCATTCATCTCATGCAAAAGCAAAATGTGTGAAAGCAGCGAAGGACAACATAAAAATTTTTTACTAACCTCCAAAATAATGCTGAAAAACCTTAAGCAAACTGCTTATACATGAGTATAAATTAAATTTACTACTAAGGAAGTATAAATATTGGTTTTAGCTTTTGAGAAAAATTAAAATCTTTTGTCAACAGAAATAACCATATTCAATTAATTGAATTTATCTAAAGTTGTTAATGTTTGAAATAAATTTTAAAAGATTCATGGGTAACCTGATTATTCATCCCTACATATCTTTAATCCTTGGGGGGGGGATATACACTGCTAGTCATTAAAGTTGTAACACAAGGAAGAATGCATCAGGATTCCTACTCACCATGAAGAAAAACTTCCTCTGACTTCACCAGGTTTTTCCCCTGATTTTTCAAACAAAATTCCCTACTGATCACAAACAAAACTTTAAATTGAACATCAATTTTGGAGAAAATAGGCTTATGTTAACATGCAATTTAGCTTTTCAGAACCAGTTAGGAAGGTTTCCCCAGACTTTTCAAGGTTTGGCCAAAAATTTTCGTTTTTCCAACTTTTAAGGATAACTTCAAATTCCCTAACAATTTCAGATTGTGTGGGAACCCTGACGCATCATAGTGGCCAAAAGGTTACAAAATGGGCAGAGTATAGGAGAACATGTAAAAATGGTTAATTGGTATTGCACAATTATTCGTTTGAATCAAGTCAATCTTTTAATCATTATAACTTAAGTTATGTATTCAATACACAAGATTTTTATATCTATTGTCTTCCTTGGTGCTGCAATTTTAATGGCCAGCAGTACACATTAACTGAACAACAATACTGAAAAAAGAAAAAACGCTTTATTTCATAAAGGAATTTAAAATCTATAAGACAATATTTTTCAAAATAGAATTGGTGCTTTATGGAACAGGTAAGGTAATGCTGCACTGGGGTCTACAGCTTTATAAGTAATTAAAGTTTACTAGTTCTCTGAGGAATCTAAACTTCTTGCTTATGGAACCAGATTAGAAAAAATGCCACACATTTTATGGGATATGACTGGGTGGATTTCAATGACACACTATAGAATGTGTGGAGTGTTTTTTATCTCAGTTAAACACAATAGACAAACATGTTACCTCTACACCACCACAGAATTTGTAATTGTTATTGTTTTTATGGTGAAAGGACAGCAAAAAGGCCATACTGAATCGGGACATACAATTTTCAGGGACCACACTTGCCTAATAAGATTCGTATCAGGAAAATTTTACTTTCAAAGCAAGAAAAATACACTAGGGTTCCCACTCTTCTTGAAGAAAAAAATCCATTACATCTCCAGGTTTTGCACTGACCTTTCTGACAAAATTGCAACTCACTACAAGCAAAACTTTGAACTAAACTCAAGTGTCGGAGAAAATAGCTTCACGTTCACGTAAAATTTAACTATTCAGAACAGAAGAATTAGGTTTCAAATTTACAATTAAATCTCTAAGAATTGCATGAATCAAGCATCGTAAACTGTGCAGTCAGAGCTCCACGATTTTGGAGATGGCCGGCTTTTAAAAAATTCTGAAGAAATGTTACTAGAGTGTGCTATAATTGTTTCCTTGCTTCTCCTTTGAGATATGACAGTCAGTTGAAAATATCGTACTCTCACCATGTAAAGCCAGTAAGATAAAATGTCATAGCAGCACCATCACTAAATTGGATCTCTTGCGATCGACGGAATCAAATGTGGCAGATCTTATGGCCCCAGCTCCAGAACTTCCAGAGACAGGCTGATATGTTTATAAAAAATTCGACAAAATGCACTCAGGGGACACTATCACCTCTTTTTTATTGGTCCTATTCCAGGGTTCTGCCTTTGTCCTGCAGGACTCCATGTCAATCAATGACTCAATTAAAAATGGATGAGACTGTTTGCAACAAATGGCCAACTGGCAAGAGCTTTACCCGTAGTGTAATGGGATATCCCCACTGTCCATGCAGTAAAACAAGAAGGCACACACGGACATTGGGCAAGTGATCAGGGCACAAAATTTTTAATAATGCAAAACTTTAAAAGATGGCAAATTTTTTTTTAATTGCAATCTACCACAAAATTCTATCCTTCTTGCTAAGGTAACCCCTCCTTTCTTTTGTCTTAATTTAAAATTTTGAAAAATTCCATCAAACAGCTACCCCCCCCCCCTGCTCTCCCCCTACCCACCAGAAAAATTAAAAAATTTCATTAACAAGTAAATTAAATTTGTTCAAAAAATATATCTTATCTTATAATAATGCGCATAAAGTGAAATTAAAATTAAATCATAAATGTCCCCCCTCCTTCCATGATCTCCAAGATATTTCTTTGATGATTAGCACAATTTTTGAAAGCTGCTCTTCTAAAAATGACAGGGGTGAATACTGTGTATAATGGAGGTGTAGGGGTGGCATTAAAAGATCGCTGTACCTCACACTCTATATCTGGGCTTGAAAGAGTGGTATTGTATTGTTTATTCTTGCTCCGAAGGTTCCACAAGGAATTCTTATGCATGCATTTTTCGTTTGTTCATGAAAGTCATGTTAGCTGCATAGATTAAATCCAATATTTGTTTGTTATGTTGATTCACGCTGTAAGAAGAATTACAGCGTGAAAAAAATGAATCGACTGGTTGTATTCTCGTGGTGCAAAAGTCATTCTGAGCCAAACAAAGAAAGACCATACATAAAAAATGAAATGAAAGCATGTTATAAAGAAATGTTAGAAATTGGAGAGCAAAATAACAGACTTTTCGCGGATTTTGGGTGAAAATGAGGGGAAAAACAGAAAATCGTTTTCTAAAAAATTAAACACTTTTAAGAATAGTACCTCGCACAATGGAAAACATCATTGTGATATATGACTTGACTGGTTAGTATGTGTGTGGTTAATCCAATAACACAAAAAGAAATTATAGATTCAGGGTGTGGCTAACTGCAGAAGAAAGGCAGTAAATTGGAGTGATGAAACAGAAATGTTAAATGCACAAATAGGAATTTGGCACACAAAAATCAGTTTTGGCACAGATACAAAAACAAAGTTTTGTAAAAACGTCAATGTTAAACCATTTTGCAACAGAAAGTTCAAATAGGCCAAAGAGTGTAATCCCTGAATTGTAAAATATTATTACCCTTCTCAGGGCTATTAAAATTGCCAAACAATATTCACACACAAAGCCACCCAGACGAGTTTTTGATTTTTAGGTACAGGAGTTAAAGAGATGTCGTCTCCGACTTAGAGTTAAGGCACTCCAGACTCAACGGGGGGGGATCCTAGTTTGACTCTCGGTCGGAGACGGAGCTTCTTTTTCTCCTGTATCTAAAAAGCTAGAGCTTGAACATATATGTGTCAAAAATTATTGAGTATAATAAATTCCCCACAAAAACTCACCCCGATCAATAGTTGGCATTTGTGTTAGTCCTGAGAAGGGTAATAATATTTTACAACCTTATATACAGAGAAAAGGAGACTTGTCCCTGTCCTTGATGGTCTAGCAGTTAAGGAACGCTGGGTTCAATGGAGAGACCTTAGTTCAACCCCACGTCAGGAATGGCATCTCTTTTACTTGTGTACCTAAAAAACTTGAGCTTAAACATGGGTGTTGAAAATTATTAAGTATAATCCCTGCATTTTTCGAAGAATCCGAACCACTGTTGTTAAAGGTACCAAACTCTGAACTATGGGAGGCAGAAAAGTGGTACATTCTGAGATACTGATTAATAAAATGACAAACAAATGTATTACCACTATGTCACTGTAGGATAGCGGATCCACATTTTTCTAAGGCATCCGAACCTGTTAAGTAGTAAGGAAGCAAAATCCTAGATTAAAGTGAGAGTTAAGTTTTTTTTAAAGGGGACGGGGGGACGTGCCACTACCGAGAGTCAAATCCACATTAATGGTACACTAGGTGACTGTGCTACTATTGAGCCACTGTAGAACCAATTTGTAATTAATAAAATTTGCCACTGATCAATATGAAAAACAGTAAAAATGGGCAAAAATTGAAAAGAGGAAACAAAAAATACAATTTCCTTTGATCAAACTTTTTTTTCCATATCATACATTGAAGTGCCAAAACATTAAGCACACTTAACTAATAACATGCAGCTACTTCTTTCACCCAAATAACTTCAGCTACTTGATGTGGATCTGAGTCAGAGGTGGTCTAGTCACTGCAAGAATATATCAAGAGAGGTACATGGCTTGATATGGTTATCTATAATTCAGCCTTATTTGTTAGCTGTCAGTTTTAAATTTTAATATTATGGATTTATTTTATTCATTTATCCTTAATTTATTTTCATTTTTAATTTCTATTCTTATTTCACCCTTTACATTTTGCCTTTTCTTCATTATTTTTTGTACACCAATCAATGGCCAATCTTATATTATGGTAAACAATGGCTAATTTGCTTAATTTTGTTAAATAAAATTTGGGCATCTGCTAATTCGAGTTTGTGTACATGCTAAAATTAGGGAGAAATACATATTTAATATTTTATCTATTCTAAGCGTATCTGCAAGTACTTTAAATAAATAGAAACTACATACATTTTCTCTTATAACCCATAACAATTGAAAATCCAAAAGACTGTATGTATCTGTATTACCCAATTCATTTTCTAGGATTGGTAAGCTCATTTCCAATACTGCTAAAGCACTACGATGATAGTTAGCTTGTAACTGATGCAAATGAACAAAAATCTGAGATAAATGAGGCTCCTTTGCTATGAGAGAAAACATTTCGGCAGCAAGTGAATCCTAGGAAAATAGTTCTATTATATTATGTGCAAAGAAAAATAATACATAATATACAAGGCAAATTAATAAATATGAAACAAGAAAACATTAAGAATGTTGAAGATCGATGTTTCATGTTATGAACAACTTGAACTACCATGTTCTTCAATTACTAACACAAACTTTTAGAAGTTTCATGTTATTTGGAAAATTCAAGTTTGTTTCCTTGTCTTAAGAAATAATTAGAAATAACTGAAATTAAATTAAGGTAATAATATGTCACAGATGTCATCAATGTTAGCACAATAAATTAAATTTGATTTAAAACGAAATATTATTTCAATGTTTACACATATTAACGAACAGTTATTTCGACACTGGCGTAAGGTTTAAAAACACGACGTTTCGGGAGCCAACTGCTCCCTTTGTCAAGTGAAGGCAGAATTCTGCCTTCACTTGACAAA
>QLNU02015360.1:186948765-186966144 GCA_006491805.2 Dysdera silvatica | reverse complement strand
TGCTTTTTACCACAAAGTCTTCACCATTGAGCAAAAAAGCTTAGAAAGAAGGAAAAACCAATTTAAAATAAGTTAATTGCAAGACTAGTTCATGTATATGCTATTTAAGGGTGTAGCTTATGGAATCAGATTTCCGCAAATTTGACATACTTTTCATCGAAGTATTACACTCACCCAGTTCCTTTAGTGAATGGCATAGTCACATTGCAGATGATGTTGCTAAGTAGAATTTTGCAAATGTCTTTCCTGTTTGGTGAACCAACTGAAAGCCAAAAGAATTACTTTGATGCTCCTTGAGAGGCGGGGGAGGGAGGGGGATGGTCTTGAGGTTTACTGTTATCTCCCTTTCCTCATGATGCGATTTCTGTACAATCCACCAAAAAAAAAAATAATGTCCATCATACACACAAGCAACACAACTTTGTACTGTCACTTGTGATACGGAGATAAGTAGTGAATTAGACGTCATTAAAACTGAAAGCGCATGCACACTGTTCATTGTGAGTAATATATTCTGAAAGCGAAATAAATTGGTGAAATGCTTCTGTTCCAGGTATGTTTTTTGTTTTTGAAAAGTGATCTTCCAAATTCTTCCCTTTTTTGTACATTATGCTTTAAGAGAAGCCTGAAGTCAGAGTTTTGTATGTACAAATTGCAAAAGTAAAATGCTTCTTGTACGGAATTAATCTGATCTGCAAAACATCTCTGCAGGCTCTCTTTAGTGATCAGTCATTCGACTGTCCCACCAATACCATCACATGATTTATTTTGGCTAGTGGCAAAGAAAGACTACGAAGCTGTAAGAGAGAAATCCTCTTCGTGATGACGCAGATTAAGGAAATTTTTATATTGGCCAAAACAGCTGTCACTGAAGTAATGAATTTTCTTTATTAAAGGAACCTTCTCTTTTGCTAAAATCCAGAAGAATGATAATCTCATTTGGTCCAAGATTTGCTTTGGTTTCCTTCAGGAAAAAGTAGACTGAGCTTTTTAATGAAAGAATGAGAGATGAGTTTTTCCAGACTTTAAGGTAGTTACATATTCATCAAAAACAACAGTGCACATAATCATTTCTGTTCAATCAGTTTTAACTCACTGATGGTACTTGATCTCATCAGTTGGCTCATAGTCCTCAAACTTTTCTTTCAGTATTCTTTGCGAACTTGCACTAGTTGGACAGTCGGTACAGTGGTGCAATATGAAATCTTGAGTACCATTGCAACAGAGAAGATATTTAATAAGCTCCTGGTATTCCTCTGTAATATGACTGGCGTGAATTAAAAGGATGACATTCTGATATTTTGTATGCACACACACACACCAAATATGAACCTGAAGATCCAGCCAATTTTGGCCCCAAAAAGCAGAACTTCGAAAATTTTATGTTTGCCTGAGGAAATTGAAGTTTGAGTGAAGAGTAGAAAAGTATAACTCACACAGATTACGTAGTATCAGTCTCTTCTTTATATATAGAGTCTTAGCAACACTAACTATATATTTTTTTTCCGATCATTGTTCTGGAATACTTATGGCTGTCATAAAACTTTCAATCATTCAACTGTAGTTTGACTTAGCTTTACTGGCATCAGGCATTGCTAAAATTCCTTCCTCCTTCAAAATTTGTCGTGACTATCTCACAGCATAATTAATGTAAAAACGAAAGCAATAATGTAAAAACTGTAAGTACCACATTTGTCCAGATGCTTATTCTGAACAAGTCTAAAAAATTTCAATTTGATTACTATGCATAAAATTGCAATTTTGTTTGTTTAAATGAAAAAATGTTTCCATATCACAATTTTTACGAGAGTAACTAATTGACTAGTGTATTTCATGAATAAAAGTACAATTAAAAATTTTCAGGAGTCCAGAATTATTTATTCATTAAAATCATTAACAAATTTATTAAAAACGTTGATAAATTCATTAAAACTTAGGAGTCTGAAGTAACTTTTTAGGTGACTTTAGGTCTGAGAATTTTTATCCCTGGGTTAATGCATTTTTCGAAAGAAAACAACAAAATTTTATACAAGCCATGTGAAAGACATACTTTTTATTTCAGAACTCGAAAGATCGAAGTGTAAGCTTCAATTAAAAATAAAAAAAAAGACTATTGTTTTCATCTGCCTTTTGGCAAAAATTTTTTTGCATCATTTTTATTTTTTTAATATTTTACCAGCTTGAAAAGTTAGAAATTATTACTTCAGCACTTTTATTTATAATCAGCACATTTCTATTGATTTACAGTCAAAATTTCGAGTCCCTAGAGATTTCAGATCTTAAGCTGCAATTTTTTGAAGACAAAACTGCAGTCTAAAAAAGGTTTAAAAATGTATCATCCGTGGAAATTCTCAAAATTTTAACCCCCTATATTTCAAGAACTGTGAGGCCTAGGGAAGAAAAATTTTACATGGGTTCTCACCTCCATAAGGGTAATAAACACACCAAGTTTTATCAAAATCTTTGTCAGTGGGTGTCGGGGTGTGGTTGAATTGACATGGAATGTCCCAAGTGCATTTTTCATGTTTTGCTACAAAAAGAGGGATAATTTATCAATTTTTAAAATTTGTAATATATGGTAGAACATTTCCATATAATGAAATCGACGGTTCCATAAAAAAAAATTCGTTATATAGGAAATTCGCTATGTGGAAACGATGTGTATTCATGAACCAGGGCAGGTCATTATGATACCAAAATTAAAATCCTGTTTTTCAGTTAACGACTGTTTCTCATAAATAACATTCAACCATTTAAAAAACATGCTTTTCAGTATGAAATATACACACGTATAAAAACGTGAGCAAAACAATTCTTACCTTAAAATGAAAACATATTTAATGCTTCTTTCATACACATTCATGCTTTTGTAAAAAAAATTCTAATATCCTGCTGCACAACAAATGGTGATGTTGATTCATCATAAAAGTGTTAGCACCCCTGTGGGAAATTTGCAAGGTCTGGATTTCTGGTAATCAAACGAGCAAAAAGTCTCGACAAGTACTACAATTAGAACAATAATGCATGTAAGGATAATTGGGGCCTGCTCCTAGCCCAGCAGCTTCGAATTGTATGGGGCAACAAGACAGAGGTGTGTGTGTGTGTGCTTAGGGAAACTCTTCGTTAGGGAGTTTAAAGTCCTTAGACGAGGCTTAGTTTAAAATTATTTGGGTGAATACGGACTTCCCTTTGCACCCTCTATACATAAATGCTACAAGGACAAGGAAAATCAAACAACCCCAACCCTTCCATGAACTTGGGTTTAGGAAATAACGATGAGAAAAATGATGCATCATATTTTTCAGTTTATGCAATGTACCTTTTTCTCCTTATAAATACCCTTAAAAAAATCGTTAAGCATATTAGATGACAAAAATGGTGCATACAAAAAGAAATCAATCATGACAAATACATCACATGAGAAAAACATACATCAGCAAGTGACAAAATGTAGTGATCACATCCAATATACTTTTTGGTGATTACCAGGCTGTCGATGGATTCAGGTTATACATTTAACACCTAGTTATTGGCAGGTGCAAAACAAATTTACACTAACAAATTTAAGCAAAAAGTAGTATATGCTGAAAAACAGTAAACAGATCAGCAGAACAAAAATTCAGACTGTCTATTACGATAAACCATCCCAGTTAATCTGATGATCATAACTATAAACACTAGGGCTCTAAATCTGGCATAGTGAAAATAATATGATAGTTAAATGAAAACACAACTTGGATCAACTTTGTCATAACCCTTGGAGTTTTTTCCTTTGCTTCCACACCAAATTTCATTTCTGGATGTTCTAGCGTATCCAGCACCCTCTAAATTCCCGTGATCTTTTGAAGTGGATGTGCAATGTGGAAAAAAACTAGGTGAGAATGGTACTTCCTAACATGTTTTGTATGAGTGTTTTGTGTGCAACAAACCCAGGGTGGGATAGCCAGTCCCATGGCATTTCGCAGTTAGCACTAGTTTCGTTTGGGTGAATTATTTTATACATTATGAATGATATTCATTTGGACTTCAGTATTTGAACATGGATGAGCGTTTGAATTTTTTTTTCTTACTTTGGAGATGAACTATGTAACACTGATGCCAAAACATGGAGTCTACTTTCTTTTCTTTTTTCCCCTTTCAGCTTCAACGCCCCAAAACAATCGAAACTAAAACCAATGAATAGAACGCTCCTCACATGGCTATGGAACATGGTAGTATAGTGCCAACCTACTTACTACAGGAAAAAAAAAAAAAAAAACACCCCTCATTCTAGGCCCTTTTTTCTTCCAGGTCCCCTTCCTTTTTAGGTACCCTTTTCCCCTTCAAGTCTGTGTTAGGAAGGAACCTTCTCCTTCCTCTACCAAGTCCTTTCTTCTAGGGCCTTTACTCTTCTAGGTTCTTTCCTCCTTCCATCGCCAGGTCCCAATCATCCCTGCCCACCGCCAATGCCAACCTGCTTGTGACCTTAAAAATTTTTTCCACCTGACCACCCCAAAACAGAAAAAATAATTTTCCAACGTAGAGAATAACACCTCATGGACCATAGCATTCATCATGTTGGCAAGTCTGGAAAAAAAAGCTGACAAGCGTAACCTTTCATATAGTACAGTGGTTCCCAACTCAATTTAAGAAGCGGATCACTTTGAAAAATTCTTACGAGTTGACTGCAAGACCTTAATAAAAAAGGGAGCTTGGTCTTTTTTGGGGAAAATGTGTTTGTAAAATCGTTCTTTGGAAGAAAAAAAATTAGTCATAATAAACAGAAAAAAGCAAAATCTAATGATGATACAGTTGGACCTCGTTAAGACGAACACGTTTAAGACGAATTACTTTTAATACGAACCGTTGTATGAAGTTCCATCAAATTGTAAAATACTACAAATATACCATCAATTTCATTTTTATATTTAATAATAATTTTTATAAATATTTTTTAAATTATTATTATTATTTTTAAATAACAACCCATCTCAAGAAACACTTGGGACTCCTTCGCGGACAACCAGTTGGGAACTACTGGTATAGTAGTATCCACAACTTTCCAGATGATGTAAAATTATGCCACTGTATTAGGCCTATATCTATATATTACACATATGGTCTTTTACATAAGTTTCTTGGATACATCTTTAAGAAAGAGAATAAGTTTTTAGGAGGTATACTGATGAGTCACTTCCATCAAAATTCTAATTCTAAAAAACAAACATGAACTAAATCAATACATAAGAATATTTAATGTTACAATATACTGTATGAACCACAAAAAAATAGTTACCCGACACTGATCAACTTTTTGTGATGCTTCTTCTAATTCATCTTTTAAAGTATCAATTTTATCTACTTTTGTAGGAAGATTGTTAACACTGACAGTGGATGAAGCTTGAATACTATGTCGTTCAGCTGCCAAAAATCTAATGAAAGAAAATGTAATCATGTATTTACATAAATGTAAGAGTATTTATTTTTTTAAATTAGATGGTTGGTTTTTTTTTATAGTGCAAACACAACAAAAATCCTTCCACACTAAACAAGGTGAAGATACACAAACTTTATTATTTATTAAAAATTACATATTTTGTAAGTTTCCTTTCTACTAAGTCATCTTTTAACTTTAAATTAGTGAAATATATCTGCTTCTAGGAAATAAACCACAGCCAAACGTGCCAAATATCCATATTAAAAAAAAGCTTTAGTTTTTATGTAATTTTTTTAAATAATTTGAATGATCTTTCATGTAATTTTATAATTTTACCCGTTAAATGCAATCACCCTTTATTTGAATTGAGTCTCAAAAGCATTATCTTCACCAGGACCTACCGTTTTTTGAGGAATCCGAACCTCTGGACCTACTGTTTTCCGAGGAATCCGAACCTCTTAAGGCCTAGGGAACCAAACCCCGGACTACAGTGAGCAGTGCGATCTTTATGAGATCTCTGAGTAAGCGTTCTTTTTGCACTGCTGGGAGTCGAACCCGGATTAGCCGCGCAATAGGAGAACGCGTTACCACACTGCGCCACCGAATGGCTAAATTCTAGTCTAAATATATTGATAAGAACATCCTCCCACCCATCCGACTACATGTTCTGAAAATAAATCACTATTCGGGAGCACATGCGTCTGCGAACAGTTCTTTTCAAGGACGAAGTTAGTAAAATCAAAAGTTAGGACCAGAATAACTGACGTCCACCTTGGAAACACTTTTAGGATTGTAATATCAAAAATAAGACCTAAGTCCTAGGGCAGATTCAAAAAATATTTTCGGGTGGATGTGCAAAACAAATAAGAGACTTAAGAAAAAATGGCAACAAAAGCGGATCCAGAAGAGGGGATGCCCCCAGCTCTCCCCACCAGATCCACCTTTGTCCAGTCTTGTTAGAATTGTACAATTCTTGTGTAGAGTTCTGCAGTGTACAAAATGCTGGATGTTTACTAATCTTTTTTAGAAAGTTTACAAAAAGAACACTTTCTGAAGTTCAAACATTTTATTCAATGGATTCTTCATGAAAGTAAACTTATAAATAACAAAAATAAACATTTATACACCTGTGTAAATTCATTATCAGCAACAACAAAAATCTGCCTGAAAAAAAGACTTTGTTTTCTGTTTAAAAACCAACTAATGACGTTAAATACAACTGGTGACGTCACTACAGTCGATGCACCAAATCTGCATAATTTAAATGCACAAATTAATAAATAAAAATAAACTAAATAAAAAATAATACTACCCAAAATAACATTTACCAACAAGTCCTAATATTGCTGATACAGTAGTGTGGAGAGCGAGCCAACGAAAATAAGCAAAATTGGCCCTTGGACTGAAAAAGGTTGAAGACCCCTGGTGTAAGGGTACCAAGAATGCAAATTTTCCTCTGCTATTTCCCTGGCAATAGCAGGGAAGTGACAGGGTTTTCATGCAAAAAAAACTACAATGGTATCTTCATCCATCATCCAGAAACAAGTGGAAGCTTAAGATGCCATTGAAGCTGTCTATGCTTGTTTTATTACATTATGTGAATCACATTTGTTTAATCCATGGGTTGTTACAGGGTGTCCAGTGAAGGACTCAATGATTTCAAAATTAAATATCTCGATAACAAAGATCGATAGAAGAATGCATCAAACGGTATGTTTATTGTGAAAACTAAGAATTTTACACAGCAGTTTCGAAATAGTAGTTACAAAAGCTGCTAACAGATGACGCTGTACAGAGTCATTTATTGTATTTATCTGTCTTTTATTATATTTATTAATTTTTATGTACTTTATTGTATGACGTTTTTGTATTCCACTCCCAATGTAAGTGTCTACCCTATTGGGTTTTAATAATAAATCAAATGTGCCCCACAAAAAGTCACAAGGAGTCAGATCTGGCGAATATGGAGGACAATCCATGTCTGCGCCAGTAAATTTGGGATAATGCAATGCAATGACTATTCCTGAAGTATTCACGAAGAAAGCGAAACACCCGTTCGGTGCGATGTGGCCGGGCCCCATCTATCATGAACCTGATGTGCCTGGTCGATCTTGCAACGCCAACTGTGTGGCGACAAATCGTTCCGAAATTGCAATGTAACGTTCACTAGTCACTGTTTCTTACATGAAAAAAGGGCCGATAATGCCTCTGCTACATACCACAGCCCAAACAGTAACTTTGGGAGAATGCAGTGGTTTCACTTCACACCAATAGGGATTTTCGGAACCCCAAAATCGCCAGTTTTGTTTGTTCACGAATCCATTCAGGTGGAAGTGTGCTTCATCTGTGAACCAGATGCAGTCAACATCAAAACCCTCATTATCAATCATTATGAGCATCTAGTTCGCAAAGTCAGCCTTTTGTTGCACAGCTCGTACCAGTATGGCCTGGCAAGTTTGAATGGAAACATGTGTAGACTATTTCTCAGTATTTTCTGCGTGCTGGAATGCTTCAAATCAGTCTCTGCTGCAATTCTTTGGACAGATTTCATTGGACTTCACTGAATAATTCCAGAAACTGTGGCGACATTTTTAGGAGTAACTACAGTTTGCCTGGGGCCAACATTCCCCACTAGATGATCAATCACGCTGCCTATCCGTTCAAATTTGGCGAAGAGCGTGTGAATGGTTTTCGCATCGGGTCCTTTTGGAACATTAAATCGTGTTTGAAAACTGTGCTTTGTTGCCATAGGACTGTGTTCTAACCTGTGATATTACAGTACCAGAAAAACATGTTCAATGGAATACATGATTTCAACCTATTCCTTCGGTATGCTAACCTCTTTTCAGGTTTTAACGGCAGAACTGATTGCTCTGGACCTTGGAGCACTATTTATATTAGGTACTACGTATTGCGATTACAGTGCCATCTGTTAACAGCTTTTGTAACTACTATTTCGAAACTGCTGTATAAAATTCTTATAGCTTTCACAATAAGCATACCTTTCGTTGCATTCTTCTATCGGTCTGTGTTTTCGAGATATTTAATTTTGAAATCAGGGAGTTTTTCACAGGACACCCTGTACATACAGTTCAGACAACGTAGTTCATTTGTGCTCATGTCAGAATAAAATGCTAATTGATAATGAATAAGCACGTCCCTGCAAACAGCAATATGTATTTAGCAGAGCAAAAAGAATTTCAACTGTGCAGGCTGTAATATGGTGTTTCGGTTTCATGTTTAATTTATTATTTAATATTAAGAAGAGTAAAAGAAATTTCTTTATGCCATGCATACATGATTCGTAGTCAAAAACTGATTAAAAAAAAACTGGCAGCAAACCATCATGTATGATTTTATGCTGCTGTCAAAGAAAAACAATGCTGTGGCTTTGGAGACACTAAATTTCTTAATGCTGAGGTAGTTAAATTCGTGAAGCAATTACGGAAGCGACAACTGCAGAATACATACAGAATGTAAATACTTACTCAACAAAATATATTTAATTACTTTTTCGTATGGCATAAATTGGTCAAAATTAAAATGCAGCAAAAGAATACAACAAATAAAATGTCATTTGATTAAACATTATGAATGTGTTTAAGCTAGTCTGATAAGGGAACCACTTTTGTGGAAGCTCGTACTCTGACACAAGACTTATCACAAATGATAGTCCCTAAGTTCCTTATTAAGAATATGAAATCAGTTTTTTGTGAATAGCATATAAATCTTTTTATTAATATTTAAAGTCCAAAAATCACACTTTTTAGGTGAAGTTTGATATTTTTTATTCGCACTGTATATGAAGATAATAACTTTTGAACTCAATTCGAATAAAGAAGGTGGTTGCATTTAACGAATAAAATTATAAAAGTACACGACAGATCATTCAGAGCATTTTAAAAAATTATATAAAACTAAGCTTTTTAATACCAATATTTGGCGCGTTTGGCTATGGTTTAGAAGAATTGGCGATACCGGTATGAAGTATAAACATTTCGTCAAAAAAATTGCAAACAAAATTGTTCTGAATAAAATCAAAATTGATGTAACACACCAAAACGAAATTATAAAAATTCAGTTTTTGGTGTATAACCAATTACGTGCTGAACAATATTGCCCTATGCTGCAATATCTTCGGTGTAATTGTAATTATACTCCTAATGAAACCATTTAATTCAAAAATATTGACGAAATATCTTTTCGCTTAATTGATAATATTTGCAGCAGTAACGAATGTAATTTAAATCCTTTTTAAGATTGCAGCCATTGTGAGGCACAATTATGTTTTGAAGACTTTAATGGAAAGTATCTTAACCGTAAATTGCAAAAATACTTCCGAATTTCGATATTTTGAGACATTTTTATAATTTTCTCATATTGAATGTCTTTGTTTGATTTACAACATTAAAGCTTTCCACGTCAAATTTTTACGAGGGCCAGGTCGACTCCGCAAAAAATAGTAGACGTTCAATATGATACGTTTGTCTACTTTTTAAAACAAATTATTTACATATAAAATTTTTGAAATGCCAGCTTCATTAAAACATTTTTCTTTATTAAAAAATTACGTAAAATATTTTGATGTTACGGCCATAAAATTTAGAAGATTTTTTCCTTTTTATTATGCCATTATATTTCCTGAAAATAATGCCAATGACGGTAGAAATATGAGCGTAATTGAATAATAAATACTTCATGCCGATATCGCCAATTCTTCTGAACTATAGCAAAATAAGACAAATATCGTTTAAAAAAAAAAAAAAAAAAAGCTTGGTTTTTATATAATTTTTTAAAATGCTCTGAATGAGCTTTCCTGTAATTTTATCCGTTAAATACAATTACCCTCTTTATTCGAATTGAATTAAAAAGTTCTTATCTTCATATACAATACGAATAAAAAATATCAAACTTCATCTAAAAAGTGCGATTTTTGGACTTCGAATATTAATAAGAAAATTTTACATGCTATTCGCAAAAAAATGATTTCATATTCTTAATAAGGAACTTAGGGACTATCATTTGTGATATGTCTTGTCTCAAAGTGCGAGCTTCCACAAAAGTGGTTCCCTTGTAAGTATTGAATGACGAATTACTAGCAAAGAAAAGAAATTATTTATTGATCTTTGGTGAGACATGAACCCATAAACTCTTGATTTCTGATCAAGTTCTTTAATTTGTCATTTTAGTCTAAAAAGCAGTCCACGCACTGTCCTACTAATTGGGAACCTGCCCATAGTAACGCTTTATATACTCTCGCAAGGTAAAGAATGTCCGACACACGTAGCTTAATAGTAAAGTACTGGACTGGAAATAAAGAGATTGTGGGTTCGTGTCCACTAGGGATCGATAAATCATTTTTTCTTTGCCAATACTTCATTATCTAATACTATTACATCATTGGCTAAGATGAAAATTGTTTTATTCTAATGAATAGTCTAAGTATAATAGCAATATTGTATGTACCTATTACGGGCAGAATCCATATCAAGGGTAAGTTTGCCAAGTTGTTTTCGTAATTTGGTAATGCTGTGAATTTCGTTCTGCAAAAAATAAATCCTTCAATAAAAGACCTATTTAAATAATACATTTTTTATTTAAAAAATAATTATCAGATGAATGTATTTTACTGAAAACTTTGGAAAAATAGCAAATTGTAAATAAAAGTCCATAGGTGCCAACTTCTAGAAGTGAAAAATCTGTAGTCAATTGTGCATGCGTGGGCAGGCCACCATTTTTTAATTAAACAAAATCATACATAATTTATGAAAAAAGGGCACAATGAGGAAATTAAGTATTTATTAAATTAATAATAATAGAGGATTAAACTGTATTAAACGCAATATTAATTCTTAGAATTTACAAATGCTGTAGTGCAAGATTTTGCATTTGAGAAATTTTTTGTCAAATACATTCTCGTAACATTTCACACGTTGTCTGCATTTAACTATTAGTAAATTTTCTAATGTGTCATCAGACATGGTTGACCTGAAGTCAGTTCTAATTTTCTTCACTTGACTGAAGACTCTCTCGCATGCTGCATTACTGTGAGGGATCGTAAGTATTGACAGCATAACCTGAGAAAGTCGTTTAAATTTTAATTCACAAGTATCATTTTTTATTTTACCTATGGCTGCCCATTGTGCATCAATGCTACCTTCATTACTCACAGTTTGTGGAACTTCGAAAGCCTGGAACTCACTGAATTCTGTTTGTAAAGCATCAACAGCTTCATCTTCTGTATTATTGAACAAAAGAACAGGAAATTTTTCTGTAAAATATTTTAAGCTGGAAAATGATGCATTTTCAAAATTCGATATTTGTGGAACCTCTGCCTGATGTAACACTTCTAACTCAAAAGGAAATTTATTGTGCATGTAGTCACATGCTGCTATGAAATAGCTTCTGACGTTTTCATAAAATTCATTTTTATCATGGATGTTAAAATCTTGGATTACTTTCAGTGTTCCATTTCCAATTAAGATATCAACATCATCTTTTTGATTACTCCTCTCATGATAGTGGACTTTCAAAATATCACTACATAATTTTATCATGTTTGGTTTTACAAATTTCACTAGCATTTCTCTGTACAATTTTAAGAGAAGAGATTTTAGCATATGAATATGTGGTTCCGCAGACTGAAGTTGAGCATTTGCTTTTTTAAATACAGGCACAGTATAAGATAAAAATAAACAGAAAGCCTTATTGATATCTTCCGACAGAAAATAAAACAACCTTTCTTCACGAGACATGGAGTTTTCAGTTTTTTGTTTCTTAGAAATATCCACATAATTTTGAGCTTTCCTTTTTAATTTCTGTGATGCTTTTTTGCTGTTACGTTCTTTCACTTTATCTGCATTTTCAACCAAAACTTTGATAGAGGGAATAGTAAAGAAAGAAAGTGGGGTGATTTGATTCCTTTTCATGGCCTCTTCCTTAAAAAAACTGATCAAAGGTTGCCACTGCTGGATTATACGCTCTAAGCACTTTCCAACAGACAACCAACGAGTGCTAACGTGTTTTAGTACCTTTTTTATATCAGTCTCATGAAATTCTTGAAGAATTTTCAACCTATCTTTTCTTTTCGAACTCTTTTGTAAGTAATAGTAAATGTCTACCAAAATTTCATCGATTTTAAATGGCAAACATGCAGCACTCTTTTCAGCTGCTAAGTTAATAAGGTGGCAGGAACAGCCCATAATTTCAATATTTTGGTGATGATTCTTTAACACCGCTGCTACACCTGCTTTTTTTCCTATCATAACAGGTGCATTATCACAGCTAAAGGCAACACAATTAGAAATTGGAAAGTTTTCAGATTGTAAAGCACTTACCAGAAGATTTCCAATATTTAACCCAGTAGCATCTTCTTTCAAAGATGGCATAGATAAAAGACAATTCACAATTTTTTCACACAAAGGATCGAAGAAAGTTACCACTATTGGATACAGCTTTGAATCAACATCGTTGCTTCCATCAGTTGCAATTGAAAATGGATAGCACCTTAAATTTTCAACAAGTGATGAGGATTCCTTTGCAGACATTTCTTTCATAATTGCAGAAGTGTTGGCCTTTGCAGATCCATATTGTTTTGCAATACTGCTGTCAGGAAACGTTTTCCGAAAGAGCATCCCCGTGTGATCGCTGCAATTCATTGGCAAATTATGTTCGATCAAAAACGATGTAAATAAACATTCAGCTTTAATCATGGAAGTATCGTTAAATGCAAAAAATGAAGGCTTGATACTATGATTAGACTCTACAGCCTTGAACGTCTTCTTATGTTTAACAGTCTCAGAATGCAAAGTAATATCGCGTTTACCACCGTGAGTAATGCTTATGTCTTTACGGCAACACGTGCAGAAAGCATATTTTGGCCCCAGTCTTGATTTTTGAATAAAATTAAACATCTTCATATATTTGGCTTTAAACGTTTGGTAGTACCTTTTATTAACGGTCGACATCGTTAACGTTGTTTTCAAAAACACCTAAAAACAAAACTTTCTTTCCAGAGCAAAGAAATACCAGATATGTCTAACACATGGCTTCCCTATAAAGAGTCACGTGCTTGACCAAAACCTTATGGATGTAGCACATTCTTTCTTTCCTTCCCCAACAACTACAAATACAGATGCATGATTTCGTTGTGCAGGGGCATCACTCTACGTCATAGCTGGAGCTAAAATTCCACGTCACGCCACGCATGTGCCATCAACGGCAGACGAATTTTTTCGACTTTTTTACCGATATTTGAGTTTATTTATGCGTATTTATTATTAAATATGCACATATGCGCAAAAATTTAAATAAACATGCATCAAGAAAAATAGGTATTTAATTTTTTTAAAAAAAATCAGTATTTTAAAAAACACTGGGGATTTTAGATGAAATCTCCGAAAATCGGAAGAAATCGTTTTCCGACCAGAAGATCGATAAAAAATCGGAAGGATTGGAACCTATGAAAGTCCATATTTTCATTAATAAAAAAGGAATCTAACTTATACCAAACTACAAAATATGCATCCTACTCTTTATTTCCATTAAAAATAAATGATAAAGTAAGTGAAATAGATAATCTGTTGGTGTTTATATTTTTTATATTTTAGGACAGCAAGGCAGGTGATCAGAAATGGAATCGAATACGTAATATGTCCTTACATTAACCTTTAATGGCCATTGTTCCCAATTGGGAACATAAGCTTTTTTTGGGCTAAACTTTCTAAGGGACCATAAATCATCTTCCTGCTTTGTCTGGGGCCCAATGATGAGACGACGCTGAGGTGAACTTACAGGTCAGGGATTATGCAAAATTGTGAAACGTATCGTAAAAATAACGACTGACCAAAAATCCATGCATTTTCCATAATAATTATGGACAATCCTTAATAGTCGGCAGCTATGTGTATATCGTGAGTTTCGAAAAAATAAAATACACATGGTTGGTTCCATAAGCAACTCACAGACACAGACCTGTAGAAAAACACGTGCCGAGGGGGAAAAAAAAACAAAGATGACGTAAAGTCTGCCCAGCTTGAACACATTACTATACCAGTTCTAACAAAATCCCTGGTATTTTTTAGAAATTCCTTGATTTTTGCCACCTAGCAAATTCTTTGATAATTCCTGGTTTCCATATGGGACAAAAATCCACCGTTAATTTCACTTTCCTCTTCAAGTTTTACGTTTCTAGAAGCATTACCACATGGGTCTATCCCACAACTTCTAGTCAAAACAAGGCACCCTTTCATGTAGGTTTTTCCTGTTATTCAAAATTTCAAGGCATTTTGCAGTCTTCTTTAGTTTAGTCGATGGGGATATCACTGGAGTTCTCTAGAACACAATGACATGTTTTGCAAAACGCGACGACTCGATGGCTCCTTTCTTCTCACTATTGCTCCACATGTTTCCATTGAAAGTCAAGCTACTTGAAGAGCCTTCATGAAAAATTCTTAAGATGAAAAGGGCAAAAATTTTAGCAAAAAATGAGCAATTAAAATAGATTAGAAACATGTCAAAATTTCATGACCAACATTCAGTTTCCGTGATCGATTTTCAATTTTGACACTTTTTGGTGACTTGTAGACATCATGATTTGTTTTTGTTTTTTTTGGCAACAATACATAGGTACCTATTTATGCTTTTTCCTCCCTTTAAATCAAAATGCTACAAGATTACAAAAACTACAACAAAGAGAAATTGCATCTCTGCCTTAATTTCATTCATTCCAGCCAAATCGAGGTATTCTGAAGTGCAGAGAAGCTTCTCTGAACTTCAAAATACCTCGAAGGACAATAATAAACAGACTCAGAAATCGACACACTAAAAAAACCTAGAATACCACCCGTTTTTTCAGAGGAGGAGGAAAACAACTTTGTAAGGTGCACTTTAATGTTGAGTGAATAGCGTTTTCCACTGACATCAAACGACTTAAAATTTGTTATTCGTGACTATATGGAACAAATGGGGTGAAAGATTCCTAGGTTCAAAAATGGCATTCCTGGTCATGATTTCATTTTATCAGTTTTAAAGAGGCACCCAGAATTAAGAATGCGCTTTGCAACCAATATTAAATGAAGTAGTGCTGATATTACCATAAATGATTTAAAAGATTACATTAAAAATCTTTCCAAGGAATTGGAAGGTGTACCGCCTGACAACGTTTTTAATTTTGACGAGACAAATTTTATGGATGACCCAGGCAGAAAAAATGTTTTAGCTTGGATGGGTGCAAAACATGTGGATTATATCAGAAACACTTAAAAAGCAGGGGCTTCAATAAGGTTTGTAGGAACTGCATAGGGCACTCAGCTGTCGCTTTGTATAAAGCAAAAAACATGTGGAGCATGTGGACTGAGAATGGCCCTCCTGGAGTAAGGTATTCCAATAGTTGGTTTGATTATTCTGTGTTCCTGGAATGATTCGAATCATTATTCATACCAGCTGTGAGAGCATTGAGGGGAAGAAGGTTGTTCTCTGTGATAAGCTTGCTCTCCACATCCCCGTAAATGTTTTGCAGTTCAGAGAGGAAAACGATATTTTGTTCATTTGCCTTCCCCCTAACTTAACACGTATACCAACGTCCTGATGTCAGTGCGTTTTCAAGTGTAAGAGGGGAATGGAGAAAATTGCTTAGCAAATAGAAAGAAAACAGGTACAGCAGCACCATTAGGAAAGAAGAGTTCCCTACATTCCCAAAACATTCAATGGAAAAGATAGAGTCCAACATTAAGCAAAACCTCATGTCAGGCTTCAGCACCTGTGGGACCTATCCATGCAACCACTTTTGAAAAAAATTCCAGGAGGAGATAGTTGTGATGTGGAAAGCATTGGGTTGTCTTTTATCGAGTACCTGGAAAAAAGGACATCATGGAATAAAAAAAAACTACTTGGAAGAGGAAGAAAATCTATGTTCCACCTGGGAAAAGTATCACTGACTCAGATGTGGCAACCTGTTCAAACCACCCTACAGTGACTAAAAAGGAAAAGAATAAAATCTCAGCATTTGAATCTGAGAGCAGGGAGATGTATCTTTGAAATTAACCGGCTCTTACGATGATATGGAAGCGTACTGCCAACAACTTAAAGATCGATTTGAAGAATTTTTGAACGATGAAGTAATAATTTCAGAACAAACACCAGCTTACAATTTTAAGGAGGTGGAAAAAACTTGTGGTGCATACTGTGTTGTTATGTGTGATGGTGTCTTATATCCAGAAAAAATCAAGTTGGATGAAGAAATTGCAAGGATTTCTATGATGAGTCAAAGTATAAAAGCATGGACATGATCAAATAAGGCAGATGTCATCGATTATAAATGGTTAGATGTAACTGGAGGAATTAATTTGCCCCAGCTTATCTCATCTGTAAACTGCCTTCATCCTCAAAGAAGCAAAGTCCCAGAGATTGATGCAATGAGTTAAATCGATTTTTAAAACACGATTTTATTTCAACTTTTTTTCTTTTATTTGTTTTGGTTACCTATCGTTGATGTGCAATTGTGGAACTTGTTCCTAGTCTTATTTTAAGTTTAAAGAGTTGTTATATTTTATTTGCAATTATATTTCATTTTTCAGTTATATTTTTCCTTGTAAAGAGCAAAAGCATTATAAAGTTTTATATCAAGTGGTAACTTTTCTAAGCTCTTCCAAGTAATTTTATTTGCAATGTCAATGCATAGATTATAGAAATTTTATTGTTCGGTAGTAAGAACATATGAATTTTCATTTTTAAAAGTGGAACAAAATATCTGACCCACAGGGTATCTTTGCTTCATTTTATAATAACAAAAACTAAATACTTTTACTTAATCATACCACATCATGTACACAGTTTTGCGTTCCAGAAACCCTAAACTATAAGATTAATAGCTACTCAGAACTTTTATATGCGGTATTCTACGTAAAACTCAAATTTTCTGTGAGGATACGAAAAATTGGAGCAAAGTAACCCCAAATTACAGT
>QLNU02015360.1:186937373-186948665 GCA_006491805.2 Dysdera silvatica | reverse complement strand
GAACAGCAAAACAATTGAAGACGAGAAATGGTCCCAGGCCATGTCTGATATGTCTGCCATGATACTGAACTTGTAAATGGTTTGAAGAAATGAGCCATATGGAGGATTGGCTACAAAGTAGAATACTTTCATTGGCAGAGTGTCGAAATATAGGTAACATCAAATCCCTGTCAGTACACTATGCAGCCCCTGCATTCATACCATGTGACAGTTTAGTGTGGCTTCGCCACACTAAACTGTCATATGGGATGAACTCTTTGTTTGTTCTGTTCTTTCATTATCGCGCCTTTCTTTGAAGAATGTTGCCCAATATCTGGATAGAAAATGTGCATGGTGACTGCTGAGTGTTATCTCACTCTTTTGTATGAAGAAGTCATACCCGCATTACACGAAAGAGGTGTGTTGTCCACAGTTAGCTTCATGCAGGATGGTGCACCACCTCACTATACCAATCCGTTGAAAAGATTCCTTAGGTGAAGACAAGAGTGATCAGTCAAGGCTGAAAGATTGCATGGATCCTTGCAGTCACCTGACCTCACTTCAATTTACTTCTGGCTATGGAGGTATCTAAAAAATTGTCTATGTACCATTAATCACCTTTCATATTGCCCAAACTCAAAGATACCATTTGTCATGCCATTTCTGATATCCATTCCAACATGCTCTATGCAGCGATCACAGTCTGGAGGTTATATTGAACAATCATTGAAATAATAAATCGATGGAACCATAGGCGTAGCCAGGGGGCGGTTTTGGGGGTTGTAACCCCTAATTGCAATGAAATTTTGTATATTTAACATAGAAATATATATGAGTCATAGCTCCGTAACCCACACCCATTAAGCCTATAACCCCTTTTATGAACTTTCTTCCTACGCCTATAGATGGAACACACAGTTGTCCTGTTCACTGTCTTTTGGAATTGTCAGCACCATCTACAGGTAACTTTCTGAACTACATTTTTTTTATCATTAGAAGGAAAAAACCATATTTTCCTAAAAACACTTTCGTACAAACCACACATAATTTCTTTGTAATTTTTTAAAATTTTTACGAACTTTTGGCACACCCGGTAAATATAAAGTATTTCTACCCAGCTAGTTAATAAATATTAATATATTTGTTTTAAGATGCAGAATGTTTTCAAGTAAGTGAGAGAGAGAGCGTTTTATCATTTTAAGTGCATATTTCGATGGTTTAAGTACATGTAATTAAGGCTCTAATTATTACAAATATATAGCATAAATCAAAAATTGTCCACTAAAAACTTACTTCTAGAACATTACCAATAGGTTTAAGTACAGATTTTTCCACCTCTGTAATAAAATCTAGTAATTCATTGCCAAGTTTAGTTTGAGCTGCCGAACACTCCTTTAAAGTGGACCTAAAATAATAAAGTTTTGCTTTTATTTCACTGAAAAAATGGCATAGATTGATACAGAATAAGTGAAATGGGCTGCTTAAAAAATTGGACTACAACTTTATATTTACCATGATAAATCACTTCATAAAACTAAATAATAATACATTCTTTCACTCTTAGCAATTGTATTGCAAATTACGTTAAAATGGACCTAAAATGCTGGTATGACATAACTTGTTTTTGAAAAAACTAAATATTTCCCCCCTAAATTTTGTAATACAGGATAATCCACTAGACAAGCTAAATAACGGATTCTTTAAAGGCTTGGAACTAATCCATATAAACAACAGAAAGATGAATGGATCCAAGAACTTATAGGGTTAAACAAAAATTAGAACTAGTCTTTGTTAATTATGTATAGTCATCTAAAAGGTAGTTATAAGCCAAGATGATCCCATTTTCTTGAACCCATTGCTGAGAAGAGAAATAATGTGATTTTTTTTTTTAAATCTCAGTCTGATCATTTTGAAACCTATATATCCCTCTCTGCTTTCTAATAGATTTTGTATAATTCCCCAGCCCTCATTAAGAAATGTAAATAATCACAGTAACTTTGCATAAAACTTTAAAAATGTTGCACATAATTTTTGAAAATTATAGCATAGCTATTAATTATAATTAATGACTGCAAAAATATTTATATAAGCAGTATTTCCCTTTTGTTTTGCGTTTTAGTGCAAGAACAGTTAAGGTCGTGTTGCATTAGAACCTGCAGTTTTCAAAGAAATCCAAATCTTTTTTGATTAGGGTAACCAAACCCTGGATTATGGTACACGGAAAGTTGTATGCATCTTAAGGTACCATTGAAAGCAAACCCAGATTATCAGTACAAAACATTAATACATTGCAACTATGTCACAATAGAGCTAGAAGCCAACCCTTTTATGGAAACACTGCATGGACAGAAAAAAAAAAAATACAACCATTGGTGTGTAGTTAACAACCACATATCATACAAAATGTATTAGTAATATCTATGTCAAGGTAAGTATCAGCCATAGTGATACACAGAAATCTAACTGTAATATTGACATAACTCTTATATAACCATACCTTATCTCCCTTTAAACAATCAGAAGAGTGGGTGCAACACATATTGGAAATGCACTGCATTGCCTATGTATGGTACTGTTCGTTCATGAAAAGAAGTCTGATAGAACAGAAATAACGGGAGGTGACATCACAAATAGGCTAGTTTATTACAGTAGAAGACGACTACAATATCAGAACTGGTTTTTGGTGAAAGTTTGTCGGTGCCAAAATCAAGTTCTGAAATGGAGTCCTCCTCTGCTATAATAGGATAGGCCATTTATGACGTTACCTCCAGGAACTTAAAACCGTTCCATTGGACTTCTTTTTGTGAATGTACAGTAAATTCCCTCTTAACCAGTCCCATTTTAATCAGCCTTCTCTATTTACAGGAGACCAGTTGAAAAAGCCAAGGTTTTATAATGGTGCTACTGCCAGGGGGGTCTCCGGGGTTTGCCGGAGTATCTTAGTCATCGCGACAGTATGATTAGCTGTAAATCTCAGAAGGCAAATATTTTGAAGAGCCTTTAAGAGACGTTTTGCTTGAACATTACCATTTATTAAACACTTCACTATATACAACATGCGAAAACGGTATTGATTATCGGAGCGTATTCTAGCGTGCTCATTCCACGATTGATGGAGCAGGAATGTGTGTCTTAAAAATAATGAAGTTAAAAGTTCAACAGAGTATTGTAAACGCCCACACGATATGATTGGTCAGTTCGTTTGTGACGTGGGAGGTTTTAATCCTTGATTGGTCGGAAAGTGCCGTTCGGACATCTATCAGGGCCAACACATAAAGATGTCAAGTTTCTGTAGTTCGTGTGAGAAAAGCGGAAACATTCGCCATGGGGTGCCTGCATTTCTCAGGATTTTAATTATCCAGATGCCTCAACTAGTCGTTAAATTTCTTGGGAAATATTAAAGGGGACGCATCTGACCGTGAGAACGAGAATCGCCTCAGCACTCCCTTTCTAGTGGGATCGTGCTAGAGTTCAGAACGATGCCACGAAATAGTCCGGGAATCGAACACGTTTTCCCGAACGCGTTGTGTTTGCCGATCGAGAGGGCTGTTGTACTTACGCTGTTGCCGTAGGTGAAGGCTGTTCATGTCGCACTGGTACTGATGATGAAGGGCATACGCTTTTCACTGTTAACGTAAGTGAAGGCTGTTCGGTTGCACGGTTGATTAGGAAGGGTGGTTTTAGGTGATACCAACTGATGTTTCCCATTCACCATGATTTTGTATACTTTGTTGTTGCAACAGATAATTTCAAACGGTCCATTGTATGGTGATTGAAGTGGCCTTCTCACCGAGTCGCGGCAAAGAAACACATACGTGGCTGTAGGTAGCTGCCGGTGCACGAAAGTTGTCCGTGGTATGATGTTGGCTTGGGTTGAAGTTGAAGGAAATGATTGCGTAGCTGTTCCATGAATGAACAGTGGGTCAGTTTCAGGTTTAGTGGCTTAAAAAAATTCTGAGGGTAAATGTAATTAAGTCCCGTACACGAGTTCAGCTGCTGAGCACTTTAAATCCTCTTTGAGGGATGTACGCAATCCTAGCATGACGATTGGAAGAGACTGCGTCCATTTGTTGGGTTGATGGCATTTCAGAGCAGATTTTGAAGGTCTATGAATTGTTCAGATGCCCCAACTAGTCGTTAAATTTCTTGGGAAATACTAAAGTGGGCATCTAACCGTGAGAATGAGAATCGCCTCACTACAACTTTTACTGCTGCATATCTCCTTTCTGATTTAAATAATAATTATATCATTTTAAATGCACCTAATTTAGAAGTTTCTATTAAAATACAGTGGGCTTACATTTTCACGAACCTCCAATTTATGAACTAAATGTTTTTTTATGAAACCGTTGTGTTGGTCTCAAAAAGTACAACATAGAACTACAATTAATACTCATTTATGAACTTTTGATCTTATAAACACATTTTGTGGTTTGCATAAGTTCACAAAATCGAGAGTACACTGTACAACAATTTGTGTGCCTATTCTTTTTCTATGAGTAGTCCAGTTTTAAATTAACCATACAAGGTCCTGGTTTTGCTATAACCGGCTAAAAGGAATCTACTGTATTCTAAAAGTTTTGTTCCGTAGTTTTTGTTTAATGGCGCAAGGACAGCAAGGGTCATGCTGCACTGGGAACTACAGTTTACCAAAAAATCGAACCTCTTAAGGGCATAAGGAACCAATACGGGACTATGCTGAACAGTTAGTCGGTAATCTTCTTTGGAGGCATGACTGAGAGTTGAACCTGGGATAACTACACACTAGACAAACATGTTACCACTACACCATCACATGGGTAACTAGTTTTCCAAGAAATCCGAACCTCTTATAGCTTCGGAAACAACCCCCAAACTGGAGGGAACCAATAGGTGGTAGGTGGTTTTTTTTTTGGCACCGTTGGGAGCTGAACCTGGGATAATGTCAAGCTAGTGGAACACATTACCACAGTGTTCAATGGTATTCTAATGCATATTATGAATAATTTCAATCTACAAGTGTAATTTTTTATATCACTGATTTATGTTTACACTGATATACAAATTTCACATGATTTCTAAGTCACATAAAGCTTCAATTAAAGTAAGTCAGCAGATGTAGTGCAGGCACATAGCCAGGGAAGGGGCTTAAGGGGTTGAAATCCTCCCCAAAATCTTTAAAAAAAAAAAAAAAAAAGAAGAGAAGAAATCTCTAGTCACAAATGAAACTTGACGTTCAACTCTGTGTCAATTTCCAATTTTCATCAAATCAATGTAAAGAACCTTTTAATTACAAAAATTAAAATTCCATTATTTGCTTCTAAACCTGCTGCCTGTATAGGCAGTTTAAAGTTATTGCATTCTCATTTTAGCAGTAGTGGAATTGCATTAATTATAATAGCAACACCTTAGTTTAGAATCGCCGCTAAGAGAGGTGTGCACTTGAAAATTAATAAGACTTGAGTCTCAAATCGAATTAAAACAAAATAGAAAGAAAGATTCAGGATTGTTTAGATGTGATGGTTTCGCGATCAAAAAAGGGTCGGAAAACCAGATTTACAATAAACCCCGAGCTGTGTGTCTCCCACTACATGCTATTTCAATACAGCTTTAATCCAAGAAAATGAGTTCCTTCTATTGGCTTACCAACCCAAGCTCTCAAATTGTCGTCTTCCTAACAAGAACTCTCTAATGAACTCGCATACTTACGCAGAACCACAATAAACTGTGAATATATTCTATCCATTATTGACCGGGCAATAAAGAAACTTTCAAGAATTTCTCTTCTATGTTATGCTGCGAAACTTCTTATACTAAAGAATCTATCTGCATCCCATTTGTTTCTAATATTTCTCCCAGAATCTCTTTTATTCTCTGAAAATTTCATTTCCAGGTCATATTCATACAAATTACCAAACTGGGTTTTTCTAAACTTAAAGACCAGATTCGAGAGCTTAATAACTGGTATTTACAAAATTGATCTCAAGTGCTGCTTTTCCTATACTGAACAAACACTGACAGCACTTAACTTTGGTGTTCTTTAAGCCTGAATTGATGTCCAAAAACAAGAATTTGATACATTGGCCATTCCAAAACCTTCAGGAAGAAATGGACATTGTTTCCGTTTGACGGATGCAAAAATAATTGAAAAAGTTCAATCACCCACAGATCCTAATTTTCTCAACACCTATTACATCTTTTGCCATGCTGATACAATAGTCAAAGATCCGTGTGAGAATAACAATTTTCTCGTTAACTACAAACATACCTTCCCCAAATGATTGTAAATTTTGATCCCTCCTCTTTTTTGCTTCTATCTCAGCACAATAGATGGTGACACATATTACACTTTGAAAGGACATTTTTTTCTGATTAAGTGACAATGAATCAGTTGGGCAGAATTTGTGCAGAAAGTAGGACCTCCTTACCTAAACAATTGTAAAAAAAGTCATTCTAGCTCATAATAAACTGTATTTGTGTGAATTCTGATTTAAGTATTTTATTGCACAGTGCATCACTCATCTTTTCATATAATATTTTATCTAGGGCCTGATCACCACAAAGGCATCCAAAGCCCTGGTTTTGGGCCCCACAATTTTAGATCCCCCCCCCAAAAGCCAAACTGTTATTTCATTTTTATATATAAATTTTTTACTTTTTCCAAATCGTTTCCCAAAAAATACAAAAAATTGCAGTAGCATTGTACATTTGTCATTACAGTGTTATTTTTCAATAAGGGACACCCACGGGACAAGATATTTTGTCCCTTAAATAGGTGTCCCTTCTTTGGAGGTACATGTGCTGATATATACATATACTACGGATCAGAGTAATCATCCCTTATTTGGAGGAATCCCTTACAATAGGTAACACTAGATTTACCTATCCAACTTACGATGGGACCAATTCTGCAATGTAACCCCCAAATGGGCTCAGCTCTCTACTGAGGGCATTTCCAAATTTTCATGAGGACAAGGGCCCCAACTATGCACTTGGCCAAGGGCCTCGCAAAGGCATGATCAGGCTCTGATTTTATCACAGTACTTGAAATGAACATGTCAATTTAATTTAGTCCCTTAAGGCTTCCATATAACCAAGATATATCATAGACTTAAAAAAAAAGAAATATTGACATGTTCAGTATTATTTTGCTGATGTCTGATAATTTAAAATATTTACAGAAAACTCACCCTAAAATTGAGCTCTTAGAAAAAGTGTTTCCATTTTCAAGCATTGATGTAGCCAGAGATATCTGGGGAATTTTTTTCTGCAAAAAGTAGTTAATGAAAGACTGAACTTCAACATTCATAATAACAGAATGCAAAACAACGATAAAACACTATAAATGACATGACGAATTAAAATCAGTTTATGATGTAAACTAATGAGAAGTCAATGAAATACATTCTCTGTGTCTTAATATTGAAAAGTAATATAATAGCACATTGCATCTAAAGCTCTGAAAGAACATAAATATAATGAAAGAAATTTAAAAAAATATATTTTGAACACTTATAACCAGCATTGACATAATGAAGCAAAGTTAACTTTTAGTCCTACTTTATAGGATCATCATGCTTTTTAAAGAAAGCATACACACTGCACGTTTTCTATAAAAAAAAGTTGCTGTCATAGAATATCAAATTTTTGAGAAATATATCACAATTATGTAGCAATGAAGAGATACACAATTTGTTGAATCTCGTGATTGACTAATTCTTTTTATGTAATTGAGGTGTATAGAAATCTTTATTATCATGCGACAGTCATATTTATGCAAAACGCTGACCTAAACTTGAGCAAATTGTACTCATGAATATGATTGCTGATTACATTTACTCAAACTATGAAATAGTATGAATAGAGTAAATGTAATCAATAATCATACTCTATAATTTAAGTAGAGTATATGTAATCAGTAATCATATTAAATGAGTGAGTAGCAACATGCAAATTACGACACATAATGACAATGTAAATACAGATGATGGTTATAAAGAGGAAAACCCTCCGGTTCTTTGATGCTTGTTATAACTGAGTTCAACTGTACACCACATAAAATAAAATTTAAGCTGCTCATTATAATCAAGTTTATATCCATGCATGTTATAACCAAGTTCGACTATACATCATAGAAAATAAAGTTGCTCGTTATGGCCATGAACTCATTATTTCTATTCATATTTAATTACATTATTACTCATAGTTTCTGATTAGTACTCAAGTAAATTTTTACTCTTAATTTTTGAGTGTGTTTGTACTCATTACTCAATTTTTTAAGTACATTTGTACTCATTACTTGTTACTCAAATATATTAAATGTACTCAATCACTTACCAAGTCTGCGCTGACCTATAAAAAAACAGATAATAAAAATAACCCTAAGAATTCTGCAGAAATTAAATTTGGTGGATTAAAATACTGAGAATTCATGAAATAGTTCAAGAGCAAACTTGCATGTGCTAAAGTTTGTGAGTTTTACGGCACAAAGACAGCAAGGGTTATACTGCACTGGGTCCCACAATTTTCTGACGAATCCAAACCTTTTATGGCTTAGGGAACAAACCCTAGGCCTATAATGAGCAGTTAGTAAGTGTTCTTTTTCTGGCATCACGGGGAGTCAAACCTGGGATACCAGCATGCTAGACAAATGTGCTTGTTATCACTGCACTACTACAGTAGAAATGCTGCATCTTGAAGAAATTCTTGAAAATAGACAAAACACAACAAACATAGACAAGTACATTGTAAATAAATATTTTTAATTTTGAGCTTTTATATCAATTTAGTGACCAAATATAGAAAGTAATGGACTAAAACAGTAGACTGTATGACTTCTATATTGGATGATATATTTGGCAATATGGTGTTGTATTGAGTGTACAAGTTCTTGAATACATGTCAGAGTTCATACTCGCATTTCAAAATAAAAATTAAGGAATATTTAAGAACCCCAAAAGCAATTTTTTAAAGAGTCCACATTTTTTTTTTGGACTATTGATGTAATTATTTATAATAATCATTATTTTAAATAACTCGACACAAAAAAATTAAAAATAGTTTGACTACAAGAAATCTTAAGTTAATAGAAGAAATTATATAGAACTCATTAGGCACAAATTAACTATTTTTATCTGATACACCATTATTAATGACAACCAGTTAAAATTGGAAAATTCCACAAGGAAGTAAAACTAAAAATTATAGGCCAACCCAATTAGACTTGATAATTTAGTGTAAAATAACCATAAAAGTTTTTATGTGTATATCGCATCCTTACGATGGAAGTGTTACAACTCAAAAAATCCCAATCTTCAGAAAATGCAAAAAACTGTTTCTGGTTGAATTGAGGGATGTTGTGTTCATCTAATGACATGTGCCAACTAGCAGAAACCCAAATAACTTATGACCTAACATTTTGCATGGCAAAATGCAGCACTGTTTTCTACATTGTAACATTAAGTAATTTTCACCCAATTTTGAGTTGTAACACTTTCGTTGCAAGGGTGCAATATGCACAATTTCTGTAACAGTGTATTATCTTAGATTAAATACCGGTGGTAGTCTTTCAGTACTTGGAAAAAAAAAAATCTTAAAATGGATGGCCATGTGCAAAGTGCATTCAATTTCTAAAAATTAAACTTCAAACTATTTTTACTGAATGCAATGACAATAAGTCAAAGTCGCCGATATCTGAAGGGTCACGAGGTTAATCATGGTTATTTGGTTATCATCATGCACATTTGGTTAATCATGGTTGCTACCATGAATGCTAAATTAAGGAGTTCTTGATAATATTAAGGAGTTTTAAGGGCTCTTAATTTTTAAGTGAATATTAATTAGTTTTTAAGGATCGTGTAAACTCTGCATGTGTACTGTGGAATAGCTGGTCATGTGGTATCGATTTGGCTCAACAATTAATTTGTCATTTCAAGGACATCGGACAGAGGCATTTTTCAATAGCCAAAAATATCCTATACATTCTCGATTGGAGAGGCAGATCTGGGGATTATGCTTGCCGAGAGATACTTGAATAACCTACAGAAACTATTTGCTGATATCAGATGTAGGCCTATACAATCATATGCTATGATTCTGATAAATGGCATTTGATATACCCTAAAGGTATGATAAAAAGATGGGCCAGCACCCCATCAATGTACTGTTATGGGTAATAGAGATGATTGCCTATTGATGTAGATGACACCCCAAACTATGATTCCATGCTGATAAGCTGTATGGTGCTTATGAACAACAACAGGATAAGCCTGATAACCACATAGTCTCCAAATTCTCAATCCATTATTATTAGCACTACAATAGAAATGAAACTTGTCGCTGAACATAACAATCTATTTATCACATGATAGTTTTAATATATCATTAAAATCTTTCGTGCTGATGGAATAGGGCAGAAAAAATAGTATTTTTAAAGGATGGCAAGACATTGCTAACTTACATCAGTTAATCTACAAGTAGCACTTTATATTATTATTGAAACACCCAAACTTTTTCAATGGACACTTCTGGATAGCAAACATTTCTATTTGTTTGTGACTTTACAGCTCAAGGACTACAATGGTCATGCTGTGCCAGGACCTACTCTTTTCTGAAAAATCCGAACTGCTAGACCAAAAGTATTCAGAGGAATCCGAACCTCTTAAGGCCTAGGGAACCAAACCCCGGACTACAGTGAGCAGTGCGATCTTTATGAGATCTCTGAGTAAGCGTTCTTTGCACTGTTGGGAATCGAACCCGACATTTTTATTTAATGAATACTTTTCTAACTGGCAGTGCCAATGCTTGCTATCTTTTAACCTTCCCGAATAGCGGACAGATACAGGTCCCATAACATCTGTTACTTAGAAGTTATACCAGGGTGTCTACTCAAATTCTATTTCAAACTTCCCTGACTTTTCCAGACCAAATCTTAATCGATTTCCAGTCACTAATTACAGTAAACAACACACAATGCATTAAAATTTGTGTAATCAGAACAAGTTTAAAGACAATAAAATCCACTACCATAAACCCCGAAGACATAACTCAATTACAGTGAATTTACAAATTCAAAAGCTGTATTAAAAAATGCATTTCTTTACACTAAAAACTTGCATTAATTAAATATTTACAGCAACATTTTCATTCGGCCCTTTTTGAGTTCATTATAAAAGAGTTTAACTATATAATCGCAAAGCTGATGCTTCATCTTCCATTTCATTTAAAGTGTATATGACTACAGATAACGGAAAGGAGATTGGTATGATCAAAATCCCTTACAGATTAGATAATTTAGCTAAAAATATTTTTTTTTCGAGTTTTCGTTATGTATTT
>QLNU02015360.1:186917418-186931024 GCA_006491805.2 Dysdera silvatica | reverse complement strand
TTTAGTGTATTCGTTTTCCTGATTAATACACGAATTCAAACTGAATAAACAAATGTAATAAAAAGTCAAGTTTACAAAAGTTAAGCAACTAATTATTTGTTAAGCTACTGACCATTTGAATTCAACATTAAAAACAAAGTATAATACTGGTCAATTAATTACTTTTGCACATAAAATTCATTATGATGAATGAATAAAATCCTTTACTTCGTGTTTGCACAGATGAGTGACTTTTTCCTAAAATTTTAGCCTTGTTTAGGATTACACACTAACACGAATCTTAGCATAACGCAGTGTTAAAATGCAACTATGGAATATTTGAGGCTAAAAACCTATGTTGGAAATAACTAAGCAAAAGCAATATTGCTGGCTAGGATATATAGTCAGGAAGAAACCAAATAATATTTGTAAACAAGACCTATTGTGGAACCCTTAAGGAAATAGGAAGAGGGGTAGACCACAAATCACATAGTTGGGAACTGTGGGTAACGGAGTTAAACATGCTAATTTTCCGACACCCACTCATGAGGAGTTCAAACTAAAACTTGCAATGTATAGGAGAAAAGGGGACATTGCCGTGGTCTAGAGTCGAACTAGGGCAACACCCTCCTACATTGAAAGCCTCCGCACCAAACCGTAATGTCCGACGCCTTGGTCCAACCCTCTACTCCAACATCTTTATATTGAGGGCATTTCTACGCGCATAGTGTAGTTTGCATCAGGGTTTAAGCTGGCTTAAAAAATTCTATCGCAAAAACTCCAAAGAAGATAAGTTGCTTTTGTCGCTCGAAAAGTCGTATCAATAAAATTATTTACAACAACGATGCTTTGAATTACTGTAGGAAACATACTTTAAGTTTAAGAAAAAATAACAGTGAAACATAATCAAAGTTTTATAAGTGTAAAGACAACGTTATAAGTAAGTTCATAAGTAAGGTATAACGTTGTCTTTACTTATAAATCTAATCTGCGTAATGCTACTTCAAATTATCTTACATAAATCAAAGTGATTAAAAAAAAGGCAAAGTTTGTTGCCTGGATATTAAACAACTGTTGTTTTTTTCGAAGGACACAATTTTCTTTCTCGCATTTTAGATTAATTCGTCGCATTTTGCAAAAACACCGACCGTAGTTCAAACCCTGGTTTGCATGGAAATTATATCTATAGCATTTATTAATGCCTTTCGGAATCTTTTTGCCCGTTAAACCCTCCCCACCCCCTTGAGAAAAAGCATTATTTTCAGAAATTTTGTTAAAAAAGACAAAAACAAAACAACAACCAAAAAACAAAAAAACAACAACACTTGTACAATAAAATAAAACACTAATCTCACAAAGGTAACTTTTATTTTATGTAAAATATAACCATTTTTAGCACACATCAGGTTTAATAGTTAGAATATATAGAAAATATGAAGCCGCCTATTTTCACATGTGCTATATTGTTTTTTTACATTTAAATAAATCTCAATTAAATTATTGGTCAATAGAAAAATGTCTACGTGCTGAATGTACCTAACACAGTATTGAAAAAGAAGTCCTATAAAAATATTATGTATATATTCTAATGGATGCAAAAATTTTTATTTAAATATTGACTCACTATTATCCCACAGAGTATACATAATTGTGAACAACTAATAATTTTCATACATCAAACTGCTTAGAAGAAGCATACACTAACTCAATGAAATTTGAAGCAAAAAGTCTAGCTAGCGTAATTTTTTATATAAATCTGAAGTTGAATGAGAGATTAATTCTTTCATATGTTTTATTCACGTTTTTTAAATTATTCAACAATTATCCAAATTTTTTTAAATTAAAGATGCCAAGTATATATATATATACAGGGTGTTCGGTTACCACGTGTACAGAGTTTAAGGGGTGGTAGGGTATACCAAAATAAGTAACATGTGTTTTTTCTTTTTTTCGGAAGAGGTTTTGTTACCGAGTTACGACCCAAAAATTATTTGATGGATGGAAATTGGAAATGTTGATGCTACTACCAATCTGTACATGTGGGCTGTATTTTTCCGAATATGTGTTCTACCATACTGAATATTAAAGAAAATGTCCTTTTTTATTCGTTTTCTAGTAGCGAAGAAAAAACTCGAGAAAACAGACATGGTTTATGTAGGATAAAGCATCAGCATAATTCAGTCGATAAACAACAGCCTCCATAAGATGTATGCATCGAGCTTGATGGAGAAATCGATGGAAACGAATAAAAAAAGACATTTTCTTTAATATTCAGTGTGGTAGAACACGTAATCGAAAAAATACAGCCCACATGCAGAGATTGGTGCTAGCATCAACATTTTCAGTTTCCATCCACCAAACGATTTTAGGGTCGTAACTTGGTAAAAAAAAACTCTTCCGAAAAAAAGAAAAAACACGTGTTACTTATTTTAGTACACCCTACCACCCCTTAAAGTCTGTACACGTGGTAACTGAATACACTGTATACGTTTGTGTGAATTAATATAACAACATATAATACACCATAAAACGTTCAATCGATAGACAGTTAATCTTTATATCTATATAAGGACACACTATATATACATATACATACGCACATATATATACATCTATACACGCACACATAGGCCTATGTGTGTGTGTATTAATATAAAAACTTATAATACACCATAAACACTCAGTTGATAGACATTATTTATCTTAATATATATGTGTGTGTGTGTGTGTGTGTGTGTGTGTGTGTAACCACAGAGATCTGTCACAAAATACATAGCTGCAATTTTTAGACAAAATGTTGAATGACTAATTTAGGAACACTACTCATGTATAATACACATACTTTAACAAGTATAACCGCCAATTATTAATTAATTAAATGATTGATTATAAAAAGAATTTTTAAACCACAGTTTTTAACTCTCAACACACTAAAAAACACTCAAGCAAAAAAAAAAATAAATAATAATAAATTGTCAAGCAACAAATTTATATTTTTCTTGGGTGATTTAAAATGGATTCACCCATAAACGTAAGGGAACCACTACGGTACATACTAATATTAGCTAACTACTTTTTTAATGTTCCAAGTTTTTTTTCTTATTTTCCAATTTCTTTATATCATTTCTTTCCTTTTTATTTATATAAATCGAACACTACGCAGATTAAATCAAACAACAATATCAATCAACGTTTATTGGCGTAGTTTTATTTTACTCTATAGTACTGTAGTATAATGGGGTCTAGAGATGGTCTATACACCTTGATTGTATTTACTATGGACCGGTTTCAGCTCCAGATTAAGTTACGTTACGGTAATTAAATTAAATGGTAATTTTAAACAGAAAACGTGTTGTACAGAATTATTGCTTTCATGTTATAGATATTGTTAAATACTTGAAGTTAATTATGTTCACACTGGATTAATTCACAGGGTTTTTTAGTAGTGGAAACTATTTATTTTCTAGATACATAGCATAACAAGGTTCTAAGTTTTATAGGCCTTCCATGTATCTACTAGTGTTGAATACAACATGGTCCCAGGTACGCTGAAGCTTTTAGATACCGTTGGCACTGCCAAATCTCTAGATTGTGCGAAGAGAGCGATCTATTGCCTGACGAAGGTCTTCAACCGTTCGAAAACGAATCCTACGCAGTGTTTTCTTCATCCGAGGGATTAGGTCGAAGTCTCAGGGGCTTAAATTCGGAGAGCATGAAGGCTGGTAGAGCACTTCCCAGCTTCAGCGATTGAACAAATCAGATACAGCTCCTACTGCATGCTTCCTTACATTGTTGTGCAGAATGATGGGCGGGTTAAGTGTCGTTATTTTCTTCTCAGAGCTGCTCGCAGATCGTTTTGCAAAAGCGAACAGTAGTACATCGAATTAACAGTCTGCGTTGGCGGAAAGGTATGCTTTACGATAACACCATTCCAATCGTTGGCAAGAATTTTTAACCAACTCCCCTGCTCTTTCTTCGAAAACATTGCGACTGTATGCCGCGACTGCTCGTTCACAAATGCTCTGTTCTTATTACCACTGTGCACACGCATAGAGGAATGGCGAGTTGATTTGCTCTGAAGGAGGGTAAGCATTTAACTTACCTGTGATATAAACGGCGTAGTCTGACTCCGTTTTATGGCATTACTATAGCATTGTTTCCACTACTAAGAAAACAATCCCCATATATACATGATGTTAATCACTTTTAAATAGATGTAATTATGCAATGAATAATTGTAGTATGCAAAGGTAACTCATAAAATATGGTCTGAAACAAATAATTATTATTATAATCTGTTAAATTTTAGAGTATTATTTACTTTCTTTTCAGCTGTTTCTAGTTTAAAATTTCCTGATGCAAACCAAGAAGTGGCAGAAAAGTTGGAAACAAATTCTGTCATGAATATAAATAAATTGTTTAATGATTATGTTGTCTTTGTGTTTACTATTTCTTTAATTTTTCATAATTTTATTGAAATCATACTTTCCAAAATACCTCACTCCAGTATAAAAAAAATATTTAAATATGTGATGTACAATTCAAAATAGTTTTCTTGCAGAACTTTTTTTCCTGTATTGTATTGTATCAGAAAAATATTTACACTGTAATGTACGTTCAAAAAAAGTAAGAATAATTCTGTTTTAAGTTTCCGTATCTTGATTTAAAAAGAACACCATCAATAACCATTTTAAATTATGTTTCATGTTTGGCTTAAGTATACAGTCAAACCTCGCTATAGCGAACCTGTATTAAAGCGAACCAAATGTTTGGTCCCTTAAGATTCACTATATCGGGGTTTGGATATACAGTAAAACCTCTCTACAACAATATTATACGGACCGACAAAAATTATCGTTGTAGACAGAGTTATTGTTATAGGGAGGGTTCATTATACAGTAAAACCTCTCTACAACACTATTATACGGACCGAGAAAAATTATCGTTGTAGAGGGATTTATCGTTGTTGGGAGGTTTTACTGTATATCAGAACGTTTTTAGGTCATTACTGTCGGTAAAATAAATTTAACCCCTCTGTTTGTGTGTTTTTTAAATAAGATCATTTAGGATATGTAATTTTTAAAATGCAGTCAGAAAATTTTATATTTGTAAAGTACACGTCAAACTTTTGGAGCCCCTTAATGGGCTCTCACACTTGCGACAAGAGATTAGATAAGTAAGTCATTTAACCTTTTTTACACCAACCAATGATGATATACGGTCTTACAATAAATGACAAATATATGATGTGCATCTTCTACAGCTGCGAAGAGTGCCAGAAAACGTGGCATTAATTTTAAAAATGACAAACATCTGAACTGAAGCTTAAACTCAACAGGCTGACCTACACTATATGCCCAAAAGTATCCGGACACTTTGGATTTTTTAATTTTTTTCGAATTTCTAAAAAACTACTCAGCCAATTGTTCTCTAACTTTGGAGATATATAGAACATACTTGAACGCCCACTTTTCAAGGAAATTTCAGTGACTTGTGCATTTAGGGGGTTACCCACATATTGACAAAGTGAAAAAATATATTTGATTGATCACTCACCCTGTATCATAAAAAACTGGAAATTATTTGTAACTTTCAGAAAATATTTAACCAACTATGCTTAATGCCTGTGTGCATTTTTGTAAAGCAAACATGTATATTCATGAAGATATAAACTTTTTTGTAAGAAAACCCAAATTTTGTCATAATTTTTTTGTTTATAACATACACAATTTTCAGTCAAATTTCACAAGACTTACAGAACATTTGTCAACGTACAAGAAAAATATTATACTTAAATTAGAAATTAATATATTGAATAAACGATGAGATATGAGCATTTGAAGAAAATAATTTTTTACTACGCATGATCTAAAAATATGAATAACTTACTTTCATAATTTCGTAGTTAATAGTATAGGCCAACTTAAAAACAAAAACAAAAACAAAAAAAAAACAGTGGGATATCTTGAAAATTCAGAAAGTTATCGACGATATAGTAAGCCGTATTTCTCTAATTCTCTGCAAGTACTAGATGATAAGGGGGTTTTCCACAAATTGTCATGTTCCAAATTACGAAACACTCCTACTCTGAAAATGAAATATTCCAGATTTATGCAAATAAGGACCAAAGGTATCTGGACACCCCTCTACGTGGTGGATTCTGTTAGTGACGTCAAATTTCTAGCTCTCAGACAAGTATAAAAGAAGTCTGACGAGTTAACAATTATAATTTCAAAACTAGAAAAGTAAAATGGGAGGAAAGGGCGAGCTAAATGATTTTGAACGTGGTGAAGTCATTGGTTGTCACTGCTGTGGAAAATTTGTTTGTATTGTGTCTCAAGTTAAGTTTGATGGTGGAAGCATAATGGTTTGGGGTGGTTTCTCATGGTTCGAGCTTGGCACTTTAATTCCTTTGAAGGGAACTCTGAAGACGGGAGGCTATCTCGACATTTTAGACAGTTCCATGTTGTCTACATTGTGACAACAGTTTGGAGTGGGTTCATTCTTGTTTCAACAAGATCGTGCTCCTATCCACACAGAAAGGGCTGTATAGAGCTGGTTTGCTGACATGGATGTTGAGGAATTGGACGTGCCTGATAAGAGCCCAGACCTAAATCCCATAGAACACCTATGGGATGAATTAGAACGTCGACTGCGAGCTAGGCCAAAATGGCCCACATTGGCGCAAGAGCTGACTAATATTCTTTTGCAAGAATGGCATGCAATTCCCACTGAAAAATTCCAGAAACTAGTAGATAGCCTCCCAGATAGAGTGGCAGTCATCACTGCAACAAAAGGTGGTCCCACTTCATACTAATTTTTGACTTCTTGTTGGTTTGTTGTATTTTTATGGCGCAAGGACAACAATGGTCATTCTGCACCAAGCAAGGTTTTTGACTTCTGTAAAGGAGAAGCAAAACATGCAGGTGTCCAGATACTTTTGATCCTTATTTGCATAAATCTGGAATATTTCATTTTCAGAACAGGGGTGTTTGGTAATTTGGAATATGACAATTTGTGGAAAAAACCCTTATCATCTAGCTACTTTCAGAGAATTAGAGAAATACGGCTCACTATATCATCGATAACTTTCTGAATTTTCAAGATATCCCACTGGTATTTTTTTTAAGTTGCCCTATACTATTGACTACAAAATTATGAAAGAAAGTTATTCATATCTTTCGCGCATGCGCAGTAAAAAATTATTTTCTTCAAATGCTCATATCTCATCGTGTATTCAATATATTAATTTCTAATTTAAGTATAATATTTTTCTTGTACGTTGACAAATGTTCTGTAAGTTTCGTGAAATTTGACTGAAAATTGTGGATATTATAAGCAAAAAATATGTGACAAAATTTGGGTTTTCTTAAAGAAACGTTTCTATCTTCATGAATATACATGTTTGTTTTACGAAAATGCACACAGGCATTAAGCATAGCTGGTTAAATATTTTCTGAAAGTTACAAATAATTTCCAGCTTTTTATGATACAGGGTGATCAAATATATTTTTTCACTTTGTCAATATGTGGGTGGTCCCCTAAATGCACAAGTCACCGAAACTTTATTGGAAAGTGTGCATTCAAGCACCTTCTATATATCTTCAAAGTTAGAGAATAATTGGCCGAGTAGTTTTTTAGAAATTCGAAAAAAAAAACAAAAAATCCAAAGTGTCTGGATACTTTTGGGCATATAGTGTATCTTGGTGTGAAAAACTGATTGTTATTTGAAATTACTTCGAAAACGAAAAAATTAACTCCCCTTTTCTCACATCAGTCAACAGATTATGATCGGACAGTATTAAGTCAATAATTAGCATCTGTCATCACACAAAATAATAAAGGATGCTTTTATTTAATATTGTGATATAATTTCATACACCAGTATATCATGAAATAATTTAATGGCATCAAATTCAAATTTTTTATAATATGAAAGGTTTTATTTATATCGTAATTTGACGTTAAACATTAAAGGACGGTCTTGATATCGTTTGATGTCTCATGACATCAAATTATATTGTAATTGGATATCGTATGACATTAACTTACGATATCATGACAATATCATAATTTGATATTGTACAACATCAGATTAGGATATGATAATTTGATATCGTACGATATCACAATATCGTAATTTGCTATCTTGTGGCATCAAATTACGGTATCATGACAACATCGACAGGGGGTCTTTTATATCTCGTGAGGATATCGAAATTCGATATCATCCAATATTGGTATGGCAATTCTGGCGATATTGTACGTCTGATGCTACTTGGGATGTATAAAAATTTGCTATTCGTAGTCTTGAAATGGCACCCCTTCTGATCAGGCGCCTTGTGCGGGAAACGCCCGCACGTCTTCTACATCTGTTTTCACGGTGTAAGGACAACTAAGGTCACACTGCGCCAGGATTTATAATTTTCCTAGGAATCCGAACCTGGTTTTTTTCTAGGATAACGAACTCCAGAGTTCAGTGCGGAGAAAATGTTAAGCACTCTATGATATAGCTGGAATCGAATCCGGAATTGCGACATAAGCGGGTGTCTTAGCACTACAGAACCGTTAGGTTTTTCTGTTAAGGGAGAATTCAAGTATTATGTAAGCATCTGGGTGGCCGTTGGTCTTGTTGTCCTATATTAGCCAATATTAACTTTTGCTTACTAGAGGGAGAGGGTTGAAATGGCTAAAATATGACTTACCTAATATTTGAAAGCTCCCTAAATGAAACCGAGGCAAATATAACAATATTTCCTAACATGGGCGCCAATATAAGTGTTCTGGGGGAGGTCGAGCCCCCTAGCCGTTTAAAAATTTTATTTGCCCGATTCTGCCATGCATTTACTTTCAAAAGTTTTATAGTCACATTTTAAAATAAGGTACTTTTTAGCTCATTACTAATTGTCAAGCAGTATCAATTATTTTTGTAGCGTTTTGCTATCTTGTACATTCACTAAAATATTTGACAGTCTTGAGAAGGATGTAATATTTCTCAGCCCCCCCCCCCCATCTCGAAGTACTCATATGGGCGGCCATGCTCCATTGGCGTACGGAGGGGGGTGTTGATCAGTGGCGTGCGGTCTATATAAGCAATGTAAGCATTGCTTGCCTAATATCAATTTGAAACACATTTCCATTGCCAATTTAAATTAAGGAAAACTTAATTATAAAAGTTCAGCAAAATTTGTGTTTTGTACCCGAAATTTTGTCCGAGGTCAAATTAACTACTTCGCAATTTTTTGTCATTGGATGGCCGCCACATTCTGAGGGTGAGACTGACATCGGATCATAAGCAATGCAATTTCTGCATTCCAGCCATAAATGTTTAACTGTAGATCTCAATGGGTATGGCTGCGGAAGCATTTCTCGTTATCGTATTTTCATTTCCTATTTTATCGTATTTTCAGCTTGAAATCTGTGAGTTCGTCAAATTAAACATCAATTAAATTTATAAATACTAATTGTTTTAATTTTTTTAAGCCGCGTAAGAGTGAAATAATTTTAATCTGATAAGCAATTTTCTAATAGCTTATGTTAACGATAATGCTGCCATCTAGTGGTATCGATAGTAATTTTTATTGCATTTGGTGAAGTTATCCTTGTCCCCTATTGAAAAAAAAAATTATTACAAATATGAAAAAGAACTCCAACTTTCACAAAAGTGTTATTTATATATTTGCCAAAAAACAGAAGACTGGGATATTTTTTATATAAGTAGGACCAACTGTAACATACTATAAAAATAAAATTTACTTTCTTGTTTACATATCCCAAAAATAAATATATTGCTTGCCTAAAGGAAAATGTCACAACACACCACTGGTGTTGATGGGGGTTGTAACCCACCTCCCATTGCAATGAAATTTTGTATACTTAACATAGGAATATATGAGTTGTAGCTCCAAACCCCATTGATCCTGTAATCCCCACTCTTACGAACTTTCTGCGTACTCCTATATCATGGATTTCAAATTTCCTTTCACGCGAATATATTTGCATATTAGTATTTAATTTTTCATATATTCATAATATCAGTGTTTCATATTATTGCGACTCTGATATTTTTACATGTCCGCGCAAACCAACTTTTTATCTAGATATAATTTAAAGGTATATTGAAAACACTGTAATCCCTTTTTCATGTTCCATAAAAATATTTCGAATTTGCAATTTTTTCAAAAGCAAACACAATGCTTATGAGATATTGTTAATTTTATAATATTCGCGCCAGTGGCGCACAGAAAACATTCCCAAGGGTGGGGGACAAATGGAAAAAATGGCCAGAGGCCATATCAATTACAGTGGTCCTTCAGCTTGGATTCAAAGGGGCATGGGAGCGATTGCCCTCCCCTGCTGGAATTATGTCATATAGAAAATGGGATGAAAAGTGCCGGACACTAAGCTAAAAATAAGAATCAGAAACAAATCGCAGCCCCCCCCACATTGAAAAATTTCGGGATCCGCCCTTGTCCTTTTGTGTGCATTTATCATTATTAAATTACTAATAATTCTACAATGCAAGATACTTGAATTATTAGAAGTAGTACTAGATTATGTTCGTAAAATTTTACAATGGCCAGCCCTTGTCCTCCATAAAAAATTACCGTTTTGATAATAGGTTTAAGAATAACCCTATTCTGCAAAACTTGCTTTTGCTTGCCCTCTGTCCATTACTTCATCCACAGAAGCCTTTTTCCCTTACGTGACCCTTAATATTCCTTCGACTATTTCGGCGTCTTCGTTTGATCCACTGTTTCCCTCATACAGCTTTCTGTAGAATTCTTCAACTCTTCTAAGTATTTCTTCCCTATTTCTTGTTACAGTGCCATCCTCTCCTTTTAATGCAATGATGTGTTTCTTCCCAATAGACAAACTCCCTTTAACAACCCTAAGGCTCTTGTTGCTTTCAATGGCCTTCCTTACTAACTCACAATTGAATTTTCTTATATCTTCTTTCATGTTTTTGCGCAGAGTTTTACAAAGTTCTATGTACTCAATCCTGGAACTGGTATTTCGATTGTCCACCTTCATATCTCTTCGCCTTTTCATGAGCTGTTTCGTCTTCTCAGATAATTTGCTATTGTGCTTTTTACAGGTTACACCACCAATTTCCCCAGCAGTTTCAATTATTGTCTTAACAATGTTTTCATTTGCTTCTGAGATGTCAACTTCTTCAATAAGTCCTTCCAGTGCAGAAAAGCGATTTTTTAATTCCAACTTGAATGCCTCGGTATTTTCTTTTAATTTCTTTAAATCCACCCTCTTACATACTTGTTTCCTAATGAGCTTCTGCCTTTCTAGTTTAGTATTTAAGTGCATTTTACATCTCACCATTCGATGATCACTTCCAGTATTAAATCTGTTCAGTACACTGCAATCTTCAATAATTGATTTCTTGTTTGCCAGGATATAGTCAATTTCACTAGTTCCCCCATTTGGGTGTTTCCATGTCCATTTTCTTTGCGGTTTCTTCTTAAAAAATGAATTCATGATGCTAAGATTTTCAGCTTCTGCAAATTCGATGAGTTGATCGCCACGTTCATTCCTTTCCCCGTATCCGTATTTACCAACCGATGTCTCTCCTTGTTCCTGTTGTCCAATTCTTGCATTGAAATCCCCCATGATGAGCTTGATATGTTGTTTCCCCTTGGTATGTAGCTGTTTGATTTCTTCATAGAATTCTTCAACCTCCTCGTCGGTATGGCTTGATGTTGGTGCATATGCCTGTACTATCTGAAGTTGGTATCGCTGGGTTAGTTGAACAACGAGCCTCGCTGCTCGATCTGACGTGCTTTCGACTTCAAGAAGGTAGTCTTTAATTCTTTTGTTGATTAAGAAGCCAACACCACTTGTTCTTCCAGTTTCCGTTCCTCTATAATAAAACAAATGTCCACTTTTAAGTTCCACCAACTCTTCACCTTTTCTTCTAACTTCACTGAGTCCTACAATGTCCCATTTGATCTTGTCAAGTTCTTCTTCCAATTCCTGAAGTTTTGCTTCAGAAGCAAGGGATCGTCCATTAAACGTAGCCAAGGTCAATAACAAACGGCAGCCTGGGCCATTCCAGTGATTCTTAGCACCCCCTGCTTTCATGCCACACTGACCGCTGCCTTGATCAGGAGCACTCCAGCACCTGGAGACTAGGGGCCATGGTTTCTGGTGTGTCAACATAATGGAGGAATTAGCCATAATTTCACCACGCTGGCTAGACGGGTTGGTGAATTAGCCCTCCCCTTCCGCCTTTCTATCCGTGTAGCAAATATTAATTTGCCACATAAATAGAAAGCTCAGCCTGCACCACTTGAAGGCGGGGTAGGACACTAGGTTACTGGCCTGGCCGGTTCCACACATCGTCACATACGTTCAGCGTGTGGGTCTCCTTCCAGTTAGATACCAGCAACCCTTTTGCAGGCCATATATATATATATATAGCAAAATTGTAGTATGATTGTGACATGTAGTACCTTCTAATGTAATATACATAAATATACTACACTTAAATGTATATTAATTTAGACAAAGTTAAAGTAGAAAAGTAATATAACACTAGGTAGTCAAACCAAGTAAATTAAAATAGTAGAAACAGCTTAGAATAAAAATTGAAATTGTAGTAGTAAAAGGTGAAGAGGAGTAAAAGATTAAACAATACCAAGAATTTTGTTCTTCATCAGGGACCGCACAAAATCCCTGTTATTGGTTTGCTTTTTCTGACTATATACATATATATATATAGAAATAAGAAAACAGGTTGGGGTGACTTGGAAGCGAATTGCTCAGGATAGACTTGTGTGGAAAGCATTTGGAGAGACCTTCATCCAGCAGTGGATAGATAATGGTTGAATATGATGATGATGATGATGATATATATATATACAGGGTGGTCCTAAACTATATGTCAAAAATGTAAAGGCAGGTAGAGGGGACCTAAATAAGCAGATTTCGTATAGGATTGTGTGTGCGGTAATGTCGCCTTGAGCCGGTAGAGAGCGCTGATGACTGCGGCGTATAAAAGCGCTTCGCTAGCTGGATTCATCATTTCCCGCACGGATCTCGAGCAGCATGCATCGTTTCACCAATGCGGAGCTGGCCGACATGCATTTCATGTATGGGGCTGCACAAGGAAATGGATTAGCTGCTCAAAGGATGTACAGGGAGCGATTCCCGGATAGGAATCAGCCGGATCGTCGAACATTCGAGCGTCTGCATCGGGAGTTACGCATGAGTGGATCATTTTATGCTTCCAGGCGTGGAACTGGCTTTGGAAGATATCGCAGAACTCCTGCAGTGGAAGAAAGAATACTGAACACAGTCGAGGATAATCCTTCGACAAGCTCGAGAGCTGTAGGACGTGCGTTGGGTGTGAGCCATCAAAGTGTTTTAAACTGCTTGATTTAAGATTTAACCTGCTTGGATTTTTTCTTCTGGGGTCATATTAAAAGCCTGGTGTACGAGAGTCCCGTCACATCTGAAGAAGATCTTGTTGCCCGCTTCTCTGTTGCTGCTGGACATGTGATCGACATGCCTGACGTCTTTTCTAATGTACGCCGATCCATGCGCCGTCGCTGTGAATCTTGTATCGCTGTTGGTGGCCGCTCTTTCGGGCACCTCTTGTAAACTATTAATA
>QLNU02015360.1:186860795-186910495 GCA_006491805.2 Dysdera silvatica | reverse complement strand
TTTCGTAAGTTCCACTGCCAAGTCCTACAGGAGTGATCTTTTTAATGGATATTTAAAGCATTTGAATACAAAAACTATTGCTATTAAAATATGTATATATTTTTTAGTTTCCTGTATGAACAAACAGAAAACATATGCATTGTTAATCATATGTCTAATTATTTATTTAAGTTGCTTATCTGATAATGTTACTTCTATTGAATTTTTCCTATGAGTGTTGTTTGTCATTCACAGATGGCGCCACCATTACGCCTAGGACATAGGGCCCCGAAATTTCTTTGATCGTTGATCGTGGACTCTTTGAAGAGTTTCTTGATCTTTTATTAATCCCCTCTATTTTACTATGACAACTAAAGGATATTTAGGTGAGTTTTTGGATTTTTTTATAGTTATAGTAGTTATTGCATGTATAATAGAGTACAAGTGCGGACACAGTGGGGGAGGCCACAGGAGTCATGACTCCCCAAAAATATATTTTTTCACTGTAAAAAATTCCAACTTTCATGATAAATGAAGGGTGTTATTCCAAGACTATTGCAAATTCTGTCCTTGACACTTACCCTAAAATAAAAGTAGGTGTCCGCCCGTAATATACTATAAAATACAAATTTATTTACATGCACAAGATCGAATAATCAGTTACAAAGCTGAGTTATATATGAAAGCTGAATAGGAGATAACATAAATGACAAGATATTACAACGTTATTACAACAAAGTAGAGTGAATAAACCAAAATGTGGGTCTATAAATCACGGGTTGCTATTTAGATAAATAAAACATAGCTTAGAAAACAAGTAATTCCAAAACTGAGCTTAAGGGAAAGGAGACATAAGGATTTATCAAGAATCCTGATAAAAACTGGCTCCCCCAATAAATAAGTATGAGGTAAGTGAGCCAATAATGACCAGTGATCACAAGGTGGCCCATTTCACGGATTTTGTATGTTTGATTTTTATCCAATAGTTGGCGCCATGTCCTTTTACGCAGTCATTTTCTAGCAACGTATGCTGAAAATAGTCATTTGGATGAACGGCCGCCATTTAATGCTCGGGATTTCAAGGGGCCAGGTGCGAAATGTTTTCGTTGTTCCTTTTCTTTTAAATTATCGTTAAATGCATCTTAAATATTCTTCTAAGATTCTAAAATTTTCTGTCCCAGAACAAAAAGCTTTAAGACCACTGTCGACAAGAGCCTCTCATTTAAATAAGGACAAGCCTTGATATCATCGGGGATTTTGTTTTAATGATGCAAGTAATCTCCCTTCGTTTTGGGCGCCATGATTTCAATTTCGCATATTCTCCTCGACGCCCGAGTAAATGAAAGGGCAATATCTGAAGGTCAACTTTTCTTCCTCAAGGTCATACAAAAGCTTGCGGAAATGTTTTCAGGACCGGCCACAAAGTGGATGCAAATCATCCGGGCAACCATCTAGGTGAAAGTATTAAAAGCAAGAGACGTTCGAAATAAAATCTTGCGGGCTTCGGATGTAAAACTGGATGTGAAAGTTGAAAATATTTCAAGTTTGGTCGAAGATCAGAAAGAAACTGCGAAATCAGTGGGATACTCTTTTGGTAGAGGCTGAACTTGATGCCATGGCTGCCGATCTTCCTAAAAAGAGATTGAAAAAAGGAACAGTTTTCCATGGAGAAATCATACATAGAAATTCTTCAGGATTTCCAACCGATGTTATCGAGTCCTAAGAGGAAAGAAATTTTACAATAAATTACTTTTACGTACTTACTGATTTTATTCTTTTAGGACTAACTGAGTGGTTTAATGGAGTAAAAACTTAAAGAAAATATTTAAATGTTTATGGAGCTCTTTGGAACAAGAAGAAAACACCATCGTTGAGACATGTGAAATTTTGCTTACAACATATCCTAAGGGTGTAAATATAGGTATTTTTGACGAGAGTCCATTCATTATGCTAATTTAGAATAAACAGAGCTAAAGCATTGTACCTTTTGAACAGACTGAAGTAACTGAAGATGGATAGTCTGCTCCCGAATGTTTGTGTTGCTCTGCGATTAATTTGCACAATTTCAGTGACAGTAGCAGAAGCAGGGAGATCATTCAGCGAAATAAATATTATAAAAAGTTCTTTCGATCTAGAATGGGACAATCAAGAATGAATAAACTCAGTACTTCATCGATAAAGCGTGAACTTACCAGACAGTTGAACTTTGAAGACATTACAAACGAATTCGCTGCAAAAAAGGCGAGAAGGGTCCCACTGTAACGTCAAATGAAAATCCATTAAAAATCTCCTTAAGAATTAGTAAAAGCTGTTTACTTTTCTGTTTTCTCCTCTATACCATTTACTATTCTACATATTTCCTTACAAGGTGGCTAAATTTTTCAAGGAGGAAGAGGTTTCCTTTATCTGGTAAGTAGCTCACTTTGTTTTTGGAAGTGAATAACTGTAAAATCACACTGGATGATATCCCAGAAATCTTGATGTAACGTTTGCATATATATGCCCAAAACCACTGAGTTGAAGAAATATAAGTCTTGAAATAATTCAGTGATTCCATCCAGCTAAAATAATATTTATTAAAACATTAAATATTTAGAATAGTTCGCCAAAAGATAATTAAATTACAATACAATCTTAAATAAATTTTGTAAGCCATTTTGTCGGCGGAGCCTTCGTGGGACGTGTGCACATGTTTATGGTAAGTTGAAGACTGGTTTTTGAATTCGGAAAACAATTACTGTTGCCAAATATAAAAAGAGAAATTATAATTATACAATATACAGGGTGATCCAGATTAAACAGGTGTTCATACCTCTCTGTTGGGAAAACTACTTGCTAATTTCACCCAAATTTCGTACACATGCTCTCCTGAGTATGCGGTTTTGATTTCTGAAAGAAAACATTGAGTTCATATTTCGGCCGCTAGGGAAGGAAATGGCGCTGCGGAGCAGGCAATTTATTAATATTAACAACGAAAAAGTGTTTTAACATGCAATAACCTTTATTGCAATCACATGAAATTAACTACAAATTACAGTATACCGTAGGATAGTAGGTATGACTAAAAAAAGATTTGTGCAATAACTTTATTGCTACCACATGTGGAACCACACTATCATCACAGATACGGTTTGATATGTCCTCCGTCTCTTCGGACTTCAGGACATTTCTCATAACTCCCCATACTGTCGTATATGGTATGTCCAATTCCCGTGATATCGCACGTGCACTACTGCTACCATGTGCAACTTGCTGCTCCTTGCTCCACTGCTGCAGTTGCAACTTCTTCAATTTGCTGCACTCGAGTTGGTTTGCGGCATCGTCCTGGTTTAACGGTGAATGTTCCGCTCTTTTCGGAATGCAAGATTATTTTTCGAAGATTTGTAATCGTTAGAGGGCCTCTGCGTAAACCTTTTACCTGCCGAAATGCTTTAAGTGCCGCAGAAGCATTGTTATTTCGTTGATAAAAGAGCTTAACAAGTAACGCGCGATCTGGTAAAGTAAGTTTCATGACGGAGTCCTCGTATGGTGGAAAAATGCTTCACGACTCCTTATATAGGCAGAGGATGTTGCGCATGTTAAGTAATATGTAAATTGCCTGCTCTGCAGCGCCATTTCCTCCCCTAGCGGCCGAAATATGAACTAAATTGTTTCTTTCAGAAATCGAAACCGCATACTCAGGGGAGCATGTGTATGAAATTTGGGTGAAATTGACAGAGTAGTTTTCTCTACAGAGAGGTCTAAACACCTCCTGTTTAATTTGGATCACCCGGTATGTTGACAGACACGGAAACTGAAATTTGTACATTTAGAAAACATTATGTAAAAGGAAACAATTTGGCATTTTGCCAATTTTAGAAATTAGACCTAAGTTTTCTTTCCTTGCGTTTCTAAGTGGCAAAAAATAGGACAGTCTGCGAAACGAACTAGCATTCCTATTACGGGAGCCCACAGAGTAACTCCGAAACTACAAGTCAGACTGGAATGATTTTGTTACAATTCTAACCGATATATGGTCGCGTTTCCGCCAACACATAAAGTCACTGCCGTGCATACGTAGTTCGCGAGGGGCGGGGCTCGACGAAAAAATGACATTTCGGGCTTCTTCGAAAATTTCCAATCAGTATAGCTCATGACTCCGAGCAGCCACGATCCTGAGTTTGGACTCAAACGATAGATCTTGATTAGATCTACACGTTCTACTCGAATTTCGAAACATTGAAGCAGTTCTGGATAGTTAAAAAATTAAAACAAAAGGGAAAAATGAAAATTTTCAGTGTTGGCAGAGACTAAAGAGAATATCAATCTGAAATACAGAAGACGCATATAATTGGAAAGAGTGTCTTAGTAACTATCTGAGAAGGTCAGGAGGCGCAGGGCACGCGAAAATATGAACGTCGGCGCGTGCATATTCAGTAGCGCCAACAAAAGCATCCCCCCGAAACATGGGTAATCGCCGAGCATGTACAGTCCGTTCGCGCAGACTTGGCGTCCAATCCCATTAGCAGACGGGTTGTTTACGGGGTAGAGTCTTCCAGAACTGTTTTTCCCGTGCGAAAACGAGTTCTGGAAGACGCTCTATCCTCTACTGCAATGGAACAAGCCGTCTAACGGAACTGCACGCCAACTCACCGCGAATGAACTACATAGTACGCAAGGGGAAGGCTCACCGCCCAGAAATAAGTATAGGCGTTCACGGAAATTTCCAATCACTATAACTCACAGTACCGAATTTATATTTTGGCCAAGTGGGTCCGGGTCTAAGGTCCCGCGATTTTGAGGGCCCGGCCGGGGTTGGGGATTCAATCCTTCCGGCCTAGGGCCCATAGCATCCTTAATCCGTAACTGATAGCTCATGATTCTGAGCAGTTACGATGCTAGTTTTGGTCTCGAACAACAGATCTAGATTAGATCTATTCGTTTCACGCAAATTCCAGAACAATGTACCACTTTTAGTGACTGAAAAAATGTAAAACAAGAAAATAAAATTGCAAAAATTCGCGGAAATAACAACCTGACTTACAGACGACACATATCGTCGGAAAGAGCGTCTCAGCAACTATCCAGAAAGATACACCGTTATCGGTGGCTGAGAAAATCAGGAGTCGCTGGGCACACAAAAATGTGAATTTTGACGGCGAAGTCAACCACGGTATCCGTGTAACAATAAATGTAACAATCCATTTCTGACTTCTGTTGAGCATCGCTGCCATAAACGACATTTGATAGGTTACGTATTCACATTAATCCCTCGACTGTGCATCCTATCAGAATCACCATCTTTTTTTAACCACTGATCAATTTTGCCCGTACGGGATATGGGCAGCGCTTTTTGCGTAGGGTGATTTATTAAAGGGACAATGATAATTTTTTGGTGTGTACTTAATTTTTGGTTAAAAGACGATTTTTCAAAAACGCACTGGCGGAAAATAAAATCCCAACACTAAGGAGTTGTGCTAGATAAACGAAATCTGGGAAGCGTGTTTGTACATCTGAAAGATGACGCCTATTCAAATTTCGAGCTAGACGAATAACAGTGGCGCTAGTAGCGCCACTATGATCATGCAAATCACGTTTGCTTTAAATACGCGATGTAAACTTCGTGAGCATTATTTATCGTCCGGATTGGACGTTGTGAACTAGGTTTGAGTTAAGAATGCCTTTAAAGAGACGAAGAAGGCAGTATGAGTAGCTTACTGAGTTTGAACGAGGCCTTGTAATAAGGGCTATGAGAAGGTGAGTTTTCTTCCCACGATATTGCAGAAAGACTTGGCAATGATGTATCCACTGTGTATGAGTGTTGGCAGCAGTGGTCACGGGAAGGCACTGTCTCAAGGAGACGGTGTCTGGCCTCACACTGGCCACTACTGAGAGAGAAGACCCCCGTATTCGCTGCATGGCAATGGCGCATCGTACTGCATCTACAGCAGAAATTAGAGCTTCTGTTGGCTTCAGAGTGACACACAGCGAACTGTAACAAATCGATTACTTAACGGACAGCTCTGAGCCAGACGGCCTATAGCATTCATGTCACTAACTCCGAATCACTGCCATATGTGACGTCAGTGGTGTCAAGCTAGAGCTCATTGGAGGGCGGAGTGGAGATCTGTTGTGTTTTCAGATGAGAGCCGTTTCTGTCTTGGTGTCATTGATGGTCGTATATTGGTAAAAAGGAGGACAGGTGAACGCTTGGAACCAAGCTGTCTGCGGCGTAGACACACTGGACCTACACCAGGAGTTACGGTCTAGGGAGCGATTTCCTATGACAGCAGGATCACTCTCATCGTTATCCCAAGCACCTTGACAGCAAATTTGTAGCTCAGACTGGTGATTGAACCGGTTGCGCTGCCATTCATGAGCAGTATTCAAGGGGGTGTTTTCCAACAGGATAACGCTCGTCCTCATACCGCTGCTGTCGCCCAACGTGCTCTACGGAGTGTCGACATATCACCTTGGCTTACCAGATCACCAGATCTTTCTCCCATCAAGCACATATGGGACATTATTGGAAGACAAATCCAGCGTCATCCACAACCAGGATTAAGCGTCGCTGATTTAACTAACCAAGTGCAACAGTCATGGAACTCCATACCATAAAATGACATACGGCACCTGTATGACGCAATGTATTCACGTTTGCATGCTTGCATTCAAAGTCGTGACCACTACAGCGGTTATTAATGTACCACCATTTCGCATTTGAAATGGATCTTCTTGCGCATACTTTTACCGGTAACCTTGAAACTTTAATCAAATAAATATGTTACCTAGACAACTGCTTTGCCTAAATTTCATTCCTCTAAACTCATTTGTCCTTGGTGTTGGGACTTTATTTTCCACCAGTGTACTTCGTCTAAAAATATAATTTCTCAAATAAAAAACTAAACAATTTTTAAAGTTTTTTAAAAATTATTTGAGTTGAAAAGTGATTAATGGTTTAAAACACAATATTAGTACATTTTTGTTTGTTTAAATTGACTTGATTTTTATGGTTTAACTGTATTTATATATCTCATACTTTTATATCAATAAATTGCGTCACATGCAGAAATAAATATTTTATAATGAATATATTAAAAATTCAATAAACATTTTGAAGCACACATATGTGTGTAACAAAGAGAGGATGGTAAAAAGTAATTATGAGCTTGATAATCCATTGGCTTTTAGTTCTTGAAAAATGGTTGGGGGTGGGGATAGATTGGTGGTGGGAGGAAGGCCCGATCTTTTAAACTGCCCAGGGGCCCGTAAATCCTGCCCACGGCCCTGGATATCCGTAAGGTAAAAGCATGCACAAATTCACCAACTCGTAATGCTTAGTAAATTTTCTCCCGCTGATCGAAATGCACAAAATATGGAAGAAAAAATATAAAAATAAGAGGCAAAAAAAGGAATATCACTATATTAAATAAAAACGAAAAGAGGACTAAGTTAGGGAAGAGAGCGAGAGAGATTAAGAAAAATAAAAATTTAGAAATATCAAAGGAACAAACTGAAATAAATGAACGACTACAGAAAAAATATAAAGTAAATAAAGATAATATAAGGAGAAGGAAAAGGCAGTAATAATTTAGATCAAAAATGAATTTTATTAATGATCATATGGTCAAGTAAATAAAAACTACGTGGCGCTCAAATACGCCATTACCGAAATCTAATAAATTTACAAATTAATCAATTTGGTAAAACAGCAAAGAGAATATTGACACGTTACGGAAATGAACCTTGAAGATTTATCAGTAAATCAACTACCTTTTAAACTACTCTACCTTAATGATTTCAAAATGCCTCGAGCATTAAATGAATTCAAATCTAACGTCAAAACTTTTACTCCAGGAGCAAACTTCATGCCTCCAATTATGATTTTTCATTAGCTTTACCTTTCTACTGAACATTTTGAATCTTGGATACGTCACTCTTCATTTATGCTCGAATTTAAGTTTAAACGGAATAATTTGCGGCAATATGTTAACTCGAGAACTAATTATTAAACTGACGGAGTTTTGCGGGTAATGCGGGAATATTTTTTTTTAATTTAAAAATGCAGCTGAGAGAAAAGTAACTGGACTCTTTCCTTCAAAGCAGCGAATAGTATTCAAATCTGAAATTTTACACGAAGACAAAGAAATACAATAAAGATAAAATCTTAAGAGCTTAGTCTGCCAAAGATGCGTAAAATTTCAGGCCCGTGCATAGGATTTCAAAAGGGGGGTTGTGAGGGGTGTTTAATTCCCAAACCCTGTGATAGTGCACTCTTGCAAAATTTGTATAAAATTTTAAGTAATATAAAATTTTACTTCATGCTTTTCTATATCAGATTCCGTAATTTGTTATAAAATTAATTTTATTCTTCGTTTCATTAAATCTTCTACTTTGTTACATTTAATTTCCTACTTTGTTACATTTAAGCCCCACACTTCGTTTACATTAAATTTCATATTCTATTAAAATGAATTTTATACTCAAACTAAATTACATTGGACTAAGTTTCGTAATTTATTAAATTATATTTATAGGTTACTTTCACGAAATTAAAATCCTGTGGCATATAGTTGTAAGATTATTATTGGCATTATAAATTTAGAAAAAATAGAATGGAAAAAGCTAAATTGGATTATGGAATTTAGAACTTTTGCAGTACATAAACTTCTCTTTTTCTCCAAAATTACATAAGCTCTAGTTTGAGCTAATTATACGTGGGTGGCAAAAATTATTGTATAATAAATTCCCCCACGAAAACTCACAAAAATCTCGCCCCGGAGGCTTTTCTGTGTTGACCATATTTGGCAATTGTGTTATCCCTGTGAAGGGTAATAATATCTTACATCCTAATATACGGAGAAAAATGCGTTTGTTCTTGTCCTCATTCGTCTAGTAGGTCAAGACACCGCGGGCTCAACGCGGGGACCCTGGTTCGAATCCAGGATGAGGTCCGCGCCTTTTTTTCTCCAAATATAAAAAAAGCTCTAGTTTGAGCTAAATATACGTGGGTGGCAAAAATTATTGTATAATAACTACTGCGTTCAAAAACACCTGAATTTTTTAAATGTTTGCTAAATGTGAGCCGAACACGCGAAGAGTACGATGTGACGGAGCAGCGAGAATCGGTTTTATCCAAATCGAACACTCACGGCGTATGTCCGTAGTTCATGATTCACCCTCGAATGAAGAATTTGCTTAAAGGGTGACGGTTCTTAAGTTCCAAAGAAATGCAAAAAAGAAGCTACAGAGGCACAGGAGTATGTGGCAAAAAATGAATTCAAGGTAGCTAGAAGAATTGCTGGAAAAATTCAAGGCTCATTCCTAAAAGTTTCAAGCACCCCCTTACCATGACCAATTACCATTTTTCAAAAAAAAAAAAAAAATTCCCTCCCTCTAGACTCGGATACAACCACACTTCCAGGCACGAAATTTGAAAAGTACATTCTAGAACACGACTGTTCAGAAACCTAGCCCAGGTAAGCTTTTCTTTTTACTCTTTGATGGTCAGAACTTTTTCTAGAATTCGGGCTCTTTTTGCTTCTAGCTCTTGTGCAAGCCATTCATCCAGCTTCCTTTTCTGCAAGCTTTTCGTTAAAGGCAGCTTTTTGATGTCACAGTATGCATTAATTGCATCGTAGGCAGTGGGATATTGAATTAGAGGTTCTTCCTTCATACTTCCAATCAATTCCCTCTTATAAACTATACTACAAGAAATATATTGTTATATACTCCTTATATCCTCTCTCTACTGCCGCGTTTCCATGTGAATCATTTTTAAGAGGAATTTAGTTTCTTCATGCTCATTTCCTAGTTTTCTCGTCATTTTCATACAAAATTGGTCTAGTCATAACATTGGCCTACCTACGCAAGGGGGTGTTGATGGGGGTTGTAACCCCCATTGCAATGAAATTTTGTATATTTAACATAGGAATATGTGTGAGTTGCAGCTCTGTAACCCCCATTGAGCCTATAATCCCTCTTATGAAATTTCTGCGCACGCCTCTGAGTCATTCATCCTTTGGTGAATATGCCTTTTAATCATTGCATTTTTTTTGGAAAACATTTTACTGAACTGACGATACACTTTGTAGACAAAATTGCTACTAATTCTGACAGGGTACGTACACATTTTCTTACATGAACTTTATGGACCTTTAAGAAAAGATAACCTAAAAATGAAGAACTTTAAGAAAGATCTACCAGAAATAAAGTTTAAGGATTTATCAGCAAACAGGAATCGATGTTTCAGTTTTGCGGCGTAAGTACAGCAAGGGACGTGCTCCGCCGGGACCTACTGTTTTCCGAGGAATCCGAACCTCTTAAGACATAGGGAACCAGACACTGGAAATGAAACTTGAAATGTAGACATTTCAAGGTGTGCGCTCGAGAATTACGTACATAAAATAAAATTAAGCTACAACGGTTACGTATATAGTTACCAGTGGCTCATGTGTCCAGAAAAAGGGTATTGCACACATATTTTTGCCCTTAGAAATACAACTCCCGTATGCTGTTTTCTTTTTCTTCCTTTCCCTAGCGTTTAAAGGGAGGTGGGTGGGGAGCGATCCAGACATAGGGGGCCATTTAAGTATTACGTAAGCACATTTTTGGCCATTTTATACTCCCCCTCCACCTTGTAAGAAAAAATAAGCAAATGCCTGTCCTCGTCCTCATGCTAACGCAGAGGTAAACATAGAGGGATTGGGGTAGGAATGCAAAGCAGTAGGACTCGCTTGTAACAAGCTCTCATTTAGGGAATTTCCAGATATAGCGAGGAAAATATGGATTTTGTTTGGTATAATTTGGTTAAGCGCAAGACAGTTTAACTGCTTTTAGTGAATAAGTCTTTTTTTGGACCCCGGATTTAACGAGCAATTTAAAAAATAAAATGGGAAATCAAACTTTTTGTAAAAATTCCGTCGTTATATGCGGTTGGTCGTTATAATCTGCGCTCGTTATAACTGATTCAGATGAGATACTCAAGAAAATAACAAACCTCAACGGAATTGTAAAACCATTTTGGAAGAGAATCCCGTAACAAGCTTCGGCTTCCTATTCTTTTCCAATTCTAACCCAAATTTTAAACATAAAATCGAAAAGATTTCTTTGTTTCTCATCTCGCTTATGATGTACCACGCAAAAATGTACAAAAATTGAGATTGAATAAACAGTTAGTAATCAATTATTAATTATTTTCACCGTATTTTTATGGATCTGGGAAGATTTTGCTACCTCCCCACTCCCCATGGATCCGCCGTTGTGCTGACAAAAGAATTCGTTTCTCTAATTTTTTGATACATGTAAGTTCTTGAAATAAGAATGCAATATGTAATGCTTATTTACATTTTTATTGTAATATTGAGCACTTATTAGTAAGTTTGTTATAATATTAAATGCTTATTTATAAATAGAGAGTAATCACAATAAATTATCTCAAAGTTTATATACGCTGTTAATAGCTATTTTGGTGGCTATGTGCCACTATCACCAGAACCGTTCATTAGCTTATAACGGTGTATCAAAACTTAAGATGTAAGCAAATAGCGTGTAATAAATAAGAAAAGCGGATTTTCTAATATATATATTTATTAAAAATCACACATTCATTATAGTTTAAAAATGACAGAGGGGCACGTGGATCCTCGAAGGGGACCCCAAGCGACCCCAAGCGAAAAATGGTTGAAAGCCATTGATTTAAGTAATCAAATATTTAACTGTGATTACGTGTATTTTATATCTTCTACTCAAAGTGTGTCGTACATTCAAGTATGTATTGCAGTTCTGTTAAAGCGGGTGGCACCTGGTGACTATGCACCAGTTTTATTATTGTTTGTACCTTACGTAAGCATGTTTCAAATCCTCCCTCCCCGTTGTTAGAAAAAATAAGCAAATCTCAAACCCCCCCTCCCACAAAGGTGCTTACGTAATACTTAAGCGGCCCTTAGTTTAACATTATAAAATACAAAGTAACGTAGAAACAAGACATTGTCTGCATAATTACAATTACGACAGTCAAAATTTAAAATTACTTAAAAATTAATAGAAAAGGAAATGAATTCACAGGGAATGAATACGATGGGGGTGAGATTGAGGGGATAGAGGGCTTTATGTGCCAGAATTAGAACAGAAATAGTATGGAATATAGGGCCAATAGGTATTTTACACTGTTCAATTTAAATTTTAAAAATACGTAGTAATTTATAATTAAAGTCAAGGTTAGTTAAGTACTTTTAGTAACATAGTCGACCCTCGTTGAGACAAGCACTAAGGGGAACAGAAAATTTGTTTGTATTAACACTAATTCTTTTTATCTGGAGTGGATAGTATGCCATACAACCTGACAGGACTTCAGAAAATGGCTCGTATTAAAATTAATTTGCCTTAACTAGGTTCGACTGCATGGCTTAAATTAGGCGGGAGCCCAGCGGAGCCTGGCTCCGGTACTTCTTCATTTTTGGCGATTATTTAAATATTAGCCAGAACCCCTAAATAGACGCTGTCATGAAAAAAGAATGAATTTTTGATTAAAGTCATAAACTTTGTTGTCCAGAAAAATGGATATAAACAATTAATATGATTTATGGATTCTTTTGCAGCCATTACATTTTTTAATCGATTTATCATAATATTAAGATTCCTGCACTTTTTTGTGAGAATTTGAGCCCTGTTCGACTGTATAATAAAAGAATAATGGATTAGTGAAACGTAATCTCAAACGTATCCTATGTCACATCTCAAAACAAATCATAGCGCAGACTATGTTCGTGATTAAAATAATGAAATTCATAAATAAAAATAGCGTAGGGCTTTTGCGCATGCAAAAAACGAGAGGGAGAAACGTGTGTTGCACAGGCTTTGCAACAACCAACCTTTCCTATCTGGCGAATATAGATAATTGTGTTTAGCATTTCTACCCATACCTAGCTCCATAGCGGCTCTAGTGTATCTGGTTTCCTCTGTACAAAAATACGTTCTTGACGAAAACATTTGATGCGCAGGTTTTGTTGAAATTCTTCTTTCAGTGAACGTAAAATTTCTTGCCATTTCTTTTTTTTCATACACCGTAACTTGCAGACTAATAATTAAATATGTTTCAAAGCTATTACAAACTGATTACTGGAAGTCATAATACCCCCGTTTCTCAGAGTACGGCGTTTGGCTACCGCTTAACCTCTAATATAGCACTTTTATTATCATTAGGGTGTTATGTGCCAGGTGTTATGGCAGCTTGACTCATGTGAGTCCATCTCAGGTACCTTATCTTAGGTTGTTAGTAAAGTGTTTTTTTTTGTTCTTTTTAAATAGAAGAAACGGGATAGTGTTAGTGGTTAATTCGTATTAGTGGGAAATATGATAGAGGATGAGGGAAAGAGCTTCATTAATGTTAGTAAGGGACTAGAAGAGAGAAAAATAAGCTATATTCTCCAATCAGCTAGTAGGAGAATTCTTCCTTTCCATTTTGTTGTAGATTATTCATAGATTTGTTTATTGGATGTGATTATAAACTGATGTTTTGTAAATTTAAAAGAAAATCTAGAACTTGGTTTATCAAACTTGGATATATTGAGTTACGTTATTAGAACTATATTTTTGTTCAAAATAGTCAAAATAACATAAAATAGTATTTAGGAACGCGGAATTAATTTGACATAGTTTACACGAGCTCTAATTCTGGAAAAAAAAAATATGAAGCGCACGTGAAAACTTGTTTTGCCCGGCACATGAGAGCATTCTGATTAAATTCTGAGTTTATTTTTCAATTTGGGAATGGTCCCTGACGCTTTGAGGTTAAAAGCTTACAATTTAATTCACGATATCTCAACGAATATTTCACATGAAAAGGCATGAAATTTCTTTTATTTGACTATTTAGATAAGGGTATTATTTTTCTAATTAAAATTTTTTGGTAGAGGGACCGGTATAAAAAGTGAAATTCCGTTTTTATACGCATCCCTTGTAAAATAAATAACATATTCAATATCCTTTCATAATTTGAGTATTTTTCCTCCATCGGAAGTTTTTCTGCAACTAACGGTTAAAAAGACAATTGCAGTAACATATATTCTGAATCATCCTGTTTATTAATATGTTCAACCAAATGGTACACTGAGCTCAATCGTTTTAATAGCAAAATACAAAAATGTTATGCGTTTAGGCAATTTTAACTGTAGAAACGTGGTTGCTTTTATTTTTATATTGCAAGACTATTTAACCGATAAGCTAAGAGGCGGAGGATTGTTGCACATGACCCAGGGTACTATACATTTAAAAAATTCAAGCTACTAGAGTTACACTTCGGTCCCTGTGTACAGGGTGTCCTAAATTGGGATTGAACTTTAAGATGCAACCTTTTTTAAAGTTGGTTTTGTGTTTTTGTACTGTAAGAACAACTGGATCACGTTGCGTAAAACAAATACTTTGAAAGTCGTAGAGTAGAGTAGAAAGTCTGTAGAGATTAGAAAGTCTGTAGAGATTAGAAAGTCTGTAGAGTGGTGTTTTCCAAAAGACTATCAGTAGGTTATCACGATGCACCTCAGTGCTTTGGTCTGCAGTGCTTGGGTTCGACTCCCAAGTAAACTTTGTTGATTGGTTGCAAACGTAACGGTAGGTGGTGTTAGTCACCTAGCATGGTGCCGAAAGGTGGTGTTGAATCCAGAGTTTATCTTCATTTCGTGGGGGTGGGAGGGTATTCAAACGACGTCCAATCGTGTCCCACAGATTCTCGATTGACGAGGGATTAGGGTGGCCAAGGAATCCTCTGCACACTTTGCAAAGTGTTTAGGCTGGTCCGAACTGTATGTGCCCGGCCGCTATCTTATTGGCAAATGGCGTTTGAGATGCCTTGAAGGTATGGTAAAGCCACTGGCCACAGCATTTCATCAACATAGCGGCGTGCCGTTAATGAGCCCATAATGCGTGCGAGAAGCGAGCGGAAGTTAGCTTTGACAGTACCTAAACCACGATGCCACGTTGACGGGCTGTGTGGCGTTTGAACATTGCGTTAATAACCATTACAACGTTGCATATCTTCTTCCTGGGACCATTGTCTCCAAATGTGATGGACGGTTGTAGCACCACGTTATGTTTCTACAGCAATAAGGCACAAGGATCATTCGGTGATACGATACCTGGATAAAACCTCTCCTCGTAAACTCATCCGTTTGACGAAATTGCGGATGACGACGACATCTTAAAGACATTAATACTCCTTGTTCGTTTTCTGAACTCAGAGTAGCAGCAAAATCACTCATTTCTCGCAACCGTGACTACGTCTTGAATGATGATTTCACGTCCTAGTTATACCACTCGCCGGGTTCGTGCGGTTGGTCAGAAATTTGTATAACTTGCACAAATGTATCCATTGTGCAATTTTCATGGTACTACATTCACATCTTCGTGGGGTAGCATTTTCTCGGTCAGGCAGTGTATAATTATTACACACGATAGAACCGACAACTGAACGCATCCTACCAACCAGGAGAACGTCTAGAGACATTCAGGCTAACCTGAATTTCAGTTTAGTAGGGCTAAATCCTGAGTCCTAACGGTTTGTTAGGGAGTGAACGGTTTCCTAGGATTTTTTTTTTTTAATTTGGATATTGACATTAAGGGGAAAATTAATAACATATTATATGGTTGAGACCAGGAAACCTGTTAGGCAAACTGAATTTAGAATCTGTTTTCAATCAGATACTGTTCGATTATCACTATGTTACCAATTTATTTAACACATAGTTTTTACAGGTTTAGTTTTGATATGTCTTCTGTGTTTTTATAACAAGACTTCTTTTCAATCTCCATCGTTGAATTATACTAAAGAACCAGACTTTCAGATCTTAAAGCAGTTTTTATTTATTTATGAATAAGATCCCTCTTATATATATTTTTGGATATCCCTTTCCTTGCGGTGGTGCAGTGAAAGCGCGTTCGTCTAGCTTGCGTTTATCCCGGATTCGACCCCCATCTGTATCAAAAAAAGGCGTATCCCGACTAACTGCTTACTGTAGTTCGGAGGTTGATTTCCTAGGCCCTAAGAGGTTTGGATTCCTCGGAAAACTGTAGATATTGGCATAGCATGACCCTTGCTGTTTATGGGTAGCGTGACCGAGTATGTACGCTTACACCTATTTTGGCGCAGAATGACCCATGCTATCCTTGCGGCATAAAAATACAACCAACCCTTGCTGTCCTTGCTTCACAAAAAATAAAATATTGGACATCTCTTCTTTTTATACATAAAAGTGGGTTGGGAATTTGGCTTGGATATTTCGCTTTTAAACTAATAAGCACTCATTCGTAATTTTAGGCAACCGTGCTTTGCATAATTTTAATCTTTTTAAAAAGTTTAATGGAGTAGCGTAAAAGTAACGGTCGATATAACACGAATTAAAAATTGAAATGCTAAATCCTTTTACAAAAACAAATTGCTGTATGCAATTGTTTTGATTATATCTTTTGTTTATTTTAGGACCTCGCACATGGGAAATTATTCATTGAATAATTATTTAGTATGGAAATTAGTAATTTCTAATTGTGCTAAGCAAAGATAATTTTAAAGCAATTCTATGTGAATAAAAATAGCAAGACCCTAATACAGAATATAGTTTAAGATGGACTTTTAAGAGGTAAATAAAGATAACGCCAATGTGTGTCAGATAAAAATTCAAGAATGAATGCTATGGACACAAAGGAAACACAAAACATGACTTAAGTTAAAATCATCCTGTCAAAAAGCAGAAAAGTGTTGTTAATTTAAACCTAAACCTTTTATTAAATAAACAAATCAGTTAATGATATGGAAGACCAGGAGTCGTTATGGATATTTATCACAAGGTATAATAACATGTCTGTGGGGTCTGATTATACAGCAGCGCCTTAAGTGAATATATTTCTAAAGTTATTCAAAATGTCAACATCTTTGGAATTGTCATAGAAATATCCTTCATTATTAATGACTATGATATTGCTTTCAATAAATACAAAACCACAGAAAAAGTTACATAGTTAATAATTATATTACTGAAGGAATGACATATAATTAAAGGAATGAAGTAAAGTAAATAGGGTAACGTGATAGGAAATCATCAAGCGGAAAAATGTATGCAAAAACTTTTCATTTACCAAAAACGAAATACTCTGTTATAATTTTAATAATACAGGGCAGATTTACAGATTTATAACGTAAGTCGTCCTTAAATGTCACACCATTATTCTTTTAATGTGTGGCATTGCATCCAAATTAGATATGCCAGATCGACGACAGGTGTTGTTATTAAAATATGGAAGAACGACGATATCATTACTGAAAAAACAGACTAATAAAATAAAACAGCGCACGCCTTGGGAGGCCGCGCAAGTGAGTTTGCCAGAAGATCTCTGGATAGAAATGTTTACGTTTCCCTCAATAAACCCTCAATAAACGTGGCTGCGGAGGTTTGGAATACTTGCAGCATATCTGTGAGTAGCACAACTAGCTACAGAGTGTTATACAGGGTTATTTATTATAGTAGAGCAACTTCATACAGACCAAACATCAATGCTACGAATGCGAAACGACGTTTGGATTTTGCCTGACGTTACTAGACTATAGATGCCTCGAAATTAGTGGGTTGGTGCCGTAAATTACTCTATTCGTTGTTTCACTTCGGTTGGCATGTTTGGGTCTGGTGATAACTCGGAGAATTATTTACGAAGGACTGTTGTTCCAACTGTCAAACATGAAGGTGGTTCTATCAGGGCCGGCCTTATGCCTATTTAATCTAAGTGGTTGAATCGGACCCGCGCTTTGCAGAAGGGTAATCAATCGTTGCGTGAAGACAATCATGCGAGCGGGCATCCTTGTGTGCTGTGCATGATCGACTTTTGAAAATCCCCCTTCCTCTTCAACTCGCCTTTTTTAGTTGATTATACTGCCTGAACGTCCTATCTGGGATTACATCGCCGCCTCAGGCGGCCACCATTCCAAATTTCCCCCTGACCACATAAAAAAAAAAAGGGGTAATCAATGTATTTTTCAATTCTAAATTAAAACTGACTTTAATTTTATCTATTTATTATTATTTTATTATTATTATTTTTGAAGCAGCAGCAGACACAGGAAACTAGAATCTCTAAATCCGGCATAACCAGATAAACTACTTGCCTTGCAATAAAGTCAATCAATAAATTTTGAACACCACGAATTAATGTAAAATCGATTTTATATTCCTTCGCATTGTGGTCAGTTTTCTGGTACACCCCAAATTGTTTTTAAACAGTATTAATACTTTTTACATTAACTACACTAGGCTTACGATTTTACCAAATCGTAACGAATTAAAAAAAAAATCACAAATTTAAAAATTTGCAAATAAGAATTAGTATTAATTCTCTCTCTCTCTCTCTCGGTAATTTTTGAGACTAACACAATTGTTTGTAGAAACGTGTAGATTGTAAATTGGAGGTTTGTAAAAATGCGTCCATTAAAAGGAAGAATTAAAAATTTTAAATAAATGTAAATTGATACGAACTTAAAAAACCACAATCCATTGTAGGGGTTCTTACCCCGAGGTGAGAGCTGAAATTTCAGGACGACCGACAAGAAGCGCCTTGTGTCTTGGAGTAGCAATTCATCATCCAGACAGCTGCCAGTGGTCCCTGAGAAGTGTTAATAAAATAAATTATAATCTAACTGCACAATGTATATTTTCATTTTATGCACAGCTATCCGTTAACTTCAATTTATTCACCCGCAGAACTGTATGCAGATCGAAATTAGAAAATGTATCTCTGCATGAGGTGATATTTTGTAGGAATGTTGAACATTAATAAAACATTTCCTAGGGCATGGGGTGTAGAAGAGGTTTGGAAACTTTAGTACATAGCGACAAAAAAGATTACTTTCCATGTTTTTATCGTCCCTTTTAACAATGTGTCGCTTCATTTACGCAGGCAAACTACTTGTTTCAAGGAAAAAAAGAGACGTTTGTAATCATGGGATTGCACTCAGGACCGTACATAGTAACGAAAAGATACTTTTAACGTTTATGACTATCAAATTTCAGTTAGTAAACGTTTTTCGCCTTCTTACAGTATGTTGCTTCAATTGGAATGCCTCAACTAGTTAAAAAAAAAAAAAAAAGATGCTCGCAAGTCGGACATTTTACTTAAGACTCTTTACAGTGATGAAATGGTGTTTCTATCGTTAACGGCTATGAAATTTCCTACTACAGAGGGTGTTTACACATCTTTAGAACGATTTTGATGAAGGATAAAATTTTTTTGTTTGAAAAAAAATATCTGGGAACAGCTTCTTAATTGATATTTAGAATATTATTTGCGACTTTTAAATTTATTCTGCTTTCAAAATGTCGGAAACAAACAAGCTGTGGATCGAAGAATACGTTTTTGCGCTTTCCGAAGAAAAAAAATCATATTCCGTAATTAAAAAATGTTGTGAAACGCATGGTATAAAGATTTTTAAGTGCAAAATAAGCAACATCGTTAATCGGAAAGGAAAAAACTGCTCTCTATTATTTCTACATGGAAACACGGCTCAAAACGAATACCCGCCAAAGGTATGTACTGTTACAAACATTTCAAACATGAAATCGCTAGTAACAAGAGGAAATCCGCCCATGCAGAGATCAATTGCAAAGTCTTTAAAGATATTTGTATCAACAGTAAATAAAATAATAAACCAAGATTTACAGTTTATAAAAGTTAAAAAACATATTGTTAACCTGCTCTTTCCGAGGCATGTGGTTCGACGCAGAACACTTTGCAGAATCCCGTATGAAAACAATTTAGCAGGAGATAAATGGAAACATAGTGTGACTCGTGATGACGTATGGGTTTTACCTAAATGTCTTCAAGAGAAAAATGTCTATTTTCTATCGAAAACACGGAGAAAAAGTTGTACAAACCTGGCTCCGAGAGCGCAAAGGAAGTTTTAGTAATGGTTTTATGATTGTCGCAGCTTTCTCCTATAATGGGAAATTACAATTAAGAAGAGTAGAAAAAATGTTCAAATTAACTCATCATACTATCAGACTAATATTTTACGTGTGACAGTCACAAAAGAAATTCCAATTCCTTATCTCAGCGACTTTCAAAGAGCCAAACTGCACCAAGACAAAAAGCTATACTTCGAAATCCACGACCGTCTTCCTTAAAAATGTGAAGATTGATACAGGTATTGCATATATGCACGTTTTTAACATATTCCTGTGTAGTCTCTCAACGTTTTATTTATGAACAGTTGTGATTTTGACCTGCTGAAAAGAGCTGCTTCAAAGAGCAAATTCACCAAAATTGATAGCCCATGGGAAGCGGTGTAAGAGGAGTTTAAACAGTACCCCTACAAATTTTTTCAAAAAGTCCTATCATGAAATACATGATGCAGACGTATAATCAAGAAAACGGGCTTCCAAATTGAGTATTCAAAAACTCAATATTTACATTTAGACCATTAATTAGAGGGTCCCAAAATCGTTCTAAAAATATTTAAATACCCTCTGTAATAGGTCATGTTCATTTAGTTCAGTGCTTCTTAGCTGTTCTCAGCTAATACACGTTATTTTCTTTTTACGACAAATGATTTTATTTACCACGACGTAATACACCAGTGACGTATGTGTAAAAACTAGGACACCCATATTTCCGTGATCAGACTCAGGAACTTTTAGTGTGGCGAAAAGAAATTTTCATCGTTGATGACCATAAATAATGATCATAAAACTGCCTGCTATTAATTATCTTGTTTACCTATTCTAGTTTTGCTTAGTTAATACACGTTCTAATTTCTTTTATGGCGAATTTCCAGCAGGACCAATAGAGGAGGTTGTGGTAATATGGACCCTGTAGGTATTATGGATCCCCTCGTTTCCTCGGTGTCGTGCAAAATGCCATGGTGCAATAACCTTGAACACTCAAAACATAGGGATTTGCCAGGAAATCATCTCCTTTTCACGGGATAACCCCACCGCCTCAAGCAGATAGGGTTGCCAACACCCTGGTCACAGCAAAGTGGGGAAGGTTGCCACGATCGCAAGGTACACACACACATATATATATGTGTGTGTGTATGTATGTATATAATCTATCATCATCATATTCAACCATTATCTATCCACTGCTGGATGAAGGTCTCTCCAAATGCTTTACACAAAAGTCATCATCGACAAGTTTGCAAGTCTAAAAGATAGAAGAATCGAACTTATATTCAAAAAATAAAGACTGGGTAAGCATATATTGCATATTTTTATTTTGTTTGTTGTCTCCACATATTATCTCTGTCTGCACAACATGTAGTACCATATCAGGTCCGATATATATCATCATCATCATATTCAACCATTATCTATCCACTGCTGGATGAAGGTCTCTCCAAATGCTTTCCACACAAGTCTATCCTGAGCAATTCGCTTCCACGTCACCCCAACCTGTTTTCTTATTTCATCCACCCATCTAGTTTGAGGACGTTTTCTAGGTCTTCGGTGGTCTCTTGGAATCCAGTTCAGAATTTCTGTTGTCCATCGTTGATCAGTTCTTCTTGCAATATGCCCAGCCCATCGCCATTTCAGCCCTTTTACTTTAACAATGATGTCCTCTACTCTAGTTTGCTCTCTCACCCAAGTGTTTCTTTTTCGATCTCTCCTAGTTATTCCAAGCATGCACCTCTCCATGCTCCTTTGCGTTGTCTGTAACTTTCGTATTGCTCCAACTGTTAGACTCCATGTCTCTGATCCATAAGAGAGGACTGGCAATACACACTGGTTGAAGACCTTTCTTTTTAGACACAAAGGCAATTTCCCCTTCAGGATAAAACTGTTTCTTCCAAATGCACTCCAGCCAAGTTTAATACGTCTGTTGAGTTCTTTCATAATGTTGCCATCCATTGAAATCAGCTGGCCAAGGTAAATATATGAATCAGCAATTTCTAGCTCAGTGTTGTCAACTTGTATTTTTGTTTCCTCTACAAAATTATTGAACATGATCTTAGTTTTTTGTAGGTTCATCTTGAGTCCAACTTCTTTACTTCTAGTTGAGAGCTCCTGTACCATGTCTTGGAGTTCTGATGGGTCCGTTGAAAAAATAACAATGTCATCAGCAAACCGCAGATGATTTAAATATTCACCATTTATTTTTATTCCCTTGTTATTCCAATTTATCAGCTGAAAAATCATCTGTAAAGCTGAAGTAAAAAGTTTTGGAGAAATGGTATCTCCCTGCCTCACACCTTTACCAATTTTGATAGCTTCGGTATCTTTATGTAACCGAAATTTTGCACTTGCATTTTTATACACACGTTTCACCATGTCAATGTACACATCGTCGATGTCTGTTGATCTTAAAATGATCCCTTTAAAAGGATCCCAGTTTTAAAATATCCCATTTTAAGGCATATAGATTTTTTTTAGGAGTTTCATTTTTGCGCAATTTCAAACAAAAAATTATCAGAAATAAAGAAGAGGGTATGTATAATATAAAAAAAAATATGAAAGTAAATAAATTGCGAACACTGATGCAGTTAAACATGGAGAGTTGTTTTCAGATGTTCTCAATTAAATTCCAAACTCTGGTTTTATGCCAACATTGGCGGCTTTAATAACTATTAATGTAAAAATATGTTAAATTTCATATATATATAATCATCAATACTGAATTACATTTAAATAGAATTAAAATTATAAATCAGGGTGAGAATGCAATATTATTGGTGACTTGGCGAAATAATGGGTTGCTTTGGAAATAGGTCCCATACATTTCAGCATTAAAAAAAACAAACTTTCAAATTTGGGAAGCTGCCGAACTTAAACAATTAATCACACGTTAATTAGTTTTACAGAGATTTGATTGTTTATTCTAACATGGATAAAACGCCTATTGAATGTACAGTATTATATAATTATAGGAAATATTGTATATATAATTAACATTTAATATTAATAATTATATATAACAATATAATTAACATTAGATAATTATATATAACACATATAATTAACATTAGATAATTATATATAACATATAATTAATATTAGATAATTATATATAACACATATAATTACATGATAATTATATATAACACATATAATTAACATTAGATAATTATATATAACACATATAATTAACATTAGATAATTATATATAACACATATAATTAACATTAGATAATTATATATAACAAATATAATTATATATAAACAAACTTAAATATAATAGGTATATAAGAATGTATTATACAATGATACAGGGACTTGCTAACGTTTTGGTGAGGGGGAAAGGGATCTTTTATGGCGATAAACTGGTGGTGCCATCTATTGTCACAAATTCCCAAGGGTTATAAATTATTAGATAAAATAATTGCTCATTAAATAGTTAAAATAAACTGAATTACAAAACAACAACCATTTGAACGATTTACAATTTTACTGATTTCGCAGAGCACACGCTTTAAGATCGATAGTTTCACAAAGACTGAAAAAAAATATACAGGTAAAGAGACGCTAATTTTTTTAACAATAGATACGCTAGAGGGCACTGTCAAGGTAGTAGTAGCAATGTTGACATTTATTGACAGAAAATGAAATTAGAATCCAAGGTTCTTTCAGCTTTGCTACATTAGTGGCAATGTTTAATGATGTTTTTTAAGTTAAAATTTTAATAGTATTCCTCAATAGTGGGAGGGGGGTGCGAAATACACCTTTCGGCCCTCTACTTTCGAGACTGTGAGAGCGAAAACCCCCTCCCCCTGTTGGCACGTACCTGAAATGATAAGAAATACGATTGACAACAAATCGACTTCCCTTGTAAGTTTAAAGCAAGCATACATATGGGGAAAAAATGTATTTTAAAGAAATTAACGTTTCATACCTTCGTAGATTTTCCGAAAGCAGAATGTTGACACGTATAATCTCTAGAGTACAAAAATATTGATTTTTCAGAAGTTACAGAGTTTCGACAAATCAACGACGTTTTTTGTGTTCACCTGGAAAAGCTGAAACCATTTTTGGAAGTTGTCTTCGTTTTTTAAATCTACCGGTAGCTCAAAGAAAAAATTATCTGGTGAATTGAAGGTACTTGTGATAATTTTATGACGAAATTCCGAATACGGCAAAATTTGACCCAAAGGACTGTCGTCTTCCATGACAACGTCGTTTCACAACATCACACGACGTTTTTGTGTTCACCTGAAAAAGCTGAAACTATTTTGAAAATTGTCTTCGTTCTTTAAATCTACCCTTAGCTCGGGAAAATATCTGGTGAATTGAAGGTACTTGTGATAATTTTATGACGAAATTCCGAATATGGCAAAATCTGACACAAGGGACTGTTGTCTTCCATGTGGAAGTTAACCTGGGTTTGACTCCCAACGATGCCAAAGTAAAAGAAAGCTCTCCGACCAAATGTTCACTGTAGTCCAGGGTTTGGTTCTTTAAAGCTAGCGCTCACTGGAAGACCGGGTTTCGCGATTTCGGTCTCAGAGACAGGGTCCAGCAATTGTCTGTAGATATCCAGTAGAGCATCAGCTGGTCTAGAGGCCATTCTGAGACCAAAATCTCAGAATATTGGTCTCCCATCCGAAATTGGAATCCTGAGACAATCGCTATATAATGTTGCGCAACATTGCATAGTGTGGACGTTTGTGATACCCTAGACCTAGACCAGTCTGCTTCCGAGCTCATTGGTAAACACTTCACCGACGTGTTCTCGCTTATGTATATTTATCTTTTTCCTTGAGTTAATAGAAGATTATCATATGCTGCCTTATTTATGGGACATTACATGTCCAGATTACAAAATCTTTTCGAAGAGAAGAGAAGCAGTAGAAGACCTAGCTAAAAAACACGACGTGTCCTTGGCTGATTTTGAAAAAAAATTCACAATTTGAAAACGTCTTTCAATCGGGAGCATAAAAATTTAAGAATAAAAAAAGCGGTGACTGTCCTTTACGTATTCCATTGGTTCGTATGTAATAATTTTCTATTTTTTTCTGCAAGGGACTGATATCAAGGAGAAAAATTAACGAAGAATGCTTCAATACTGACTCGAGACATGCATACAGGTGTGGACACGAGACAAAATTTATGGACTGTCTCAAGACATCGCCTATAGAGCGTTCTGAACTGTCTACGGAAAATCGTGAGATTCGGTCTCTCAGTGTGGACTTAGCTTTAGATTTTAAAAGTTACGAATTCCTCGGAAAATTGTAGGTCCCGACACCGCATGACCTTTGCTGTCCTTGTGCCGTAAAATCCAAACATTCCGATTTGTAGTGAGCTGGCTATTGCTCGAAACGTAATTTAAGAATGTATTTGAGTGAGGATTTTATATAGTCAAACGCCGCTATAGCGAACCTGGCTTATAAGAACGAAATTTTTTGTTTTGTCCAATTTCCTATAATGTTATCGGATACAACGTACCCCCGGATATAGCGAACCAATAGTTTGGCACCTTGAAGTTCGCTATAGCTCGGTTCGACTGTATTATATAGTCAGTAAATGAAAATATTTTAGTGGATTTACCTAGTTTATTTCCTCCTCGTGTTTGTTTTCTTACGCAATAAGTGCATAGGAAACTGATTAGACGTAATGATTTTTCGAGATCATTATTTGTAAAAAAAATATTCTTCAACCGTGTCAGTTTCTTGCTGACAAGTATTTGAATTTATAGATGTACGCGTATAATTTACATGATGAAACGAACGACATGAAGTCAGTAAATTAATTTGTTTTACATAAAACAGCCAAGTAAGAGGTTTTTTTTGTTGTTAATTTGTCTGTATTCGAAATTCTTTCTTTTGAATCTCTTGAGTCATTTTTGCGTAGAACCAAGTAGAAAATAAACGTAAACTTCAAATATCAGTACTTCAAATATTCCCGAAAACGATCATTGTTTACAATTGTTTTCGTCTGAAACCGAAAGCCTTCGCCAGACGCATATGCTAAATTTACAAGTAATTCAACATCGAAATTTATTAGTGGTTATTTTGTATATTTAAGCTGCATTAAAATAATTAATAAGCCCATGGTTAATTGTCGCTCAAAAGAGATTGCTATCTCCGGGCGGACTCTAAACACCGTGGCACTTATTGAACAATATAAATGACATCTCCTTAAGTGGACGACAGGGTGAGAGCTAAATAAATAACTAAATTTGCTGAGACTGGGATCTACTATAATTAACAATATATGGTTGTTTGCCCTGTAGTAATTGCTCACTATCTCCTTGTCTGAAACATTGTGCCTGAAAGCCCGAAAGTAGTAATCTTGTGGGAAGCTAATTTCTTCAGAAGATTAGCCAAGTCTGTTTACTGAATTCATATGACGACTTCTATGCCATGATATTAATGTGCTTTCATATGGCCACGATTCTGGTCCTGCAATAAGGCTTCAGTCATTAAATAATTAAAATTTCGTCATTATAATCCGATCAAAGGATGTTGATTAAATCAACAGGTGCAAACAAAGTACGGGGTTTTATTCGGCTGAAAATGACATGAACACCTTTTATTTTCGGGTGTTACATAAGAGGACATAACCTATTCTAAATTGCGCACTATGTCTCGCGATGTCTAATTGTATCCGTACAGAAATCAACGCCTAGGATTTTAATACCGAGATTTAATTCCGATTGCTCTTGAAATCCATTAAGAGAATGGAAAAAAAATTTACGTAAGCAAAGCATTTCTCCCATTTTTTAAGTGTTTCAAATCATAGCGAAATAAAAGGTAGAGAAAAAGATTTTTTTTAAATCGTGAATCATATTTTGAGTTTCTTTTGTAGGAGATATATATATAATTTTTTTTACATTTCCCCCTCTTTTCAGTCCTGTGAATTAAGACTTCCTTCTCCTTGCATCAAACCTTAAGCAGCTTTCAAAGAGCTTTCGAGAAATGGTGCGGGCTAGTCGGAGCTTTTAAATGAAACTAAAAAGGAACATGCGCCCTCTTAAGAATAGCTTTTCAATTTTTACCCTCATTTGCAGATGCTTTCTTGCTTGGGGGCTCAAAACTGAAAAACATTTCATTGCAAATGGGAAAAATAACTGTGAACGTGTTTAGAGATCTACGGACGGTAAAGGAGAGAAAAAATTTAAAGCTTTTCAGATGATTGAAACAAACAAAACAAAAGTAGTCGATTTTTAATGAGAATATGGAGAACTTGCGTTTCTGACTTTGTAAAGAGTAAGTGAAACTTGAGAGGAAGGTTTAAAAAAAATCACAAAACCCTTTTATTATTTATTTTAGAACTGTATTTAACGTTGGACTTTGCTCTCAGAAGAGACGGTTTGTAATCGTATCTCGGATTATGGACCTTTCTCTCAAATTTGATTTCAGTTTTTTAAAAGCACTTCAGAGAGTTCAGCGTTTAATTTCCCAAAGTAAGAAAATAGCTGTGGTTTATTGCAATTGAGCGTTGTGTTATGTGTTATGTATGTTAATACATAACGTTTGCGTTAGAAGCGACAGCATATTACTACGATATTTTAAACTATCACACATTTATATATAAGATTTGTGTGGGAAAAAAGAGTTTAAATTGCATAAAATTTCACATTTAGCCATTACGAAGGACCTCATGAAATCACAATGCATATTAAGGAACGCATGAAAATATTGCACAAACACCATATGTTTGCTATATTCTTATATTAGGGAATTACGTACTTCTGTCTTTAAGATTAAGTGAATTATTGATATTTCTTATTGTGAACATCTTATAAATAAATAAAAAAGAAATCGTGGGATGAATGATGTAAAGGGCGGTATATATATATCATCATCATCATATTCAATTCAACCATTATCTATCCACTGCTGGAGGATGAAGGTCTCTCCAAATGCTTTCCACACAAGTCTATCCTGGGCCATTCGTTTCCACGTCACCCCAACCTGTTTTCTTATTTCATCCACCCATCTAGTTTGAGGACGTTTTCTAGGTCTTCGGTGGTCTCTTGGAATCCAGTTCAGAATTTCTGTTGTCCATCGTTGATCAGTTCTTGCAATATGCCCAGCCCATCGCCATTTCAGCCCTTTTACTTTAACAATGATGTCCTCTACTCTAGTTTGCTCTCTCACCCAAGTGTTTCTTTTTCGATCTCTCCTAGTTATTCCAAGCATGCACCTCTCCATGCTCCTTTGCGTTGTCTGTAACTTTCGTATTGCTCCAACTGTTAGACTCCATGTCTCTGATCCATAAGAGAGGACTGGCAATACACACTGGTTGAAGACCTTTCTTTTTAGACACAAAGGCAATTTCCCCTTCAGGATAAAACTGTTTCTTCCAAATGCACTCCAGCCAAGTTTAATACGTCTGTTGAGTTCTTTCATAATGTTGCCATCCATTGAAATCAGCTGGCCAAGGTAAATATATGAATCAGCAATTTCTAGCTCAATGTTGTCAACTTGTATTTTTGTTTCCTCTACGAAATTATTGAACATGATCTTAGTTTTTTGTAGGTTCATCTTGAGTCCAACTTCTTTACTTCTAGTTGAGAGCTCCTGTACCATGTCTTGGAGTTCTGATGGGTTCGTTGAAAAAATAACAATGTCATCAGCAAACCGCAAATGATTTAAATATTCACCATTTATTTTTATTCCCTTGTTATTCCAATTTATCTGCTGAAAAATCATCTGTAAAGCTGAAGTAAAAAGTTTTGGAGAAATGGTATCTCCCTGCCTCACCCCTTTGCCAAGTTTGATAGTTTTGGTATCTTTATGTAACCGAAATTTTGCACTTGCATTTTTATACACACGTTTCACCATGTCAATGTACACATCCTCAATGTCTGTTGATCTTAAAGAGTTGATGACTGCTGATGTTTTAATAGAGTCAAAGGCCTTCTCATAGTCAATAAATGCCACACACAATGGAAGTTCATATTCATGTGTTCTTTCAATTAATTCTCTTAATACTTGAATATGGTCCACTGTACTGAATCCACTTCGAAATCCAGCTTGTTCTCTTGGTTGAGCTGCATCTAATTTTTTCTGCAGGCGATGTGTTAGCACTTTTGTGAAGATTTTATAAATAGCAGGTAACAAGCTAATTGGTCGGTAATTTTTCAAATCCTCTTTATCACCTTTTTTATGCAAAAGAATTACTGTTGCAGAATCCCATTGGTTTGGTATGTTACCGCTGTTAAGACATTTGGTAAAGAATTTTGCAAGTATGTCTTCTACATATTCTCCAGCTTCTTTTAGGATATCTAATGTAATACCATCATCACCAGGGGCTCTTCCTTTCTTCATACTTTTTATTGCAAATGAAACTTCTTCTTTTAAGATTTTAGGAGCTGTTCCTTCGACTATCTCAGAGTCTTCGTTTAATCCACTGTTACTTTCGTATAGATTTTTGTAGAATTCTTCAACTCTTCTAAGTATTTCTTCCCTATTTCTTGTTACGGTGCCATCCTCTCCTTTTAATGCAATGATGTGTTTCTTCCCAACAGATAAACTTCCTTTAACAACCCTAAGGCTCTTGTTATTTTCAATGGCTTTCCTTACTAGCTCACAGTTGAATTTTCTTATGTCTTCTTTCATGCTTTTGCGCAGAGTTTTACAAAGTTCTATGTACTCAATCCTGGAACTGGTATTTTGATTGTCCACCTTCATATCTCTTCGCCTTTTCATGAGCTGTTTCGTCTTCTCAGATAATTTGCTATTGTGCTTTTTACAGGTTACACCACCAATTTCCCCAGCAGTTTCAACTATTGTCTTAACAATGTTTTCATTTGCTTCTGAGATATCACTTTCATCAATAAGTCCTTCCAGTGCAGAAAAGCGATTTTTTAATTCCAACTTGAATGCCTCGGTATTTACTTTCAGTTTCATTAGATCCACCCTCTTACTTACTTGTTTCCTAATGAGCTTCTGTCGTTCTAATTTAGTATTTAAGTGCACTTTACATCTCACCATTCGATGATCACTTCCAGTATTAAATCTGTTCAGTACACTGCAATCTTCAATAATTGATTTCTTGTTTGCCAGGATATAGTCAATTTCACTAGTTCCCCCATTTGGGTGTTTCCATGTCCATTTTCTTTGCGGTTTCTTCTTAAAAAATGAATTCATGATGCTAAGGTTTTCAGCTTCTGCAAATTCGATGAGTTGATCGCCACGTTCATTCCTTTCCCCATATCCGTATTTACCAACCGATGTCTCTCCTTGTTCCTGTTGTCCAATTCTTGCATTGAAATCCCCCATGATGAGCTTGATATGTTGTTTCCCTTTGGTGTGTAACTCTTTGATTTCTTCATAAAATTCTTCAACCTCTTCGTCGGTATGGCTTGATGTTGGTGCATATACCTGTACTATTTGAAGTTGGTATCGCTGGGTTAGTTGAACAACAAGCCTCGCTGCTCGATCTGATGTACTTTCAACTTCCAGAAGACAGTCTTTAATTCTTTTGTTGATTAAGAAGCCAACACCACTTGTTCTTCCAGTTTCCGTTCCTCTATAATAAAACAAATGTCCGCTTTTAAGTTCCACCAATTCTTCACCTTTTCTTCTGACTTCACTGAGTCCTATAATGTCCCAATTGATCTTTTCAAGTTCCTCTTCCAATTCCTGAAGTTTTGCTTCAGAAGCAAGGGATCGATATATATATACTATTAGTGTGGGGTAAATATCAAATAGTTAAATTTTTAATTAATTAACATTATTAACAATAAACGCGTTGTGAGTTCAAATATAATTGATGTCCCTCCATAGTTATTTTAAAAGTAATCATGAAAGGAAAACTATTCCGCAGACCCAGGATTTTGGGAAAGGGAAACAAATTTGCCTCCCCCCCCATTAATTTAATGAACATGAGTCCATCTTTTTGGACCTATGCTCACTGATCAAAAATGATGTAAATGCCTTAATTAACTACTTAATTATGCCCTTAAGCTGGAACTTAATTGTACATGTATATCAAGCATGCACATTGATAGGCAAAAGAAAACTACGCAAAGGAATCATTCCAACATACCATTTGAGATTTTAGCATTTAATAAAATAAAACACATAATGATTAATTACAATCCATTTTCTGTGGAAACGTGCCCCAAGTTTCTCCTGGACAATAGTTACAGGTGATAGACCTAAGGTTAATGCCCCTGAATACGTTTAAGTATACCTGAATACGTTTAAATTAAATTAAATTAAATTAAGAAGAAAGGAAGGTAAGGGTATAATTAATATATAGAGTGGCCCATGACAAAGTGGGGGTCCCAGGCCCCTGGACTTTTTGTGTCCTCACATCTTAACTCAGTATAGTGCACTGCTAGAAAAAGTTGACCTGGTCAACACGGGATCAAAAAAATGTGCCTACGAGTTTGGAGACAAGGCTATCTAGTAAAAAGACTTTTCAGTCACCAAATAGCTCCCGGGTCCCGCCAAGCCGATGCGATGGACCCACTGCCTCATGTGATAGCACAACTTACAGATTTGACACCAGGACGTACGATTCGCTGTAGGACGTACAGTAGAGCCAGGTCACCAAGGTTTTAGTGGTCATTCTAGAATTTTCGGCGGCTAGTTACAAGATTCCTTGAGATAGATGACCGGCAACATCTTAGGACGGCTTGGAGTATACTTGGACAATTGAGACTGCCTCTCGCCACAGTGTCATTTCCAGACACCTGGCGCCGAAGTATATTTTTGAATCGGTTTCAATAGTCAGGCAGTACGTCGGTATTTCTGATATAGACAAAGACTACACAGATGCTTGAGGTATGCATTCTAGGATGGTCTTCTTCTAGGAGCTTCGTTATTGTGAACTCGGATGGCGAGACCTGATGATGGATGGTGATTTGACTTGGCCACCCAAGAGTAGAATAAAGGAAAGGATAGAGTGGGGTTTCTAATCTCGTACCATAGATGAAAGGATAGATAAGTAAAATACTAGAATAATTGATTAGATTAAAAAAGATTATGAGATAAATATAAAAGTAAAAAATTTAATTAAAGGAAATACTAATGGACGTTAGTCACTAATTAAATATATTGTAAAGGGTTAGCCTAAAATGTAAACGATGACTGCAAATAATTTTCTGTTGATGATTACGTTTCACAATATTTCACACATACGTTCATATTCACATAATTTATATGCACATCGTTTGCGAGGCTGAAAAAGAAAAGCTTAATAATGTCTAAAAGTTTATTTAAAAAGTCTATTCAGAAGGCTGGCAGCTTCATAGAGTCATCGTGAATTTTGGGTTTATTAAAACGCGGTTACTGGCCGAAATCCTTTATTTAAACTTTAAGGAACCGTAAATCGTAAATCATGTGTTTGTTGTCCCACTGGATATATATCAGCTTCAAAGAGGCCCCAATTGTTGGAAAAAACACTTATGCTCGTGAACTGTTCATCACATCAGTAAGATCCAGGTAGGTTAGGGCCTATAGTAATGCTTATCGTCTTCCTTTATTAACTGTTCCACTTTGTAACGTTAAGGGATGGTAATTATTAGGTTGTCGTTCATCAGGCAGTTGCTCCAATCGATCTCTTGTTCTAACAACAATTAAAAGAAGGCGGCAGAATCGAATAATATTTACAATGTGTGAATTTTTGTGTCTCACGGTATACTATGTAGAAATTTTATGAGATGAAGAAATATGTTATTATGTAATATGATGTAATGAAGCCACCCATATATTTAAATAATTAAAAAGTATAATTTTCATAAATTTTTGCGACACAACATACACACATCATAATTTGGGAGGGTCGTTACTTCTTATTCTTCTATTTTTCATCTTTGAGTTGAATTAGCAACAATACTATGTTTCTGAAGATTTTACTAAAGTCGAATAAGGATTTACGAAGGGAATTTAGAAATATAAGTAACTGTTCAGACTTTCCAGTTGGATTTTTCAATCGCGAATGTTTATAAATAATAATGTTCAGATGAAAATATGCATACCACCTTTCGTACGCATTTCTTATTTGTACTTTATTATTTAAAGAAAGAATTTATTCTTTCACTGAACAAGAAAAGCTTTCATACAAAAAGTCAAAACTACGAAAGTAGAAACCAGCAAACGGGTTTTGAAGAATATTCGATGGAGTGCAATGAGGCGTAGCTTTGGTTTCTCGCTGTAAAATTATTTTCGTTTTCCACAACATAAATCGTAGAGAAAAAAAAATTGGACAATGGAAGAATAAACTTTTCAAAATAGGCACATACTTTAAAACACACATGCGTTTTTTGTTCCTCCTTCATTCTTATGTGCTATAATATTACATACAGAAAATGTGTGGCAATTACTCGCTCATGAATGTTTAACAAAATACAAACTTAAGGTGCGAATATACATTGGGAAATATGCAATTACTGTTTTATATGTAGCTCCAAATCCTGAAAATGGTATCTGGACTAAGAAATGAAATACCGCCAACCAAACGTATGGAAAAAAACTTTTTCTTTCATTTTCATTGGTCCTACCTCCTAATTTGTACGTCTTTTTTTATGTAAAATCAACTTTCCCAAATTTCTTTTGCTGTACCATGAAATCTACGGGTGGCCCCAAAACCCTGGTACTTTCCTTTCTGTTCGATTTCAAGGAGAAATTACGTTCTGAACGCAAGATGTTGGATTTTAGACTCCCACAGATAGTTCAAAGAAACTTCGAGGCATTTGGTTAATATGTGGGGCTAGTGAGACCATAACCGAAAACAAATTTCGATAAAACCTTCAAGTTTTAAGCCGTTTTCTTCATTTACATAATAATGAGAAGAGAACAATTCAAGAAACTACCAGAGTGACTGCGCGGGAAGTTATAACATTCTGGGAGAATGCGGAAATCCAAAGGAGACAAGAGTAACATATTATCCGTGAAGTTAAACTCTTGCATTCCAAGTGGAAAGATCTGAAAAAGAATGCTTCTAGGAGAACAGAGACGAAACTGTAAAACGAAACCGCTTTTGTTGACACATTCGAAGACTTGTTTGATGTAGCTCGTACTGACTCTATGTCCCTAATAGTGTTTGCTGAGGATAGAGAAATTTTATTGGCTCAACGAGAAAAAGGAAGAAAAGGACACATGGGGTCTATTGACGAAAATATTACTAAGCTACAGAAACGGCGCATGGAAAGAATAAGTGTAAATGACACCAGAAAAAGGAAAGAAGCTGACATATTTCATCGTGAATTACAACCAGCAAAATCATCGCCATTGAACCTAGATTTGGACAGCAGTGATGAAAATAATAGCGATTCAAATGACAAAATACTTATTTTTTATACCAGTAAAAAATTAAAACGTCTTCTCGTCCTTCCAACATTATTACTTCTGAATTGACAGTTGCGTTAGTCCGAGGGAAGGTAAGTGACGGAAATGCTGCGTATATATCAGTCGCTACTGCTCAATTATTGGATGTAAACCTTTAGAAAATTACTTTCAATAAAGAGTCAATCAGACAAGCCCGGGGAGATTGCAGAGAGGATATAGCAGCAGAAATACAAATTTCATTTGCTCTCGATATACTGCTAACTGTAGATTGGGATGGGAAATTGTTCCCTGCTTTGCTCAACAAAGAGACAGATGATCGTCTAACAGTAGTGTTTGGAGAGGGTACTATGAAACTTCTGGGTGCTCCAGAACTCTCAAGTGGAACTGGAATAGCGCAAGGAACTGCAGTAATGTAATTTGTCCAGGATTGGAATTGAAAAGAATTCAGTTTATTGCATTTGATAACACAGCAAGCAATGCAGGTTTGAAAACCGCAGCATAAACTAAACAAAACTTTTGTGAGTTTAGTTTGCCGACATCACATATTTGAACTCCTCGTTGGAAATGTTTTCGATAAGCTGATGGGCTTTCCCAGTGGGCCAAACATCTTAATAAAGATGTTTATGAGCCGGATTTAGAAGATGAAGTTATTGCTAGCCTATTAGAATGAGTTAATGTTGGCTTAGTTGTTACATTCGTGAACAGTTGTGCGAATGTCATCCTAGGACGTATTATAAAGAATTTCTTGCAACTGTCACTGCTCTTCCTTGGGGAAATACACTCTATAACAAAAAAAAATCGACGCACCAAGAAGGAGTTGTCCGATTGCGATAAAAATTGGTGGATGTGAAGAACATACATAGAAAAAGAAATCATTAAAATTTCAGAACAATTGAATGATTTATTGCAGAGTTTGACCGTTACAAAGGGAGGAAGTCAATAAGGCGTTGGTCCACCTCTGGCCTGGATGCAAGCTGTCACCCGGCGTGGCATAGACTGATAAAGATCCCGGATGGTGTCCTGCGGAATTTCTTGCCAAATTGTCTCCAACTGTCGGGCTAAATCGTCAACATTCCGGGATGGTTGCAATCGCCTTCCCATAGCGTCCCAAATGTGCTCTATGGGAGAGAGATCAGGAGACCTAGCTTGCCAAGGAAGTGTTGGGCAAGCTTGAAGACAATTCATAGCAACACGTGCCGTGTGCGGCCGGGCATTGTCTTGTTGAAACGTAAGTCCAGGGTGTCGCAAAAGGAACGGTAACACAACCGGTCGTAGAATGTCGTCTACGTACCGCTGTGCTGTAAGTGTGCCAGAAATGACCACCAAAGGGGTCCGGCTATCAAAGGAGATGGCACCCCAGACCATAACGCCCTGTTGTGGGCATGTGTGGCGTGCGATAGTAAGGGCAGGATCCCCACGCTGCCCTGGACGTCTCCAGACACGTCTGCGGTTGTCGTCAGGACACAGTTGGAAACGGGACTCGTCACTAAAGACTATACGTCCCCAGTCAGCGCAGTTCCAAGTTGATCGAGCCCGGCACCACTGTAATCGGACTTGACGGTGTAAAGGCGTGAGAGGTAAGCGGCGTAACGGTCGGCGCGAGCGTAAATTCCGCTCTCTCAGTCGTCTGCAGAGGGTCATGTTGGACACATGTGTGCGGACCACACAGTGGATAGTTGATAACGACGAATCCGGTGCTGTGACATCTGCTCTGACAATCGCTCTGTCTTCCCGTTCTGTTGTGGCCCTAGGTCGACCGCTGCCGTCCCGACGCTGACATCTGCCGTTGTTGACCCACTCTTGCCAGCACCGTCCAATCGCCGCATCGCTTCGACCCACATGTCCAGCGATTCTTCGATTCGTCCAACCAGCCTCTTTCAATCCGATAGCACGACCTCTTTCAAACTCTGACATATGCTCGTAATGAGCACGAATCTTTCGGCGAGGCATTGTTACAGTCGACGTAAGATATCCGCAGTCAAAATGCAACAGAAATTTTGACCACATATTGAGAATCGCTCCTTATATACACCTGCTGAATGCGCAGTTCCGATGCGCTGGAGTTCCCGCTATTCATTCATTGGACACCAAATTTTAATCATTTGCATGTTCGGTCAAAATGTCTTTGCATACGAAATTTCATTACAATCGGACAACTCCTTCTTGGTGCATCGATTTTTTTGTTATAGAGTGTATTAACACTGAAAGTGTGTTTCATACGTTCTCCTGGTGCTTATCACAGTGCTAGGTGGATGGCCAAACTAATTTACAGCTTAAAAATATAGTTGTTTCGATCTCAGTTTAACATAACTATTCGAGAACTATCCGCCCTTCGTGAGTTCAACTTTTTAGTTGTGAAATGTACTGAAAAAACAAAACAAGACTGTAGCTGAAGTCGTGGTTTATCGCACCAGCCGCTGCACTTGCTCCGAAGATAGATCTTGAATGCCTGCAGAATTTTGTTGAATACAAGACGATAAATAAACCTGTTGCAAATGCTGCAATCAAAAGCTTCTCTGGGAATTTCTAGTACTTAAATGAAATTCTAATTGGCCTTGCATTTTTTGATGTAATGGTTCCCGTGGAGATGAAAGTGGTAATGGTGGCATCCTTGGATAAGTAAGGAGAGATTTCCGTTCCTCGAAGAATGAAGTTTGGTGACAGATAGATAAAAGAAAAGGAACTTTCAGACTTTGTGACAAACAACACCAAAAGCTGTTCGTGGCTTTGCGTATTTCTGATGACTTTTTTCAAGATCATCCTAGCACTTGGGACGAATAGGAAGAATTCATTAAAGCCAGATGGCGGGTCAGGAACTTCAAATTTGTTAAAGATGCAGCAGAACGGGGAATAGTATAAATACAGTCTTTCAGTACTATGTTAACTAATAAAGAAAAACAAAAACAGTACTTTCTTCAAGTAGTGGAAAAGCATCGCCAGCAGTACCCTGAACTCAAATAAACTAATAGTTGTCCAAAGAATGAGATGAAAATTACTTTAGTTGGTGTAATCTGCAATCTTGGTCCACTTTTCATCATGAATATAATTCATAACGCACTGAACTATTCGGATGTATTGGGTCCCCGGTGAATATTTACCAATTGTTTTCAAGTTTTCCGCGTCTCATTTTATTATTAAAATGAACAAAATTAGAGGGTGAGATATAGAATTTTGCGAACTTTGATTTTGGTTGCCGATCTAATATATATCGCAACAGTTATAATCATACACCGGTTGCTAAATGCTAATGAATAGAGACAACTGTCCGCATAACTTTTGCTGAACATCGCTCAGGACAAGAAACACACCATATACTGGTAGAGGCAACATGAATTCATTATTCATATGGAATGGCACGAAACCAAGAAATGCAGGGCAGAATTAAGATCTATGAAGCTCTTAAGCACTTATAAAATTTTAATGCCCCTAGACATATCTTAGTCAAGATACAAACAAACAAAAAACCTCAACATAAAAATTCATTTTTCGAAACGAAATGAAACAGACAATAAGATAAAAAATAATATTTTTTCATACTTCCACCTTATTTATATTTGGAAAGTTTTCTCCCGTTTTTGTTTAAATTACAAAATATTTAATCTCAGATCCTCTAAATTAATTTTGCGTAACACATTTGTTTCTATACCTAATAGAGATAAGGCAACAGTCTTGATTTGTAGTTCTTTCATTTATCATAGGAGCCCCTCTTGCACCAAGGTCCTGTGGTGGTGCAGTGGTAACGCCTTCGCCTAGCGTGCTATTAACCTGGGTTGGACTTCCAACGGTGCCAAAATAGAATTCTTATCGACAAACTGCTCGTTGTAGTGCGAGGGTTGGTTCCTGGGCTTTAAGAGATTCGAATTTCTCTAAAAATTACAGGTCCCGGCGCAGGAGGACACTTTCTGTCATTGCGCTGTAAAGGAAAAAAACCAAAAAACACCAGTTTTGCACCATATGCTCCATGGTAAATCCAGTAATAGAAAATCTTTGCGTGGTGTCTCCAGTTTTACTTCATTGCGTGCTTATTTTGTTTAATGGTTAATCCGGTACTGCCAAGAATGACTTCTGTTTTCTCTAGAGGAAAAAGAGAAGACGACTTTGATACTTACGATTTCAAACTTGGGGAAAAATAAGATGACGAAATTCGACTTCGATGGTAATTTTTCGTGCATTTCGTAATTAATACACGTTCTGCTGACGTTTTGTGGCGAATGTTTTTTTTTGCCATGGCAAAGCTTTGTGTGTTTTTAAAAACTAAATGAAAACAAAAATCGAAATCAATCAATTCAGAGTCGAACTTAGGATCTCACGTTGTGCCATTTTCGCCGTTGATGAAGGTAAAACTGCCACCTATTGAAAGTTTTATCCCTTTACTTTAATGTTCTTCAGGTAATACACGTTCTTCTTTCTTTTTACGGCAAATGGTTTTCTTTGTGGCGGCAAAGCTAGTGTTGTTTAGGGAAAAAAATGCGACGTGCGTAACTCCAAGATCGAACTCAGCATTGTATGTTTTGTCAAAAGGACATTTTAATTAAAAAGCATTTAATATCTGGAAGTTTGGTGGTAATTAACGTCGAAAAATTACCACCAAACTTCCAGATATTAAACGCCATCTTCCCTTATTTTAGAATTCTTCAGACATTTCTCTGGTAATACACATTCTGACTTCTTCTTATATATATATATATATACACCTTTATTTATTCTTCTGTGGTACAGTCATATATACATTGGACTGTATTATTTACATTATATTATTTTGCACTATATTATTTACATTATATTACTTTGTACTGTATCATTTACAAATATTATTTACATTGCATTGTTTAAGAATTATAATATTTTATAGTATATGTCGTTTTATACAGTTTTATACCAAAAAAAGAAAGAGAAAAAAGCAAAAATATGACCGCACCGGGAAAGGTCCCAAGAAAATATAATTAGATATAACGAACTTCGCTTCGCACCTTGAACTAATTTAAATATTTTAACCACCCGCAATCAACACTACTATATAAAAAAATTCAAGCATCCGTTTGGATATTTTCTCACTTTATTATTCATCCCATTAATATACTCTTTATTTTCTCCATATCATTTTTTAATTTTAAATTTTCCGTACTATTTTAGATCTGCATTATTATTTCTTTAGGTCGTTTTATATTTTCTTATATTGTTCAATTTCTTTAATGCATCCGGCAACTCATTCCAAAATTTACGTCACATATTATTATATATATTATATTTCCATTCTTATTTTTGGCATAGAAAATTCAATGTAGTTTCGATATCTTTCCTTATTTCTTTCATTGAAGCTTATTCTCAGAATATCAATGTGTTTTTAATCCTTTATCTTTTCATACATTTTGACCAAGATAATTATATTTATAAATTTGTTCGATAGGCAGAATGTTATATTGCAGTAAAACTTTTTTTGTTTCAGATCTATTATTCCGATTTACTAATTTGATTGCTTTGTGTTCCAAGTTCTTTAATATGTTTTTATTAACCATGCCCAAATTACCTCAAAGACTATTACAGTAAATCAGATGGCTGTTTATCAATGAATGGTATAGTTCTATTATTATTATCTTCTGCGGTAGATTTGTACTTAATCTTCTTAAAATTTCTATGCTTTTACGTATTATTTTGTTCTTTTATATACGTGATTATTCCAACTCAGTTTCATGGTTAGTTGCACTGGTAGGAATTTAATCTTATCCACATTTTCTATTTTTTTGCATTTTGCTCTGGTTGTAAATGACTTCATTTGTCACGGCAAAACAAGTCTTTGCTTTTAAAGACGGTGCTTGCAAGTCCATATTCGAACTTAGGAACCTATATATTGTCAAAGGACCACTTTCATCGTTAATTACCATCAAACCTCCAGTTATTAAACGCCCCGTTCTTTATTTTTTTTTAGTGTTCCTTAGTTAACACACACTCTTTCTCTTTATAGGGAATGGTTTCATTTGTTATGGCAAAATTGGTGTTTATAAAAGGGTGAAGTCAGCAATCTCTGTATCAAACTCAATACTCTCTCTCTTTATATATATATCGAAAGGCAGTCGACAATGGTTGATGGAAATCGCCATAAGTTCCTTCGTTGGCAAATTTTCTTTACTGCACATAGCCCGCTGAGTGGAGGAGTATTCGAGCATATGCTCTTGACTACGTGCCCGTAGTCATGAAAATTTTTCACATCGAGGAACCCGCTGTGGTGTAGTGGTAATGTATTTGCCTAGCGTGTGGTTATCGCGGGTTCGACTCCCAACTGTGCCCCCCCCCCCTTAAAAAGAACGCTTACCGATTGACTGCTAGCCTTAGTCTGAGAGTTGAATCTTTAGGCTTTAAGAAGTTCGGATTCCTCGGAAAACAGTAGGTTCAAGCGCAGTTTGACTTTTGCTGACCTTGCGCCGTAAAACTTGCATACCAATTACCTATCTTCATCGGTTATGAGCATTAGGTTAGCTGCTTTTCTTTTTATTGTATTCTTTAGTATTCACCGAAATTCGTCTGTCTCTCGTAAACGGTTGTACAGCGATAGGGAGTTCTATCGATGTTTTACTCTCCGCGGTAAGGTCTTAGGAATGATACTAGCTTTGTCGAAATCGGTAACACACACCTCTTGCACTTCCCTAGTAAGTGTGCAGATGTCGCAGTTTTATTTTTTTCTCCTTTTCTTCCCAAAGGGCTGAATATCGATCTTTTTTGCCATTGTAGACCTCCGGTATTTTCTATACTGTTATATGGTGAATTATCATTGATTGTTTTGGCTTTATTTACATGGTGTAAAACGGTAAACATAGCAGCACCATTATGCAAAATTCATCATTAATAAATTATGTAAAAGTAATCATTACGTCTGCATTAAATGAATTTATGCGTGCGCGCATGTTTATAGCAAAGCAGCAGGCAAAACAAGGATGTGCACAATGCAAGAAAGCGAGTTTTGCGCTAAGCAAGAAGGAACGTAAATAAAAATCGAAAATAATGGTGTTGAATTGCATTCGACAATGGAAGATTTCTTGCAATATACGAGAGTGTTGTCGCGATAGGTCGATATGTGGAAACAGTGGCGTTGGTAGAAAGTTCATAAAGGGGGTTATAGGCTTAATGAGGTGGGGTGGCAGAGCTACAACTCATATATTCCTATGTTAAATATACAAAATTTCATTGCAATGGGGGCGTTACAACCCCCAAAACTCCCCCCCGGCTACGCCTCTGTGTGGAAGTCTATAGAAGGAAATCCGCAGCGACGAATCGAAATAGGAAAGGATGAGTCTCAGAAATAAACGCGTGTTTAATGTAACATGAAAACCTCGATTCATCTGGGGTTTTTTTGTTAGTATTATGGTGCAAGGATAGCAAGAATCATGGTGGGCTCAGACTTACAGTTTTTCGAGGAATCCGAACATCGTAAGGCCTAGGGAACCGACTCCCGGACCGTGGTGAGCAGTTAGTCGGTAAGCGTTCTCTCTCTCTTTCTCTTTTTTGGTACAATTAGAAGCCGAATCCGATTGATAAATAATAGAACGCTAGGCAAACTTGTTACCACTGCATCACCGTAGGTCCTTGAATAACCTGTGTTTGTGTCAGAAGCCGAAAGCCGTGGTCAAATCTTTTAATCGTAATAGTTTGAGGGTGTAAATTTATGGAATGATAAATGAAGTGGTGATTCGATATGCTGCAACCATTTGGAACCCTTGGTGGCATAGAGGTAACGAGTTCATCTATAGCGCCATTGGTCACACTGCATATTAAAATCTTACCTTTGTTGCCAATCGTGCCAACTTCCTTCTCGGGGTTTTCCGTAATAGAATAGCGTTCAGAGGGTTGCTTTTACTTATCGGGGAGGGGGGATCCCTCCTTACGTTCATTCTTCTTTCTTATGTGTTTCTTATGAAGTTCCTTTGTTGCGGCTTTTCTTGGCTTAATGCTTCCCGTTTTCTCTCCTTTTCAAATTTACAGTCGTTGCGTATATGACGTCGTACGACGCCTGTGAAGGGTAATAATATCTTACGACGTCATAATACCTCTGACGTCACACCTTAGCTTCTCCCTCTCGACTTTATAAACCGCCATTGTTTGCGTTTGACCTGTTTCTTTCTTTCTTTCTTTGGATAACGAATAAAAGGAAAGAAGAGTGTCATTCAATGGGATATGAAAGACAGCTTAAATATCACCGAGTATTAGTAACGCAGATGTGAAGAGAAAATGAAGTTATTTAATAATAAAATTTACAGGAAATACTGATTCACCATGGTACTAATTCAGGCCTAACTCGAAGACTATCCAAATGGGCTGTGAGGGGCTTGACCAGAGACGGGGGTGTGGGGTACTCCTCCCACTTACACTTCACTGATTCAGGTAAGATATGAATTAAATATAAAAGTAAATTGTCGGAAAAAGCTAAAGAAAAATCACGGAAGCGCTTCGGAACGAAAGCGCACCTACACTGAGCCTATGAAAGTGGTGGAGCGATGCTTTGAAAATTCCTTCGCTTTATTTTTAGAGTATAGCATGAGTTTTGGCGGCATTTCGAATCCGCTTGGCGACAAGACTGTAATATGCAGTGTTCTTGCACCATTAACTCGAGTTGGATTATAATATTACAGTGGAACGCGTATGGTTTTTTATGGTTCCCTAGTAGGATTTGGTTCTCTAGGCAAAAGAGGTTCGGATTCTTCGGAAAACTGTAGGTTCCGGCGCAGTAGTACCATAATCGTTCTTGCGCCGTAAAACATAAACACACGCAATAATTTGATGTTGTGTTAATGTACGATCTTCGACGACACGTGTTTTCTTTAGCATAAGTGTAGGGTTGCCAGACTGGAACTTGGCAAAGGGCCTGCCTTGTTGCGAAATTCATGTAGTTTTGATAACTATATATTGGCGGAGAATCGCATTGAAGGGTGAGTGTGGGTTTGCCGTATGATCAGTGCGCAAGAAAAGTTATTGTTTTACATAGCTTCAGGGAATTGGGGCGATACTATTTGGATAGTGTTTAATTGGTTAATGTGTTTCTTTTATTTTGGCTGTACGTTTGATGCATACTGTTAGGTAAGCAATTAGTGATATTTTACATATGCATTGCGTTTTATTGCTTATTTTGATTTGTCTTGTGGGGGCCTTGGTGAGATACAGGTGAGAGGAGAAATTAAATCCTCGTTGGGTTTTCTCCATTACTTAAATAAAGGAGTTCGAAATTTAGTAGTGTATATAAAGAGCGAGTTGTGTAACAAAGAATACGCTGAAATCTTCCCTTAGATTCAGTGGCTTTTTCAATTCGAAAATCACATTCTTTGGAACACCCATTCCCATCGCAACCACAGTAGCACCTTGGCTAGCCTCGAGATGTCAAATACCTCGTCGACAACTATATGCACTCAAATGATATGAATGACCGACAATTTACATCCCTTTGTGATGACAGTTTTTTCACAGCAGAATGGTGTCTTTCAACAAAACGATGACCTATCATATCGGTTTTTATTGGCCATCGATTGGCTGGAGTAACATTCAACTAAATTTATCAGCCTGAAAAATGCCCTCCCCTTACTCTCCAGATACGAACAGTATTGGCAATTTGTGGAACGAAGTAGAAGGGTAAGTTTAATCCCCCAAGCAACTACTGAAATATTTGGACTATCTTCAATTGATTATTCGCTCTGAGGCGGCGCAGTGTAGTAACGCGTTCGCCTAGTGCGCCGTTAACCCGTGTTCGACTCCCAACGGTGCAAAGAATTCTTACTCAGAGATCTCGTAAAGATCACATGCTCACTGTAGTCCGGGGCTTGGTTCCCTAGGCCTTAAGAAGTTCTGATTTCTTGGCAAATTGTAGGTCCAGAGGTTCGGATTCCTCGGAAAACAGTAAATCCCGGCGCAGCATGACCACTGTAGTCCTTGAGCCGTAAAACCACAAACAAATAAACAATTGATTGTTCCGGATTCACATGCGTTGCAAGTCTCAATTCCTACGTTTCTAAGATCTTGTAGGGTCAATGCATCGATGTGTATGATTCTGTTATTTTGAGATTAATACAAGGTGTTCCGAAAACACCAGATCAAAAGCATATGGCCGTAATTCTTGTGCGAAATGAACCATAATGAAACTCTACATGAAGTGGGGAATCGGATATGAATATCCATAGAGTCATGATTATAAACAAATAACAAAGCATGATTGGATAGAAAAAGGAAAGTTACTCCCATGATGCCTTTAATCGTCCAAAAGACTGTATCTGGGCTGTATTATCAAGAAACCGGTATCTTATTAGCTGTGCATCTCTGGAAGGTGGGAGTTAACAATTTCGAGCCAATGAAAATTGTATTTGAAAGTTTGGCCTACCACTTGAATTTAATTTCCCAAATTTCGCCGTCGCCAATTTCTGGCGAGAAGTAAACAAGCTATTTACGAACCGAACCATTGACTTTTTCCGTATTAAATTTTTCCATATTAAATGGAAATCAAAGCCCTTCGCTCCTTGGCCCCCATGCTGGCGCCCATAGTCATAATTCAGAATTGATCAAGGCTTAGGCGTACGGAGAGGGATTCATGTGGGCCATAATCTCCCGCAATTGGGAGAATATTAACACTAGGTCTATAGAACCCAAGCTATGATATAGAGGTAAACCTTCTCATTCGAACCAACCCCTTTTAGGAATTTTCTGGGTACGTTACTGGATCAAGGGTAATTTTTAGATACTAACTTTTATTATCAAGCTATTTATTATTTACCTGCAGGGCCAAATAATGAATTTTTCGACGGTAAGTCATGAGCGAAAGTAAAAGAACCTTCGGAGCATAAAAGTTTATGATTGGCAGGTGGAGGGCATTGACGGATCCAGTACGAATCCCAGAGGTGGGGAGGAGGGTGATTTGTAAGAAAGTGACAGCACTCCCACCGGGGCGTCCCAGTGGCGCACTTGGCGTCAGCCTCTACAGATTCTCGCAATAATTTGGAGAATTATATCCTGGAGTCCAAAATCGGCGGACCTCACCCCCCTGGGGCCCCATATATTATTATTAATGTTATTTTGTTCATAAAACTTTCTTCCTCTTAGTAGGGGGTCTCCTTGGCAGTACGGGGTCATTGTGCAATGCATCATTCCCCTCCCTTAATCGCCTGCCGTGTCCTTGGTAGCAAAAATTGGAACACTCCTTAGGCAAACTTCCTTAATCGGTGTTGCGAGTCTTGAGAATTTTATTTTTCAAACTAAACTTCTTGCTTTTGAACCAAGAGGGCTCCCACGGCCTTATGGGCCCCCCATGTTGGTAGCGCACCACCGGGGAAAATTGGAAGTTACCAGCCTAACGTAAGAGCCGTGAAATCTTAATCTATGCAATTGCACCAATTATAGGATCAAGTCGCCAATTTCAGCAATCACAAGAAACCGCCAACACACCTAAAAACCAGTTCGTCGCTGCTATTTCGCAACCCCGCGCAGGAGTTGAGATATACAGGCAAGCTACTTAAGCTACTTCGTTTTTTATAAGCTCCATTGGTCATTAGGGATCACGCTTCTGCAAACTAAAAGTATGCATAACTCTAGTGATATTTATTTCCGATCCCGCATGTAGGGGTCTATTACGGCCCATTTTACACAAGGATCACGACCATATACTTTTGTTCTGGTGTTTTCGGAACACCCTGTAGGTGGATCGCACTGTTATTGATGCATAAAATTTCCAAGATTCTATAACTCATTAATGCTAGTCTTAATTAGTCCAATGAAATCAGTCTAAGAATAACTGGATTCTTTGTCGATTAATATATTTTAAATTTGAAAAGCATAAGAGTAAAATAAACAATTGCTATGCTTTACGTGTGCCATTTATGTCGGAGGCACAATGGGGAGTTATGTTAGTGGTAGGATTGCTTATATGTGTCGGTAATTATAAAAATGGTTTAACAATTGAGTGAATAAGTAATTCGCATATTTTTTGATCCGAGTTTTGCGATATTCTCACTATGGAACAAAAGATTTTAATAATAATAATGTTTATTTTACAGGCAACCAAGAAAAGAAAAACTTGAGTACAAGTACAAAAATTATGAGTATATATATGTATATATACAACACATTTGCTCTTAGAAATAAATCTTTTCTATGACTGTTAAATTTTATCTGTGGCTTATAAAGGAATGTGCATTTTTCAAATGCTGGAGGCCTTAGAACATTTTCAAAATTAATGATATATTGTAAAAGGGGCTTAACAGAAAGAAAAATATTGAATTTGATTAAAACATATTGGAAATAGATTGATTGACTTACATCATTTTATTTATAATTTCCACTAATTAATTATCACCATTTCTTAACTTAATCTTTATTAAATCAATCTTTAATTAATTCATTTTTCTCAAATTAATTTTTGTTTTGCATTAATTTACAGTAACCTAAATTGTGGGAATATAGTGCGGGGAAATTTATCAGTAACAAACTTAAACAAAAATTACTTAATAAAACAATTTAGAAATTATGCTACAAGACAGGGAAACAAAAAGATGACATAATATATGACAACAAAATACTCAACGTAACTAATATACGTAACTTAAAAGTAGAAACATACATATATGTGTGTGAACGATTAAATGAAAATAAGCGCTTAGACTCAATCTCAATTAATGAAAATGTTCACAATTTCAACACAAGAGATAGGAAAGAATTTAACAAAATTAAAATCAGAACAAATATAGGTAAAAATAGTATTAATTACTATGGAATAGAATTGTGGAATAGCATACCAACATCAATAAAAGAAACTAACAAGGGGAACACACAGTGAGTGCCCCGCCGATTTTGATGAAATTTTTTTTGACGAAAGTAGAGCCAAAATAAGGAAATACTCACTCGGCATTCTTGCCAATGCGGTATGTTTTCGGAGATATGAATTTTTAAAGATTTTGCATACTACATATAAGCTTAAAACTAGATTCCCTTAGCAAGACAATCGGTAGCTTAGTTGTTAAGTTGCTGCCCTTTTTCGTTTCGCGTTTTTGCGTTCGATGCCCGGCGAAATCGATCATACTTTTTTTTTTTTGGTGCATCCTTTTACATTTTTATTTATGTATTTTTATTAGTAAAAATACTTTGCTTACAATCGAATTTTGCTCATAAACTGACTTTAATAAAATTCATATTTACATACCCTGTGTTACTATTTTCGCAGTTATTATTTTTCAATACCTTAATTTTAGTTGAAGAGCGGAAGGTACGAAAACGTTTAAGAGTTAGCTGTAAGTTTTTATGTGAATATAACTTTTATAAAATTTGCGTACTCGTTGTCAACCTGTGAAGGGATAGAATTACACCAATAACGCAGTTTTGTTTTATTTAAGGATTGAAAGATTTTTTCTGAAAACTTTTAACAATTCCATTAAATAAAAAAGAAAACTGCGTTAATTCGTCTTATTTTGTCATTATTAGCCTTTGCAGTCATTCACTATTAGCATCTATTACGCCTAATATTTTTTTAAAATATATTTATCTATTGATAAATGTATTTTTAGTATGTAATATTTTATTTTATAACATATAAACATCATTTTATTTTATAAAATGCAATCAATTTTATTTTAAAACTGACTGACGTGAACATATTTTTTGTATCACTATCGGAGGTGTCGGAATTGTATACTGGTACACAGTTTTGGATGATAATTATCATAAAAACAATAAAAACATAAAAAAATTCTACAACGTGAGCATTTTATAAATGAATTGTTCGAACAACTGATTTTCTTTGTCTAATATCATCTGGAAAACAAATACCATCTACATTTTCAAAAACGCTTCTTTCGTTTGTTAACTTTGCAACAAACCAAGAGTACTGTAATGTATTCTTAAAATTCGGCGCCGAAAGTTGATTATAAATAAGTGAATGGATCTTCAAAGCATCTATCTGCTCGCGTGTTTAAATGACTATTTTCTTGTAAGATTTCAACACAATTTTGTAACCTTTTAATGAAATTTTTTACTTGACGGAAGAAGTACACATCACGAGGTTAACAGTATGGGGTACAATGAGGTGGAATTACTTCAACAGTAGAAGAAGAGGTGCCGTCGTCATTTGTAAAAACATTATTAAAGTGTGCTGGATCTACTTAACTACATAACAGGCTGGATGGCTACACCAAAACTTTTTCTACTTTTCAACTTTTTAATAATCAACAATTAAAATTCGAGTAGAAATTATCACTGCCAATAAGCATACAATTAACATAACTACATAAATATGAATTTTATTAAAGTAAGTTTATGAACAAAATCCGATTGTAAGCTAATAAAAATATATAAATAAAATATATAAAAGGGATACATAAAAAAAGTGATCGATTTCCGCGGGCCATCGAACACAAAAATACGGAGCGAAGAGCCGACAACTTAACGACCCAGCTACCGATTGGCTTGCAGAGGGCGTTGTGTTTTAAGCTCATATATAATATGCAAAATCTTTAAAAATTCGTATCGCCGAAAATAAGCTGCATTGGCACGAATGCCGAGACACGTATTTCCTTATTTTGGCTCTACTTTCATCAAAAATTTTTTTTTATCAAAATGGGCGAGGCACTCACTGTGGGTTCTCCTTGTAAGCCAAAACGTAAATTTAAGACGAAGTAATAAAATACTTTCTGCATCGAAGAGTTTAATCGCCTCGGTTGCAAAAACTTAAAATGTGTTTATTTTATCTTTTATCCGTTGTAAATGATAATTTATATGATATGCATAAATAAAGATTGATTGATTGATTTTCATCTTCTTTATCGATACCAAGATCTTCAATTTCTAATGTTTTGAGTTCCCAAAAATATTTCTGATAAATCGGCGGGACGTTTGACAATAATATTGTCCCACATCCTTACATTTTTACTTTCTCATTGACCCCATGGTAGCATATAATGCAAGGAATTGACTATTTTGATATATATTTTAACTTCCTTTTCCGGACGAAAGCTCTCAAATATAGAATTTGCATCATTATCTAAAGTCGTTTTATAGAAAATTTTAAATGAGGCTATTTTTAAAAATCTCATCCACTGTATTTTTAACCAACCGATTCTCCTTCAGCATGTGTGTTTTCTTTATTAATTTCTTCAGTCGCTTTGTTAAAAAAAAATCGTTATGTATCATCTGTTCCACGAAAATGGATTCCTTTTATGACATAAGGTTATTAAATTAGTCTTCTTTACTTTCACACCTATCAATTTAAAATCACGACTATTTGACAAAAAGGAATGGCCAGGTACCAAAAACCAGGGCCCGACTTAGAAATTCTGGGGCCCAAGGCAGACACACATGAAGGGGCCCCAACCCCTCCTGTACCCACGACAGATTTCTGATTGCTATGTTTATTATAGGTATGAGCGAATGACTTTTATTTATAAGACCAAGGTAAGTATAAAATAACATTGTCTAGTCAGCTAAGCTTGAGTGAATTCAAAATATTTTGCCTAGGGGCAGACTGGCCCACCGGCCGGTGCCCTTTCATGGAGCCTGCTCTGCCGCCTCCCAATGAGCA
>QLNU02015360.1:186843218-186858341 GCA_006491805.2 Dysdera silvatica | reverse complement strand
CCTTTGTCAAGATTGATTACATCACTATAATTCAAAAATAAAAAGTCCCGCAGTTCATCCATATGGTCTAGCGGCAAACTTGTAAACAGATGCTCAAAATCAAATGTATCTATATCTCGTATGTTACAGGAGTTAATTCTAATTTAAAACTTCTCAGCGATTGTAGATATTGAAGGAATCCTTTTCCGATTTTCTCTTAGGTAGAATGCGCTTGAGGATACATTGAAATGCACCGACAGTAGATTTATTATAAGCCGAAGATCTGCAAGTAATAAATCTAAAACCAACTGGTTTTTATGGAATTTTACAGTGATAAAAAGTACGGAAAATTGAAACATCTAATAGGTAAATTCAACCTCTTATGCTGGGCAATAACACGTTTTTAAAATATATTAATATCGCCGGACAGTTCTTTGAAAGTGGAGTTGGAATGGTATTCAGTAATAAGTGCTTCTTTGTAGAATTTTTTACACACGATATTAAAGTTGTTGCTGGCTTTGTCAATGGTCGAGATGATAAACTTACTCCTGGTCTCTTTTATCTGTTTCTTCAATGAAGAAGAGAGGTCGTTCCCAACGTTGGAATTTGTATTAAAACCTTTGATTTTTCCATCCACCGTAGAGGCGACCCTGTGCAACCACTCACTGAAGTTTTCCACGGGGCAAATATATTTAAGAACAACTTTCAGGATAAAAGTACGAATTTCTTCCCGGAATCTCTTAATTAAAAATTCGGTACTGAATTTTTTATTGGGGTGGTAGTTGGCTCCTCTTTCCAAAAGATTACGGAAAGAGTCATTTCTGACAATTCTAAGGTCACCTGTAATGCTATGCTCGAATTGTTTATAGATGAAGTCTCTATATTCCTTTTTTTTACAGAAGCAAACATCACATTCGATGTCCAGGTCTTCGCTAAACTGATTGTAATTACAAAGAGAGTTTTGAGCGCTTTTTCATATTAAAAACGTCTTTTAGAGGAAAGAAGTAGTTGTTTTCGGACAGGATATGATTGAAACCAATCTGATCAAAAATTTTGTTTGGGAAGCTGATTACATAATACTCTCTTGGCCGCTGATTAAAGCTGGTTGTTAGAATATTCCTATTATTGCTAAGTGATAATTTAAATTTAATAAGACTCTTAAGCAACACTTCAAGCTGTTTACGTTTTTAAATCGAAAAGTGAAGTTTTCAAAAAAGTGTCGCTATTACAATATTTTGTCTCCTTCCTTTCTATTTTTCTTAATTTTTCTTCCTTATGTATCTCTTCTTTTTTAAAACAAAGAAAAATTATATCACCATGAATACAAGCACCTCTAATGATCTCATGGCGCATGGTCCGTTGCAAAGCCCAAACAAGGGGCCATGAACTTGACCTTCTAGCAGGGGCCGGTTCGGTTAATAAGCTACCGTTACAACTGTTAATTAAAGAACTTTCTACTCATTACCAAAAGCTGCCTAAGTTTATACATTGTACCGATAAAAGGTGCGAAACCTGTGTCGTGGCCAATGTAGCCAAATAGGATATACAGGTTTTAAATTCTGCAAACAACGCGACTGTGTATATTGCATTGAATGCAAGGAATGTGGACTTCGTTACATTGGTCAGACTGGGAACCAACTTAACATCAGAATAAATGGTCACAGCTCCGATGCAAAAAACTTCGGAAAAACCTGTGAATAGAAAGACTTCGAACTGCAACATTTTCAAGTGCATTCTTTTGAAAATATCTGCATTACAATCCTTAAGATAGTCGAAAATGAAATTGATAGGATACAACGAGAAAATTTTTTATTGCAGCTCTTTTCGCCATCTACCCATATGGTTTAAATAGCTTTTTCAACGGCGAGAACTTCAGCAGAAAGTTGGAAAATCGGTGTATTTATAATATCTGCAAAATTTTTTCTACCACAAGACCTTGCAATAGAGGAAAGCGGGGGAGAGGTAGATTAAAAAAGAACAGCTTTTGTTTATAGGATTTTTTCCTCTAGATCAAAGGCATCGATGAAACACAAAACTCAAAAATAACGGATGTCACTCCGTCAAGGGTTTTGGATATTGATTCGCTGAATATACCAACTAACGTAACGTTAGCAGATCCATATTTTGGAAAACCAAACAAAATTGACATATTAAGCGGGCACATACCCCTTAAGTGTTACGAAATGCCTTCTGATAGGCTGAAGTTCAACATTCTATAACTTTTAAAATAACACATATCCAAAAATAAAAATTTGCACATAGGATTATTGTATTATGAGCTTACTAAAATCATTAACAAAATGTATTTACATATTGCTATTTTTTTATAATAAATCAAAATATTATACTAGATTTTGCTCGTTAAAATTTTTAATACCATTTTGCGCGCATAATATAATTGGTTGTTATTATCTAATTACCAAAAGTAATGTGCTAAATGATAAATAATGAGTATAGCATTCAACTAACGAAAAATCTTAAGAAAATAATGATACTTAATATTTTTTAAAACAATAAAAAATAAAACTTTTAAAATTTGCCATTTTTTCAATATTAAAATGCATCTAGATAAAAATATTATTACTTAATCTCTTATCTTTTTCGTCATTTTATTAATTATGCATGGCTACAAGAGTGTGCTAATTTTTATTATACTAGTGTAAAAAGTTTTTTAAATATCTTGCGCGCAAGGATAAAATTTACTGTTTTGAGAAAAACGCGTTTAAAGAAAAATATTTGTCAACATTGGAGTTATTATCTATTTGCATCAACCTACCTTCATAAACTTGTTTAGAATACAACAGACGAGTATGTAGAACCTTCCTTGGATGTTATAGTTTTAAGTTTTTTGAAACTTCTGTTAGCTTTCCACCTAATTATAAGTTTTCGCAGCGGTCTTGGAGCGGCGATCCAAATACGATATTTGTTTTTTGTCCATTATTTTTTTAATATATATAAAAATGTTTAATTTCTTGCAATTTTTACCATGTATTATTACAAGAGCATGATAAATTTCATTACAGCAGCACAAATGAAGTTGTAAATATCTTGGGCACAAGGGTGAAATATACAGTCTTGAGAGAAACACGTAGGGAGCACATATCCCTGGCCTCAAAAATGTCCCAAAACAGCCCAGATTTCAACAATTTATATTAAAATAACACAAACTCAGGTATGAAAATTGCATGCAACATCATTATACAGTTTCACTTCATAAAATGCTAGCAAAATATATCTGTTGCCATTTGTTTTAAATCAATGACAACGTCATCACCCATTCATCAATTCAAAATGCTATATTAATTCCTTGCGCGCATGATAAAATTGATTGTTGTTGCTAAAAAACTAAAAGCAAAGTTTTGTATTACAAACCTGTTTTGATGAAGCTTCTTCAAAAAGCACCAGACAAGTATGAGGGTCCTTCGGCATGCTTCACAGCTTCAGCTGCACCTAATTTTTGGCGTCTTTTCACTTGATGTCGGCATTTTGTGACATTGGTTGCACGACATAGGGAGTGTGAAATTCGTCGTCCATCAGCTTTTATTAAAATACGACTTACCTGCACTCCAGGTTGGATGTCAAAAGCCTTCATAGTGTGGAGACGTCCTTTACCCCCTTCATTGAACTGAATTATGGCTTCATTTGTAGCGATGTCTACAATTCGACGTCCTGACCCGGACGTTTTGGGGCAAAACTTCCAAATCATTGAGTTGAGAGACTCATTTGGATTTTGAGTCCTCCCTCCTAAGCAACAACTCAGTAATTTGGGATGGGACAGGTCGTTGAAAATCAGTTTTATAAACTTCATGATAGCCTGAGGTAAAGATTGTTTATGGCGAAATATCCCAGTTGCTTTTTTTGTAATAGCTCGCTGGTAAGCACACCACGATATGTTTCCTTTGGGGCAAAAATGGTGCAGTGGATCAGCATCACTTGATCCTTTATGGAAGAAGACAGCCCATACTGCTTTCCTCATCGCACTTAAATTGTCCTTATGCTCCTTGATTGCATTCCCATAGTAGGAACTGAGTTGGTCTATCTCTTTATCAGTGAGCCGGCCTTTTCCTCCAAGACACTTGCCATCTTCTAATTTCTTTCCAGACATATGTTGTTTCATTTTCCTTAGCCTGGCTCCCATGCGCTTCTGAATGTGACCAACACATTCAATTTTTTTAATGTCTACATCATCGTATGGCTGTAAATTCCTTATGGATAAAAATGTTTTTGAATCCCCGTCTCCTATATATCCACTGTATTTAACATCTCTTAGTGCCCCTGATCGTTCAAATATACGGCACATGCCTACCGCCTCCATACTTCCCGATGAACCCGTATGGTTCTTCAAACATTCAAGTTCGTGTAAGGCCTTCCATTTATCGAAGTTTGGACCACGTCGAATACCTTTATATGCATCACACCCCTTGCAAAAAGTTGACATTACTTCTTTATCGATAACTTTCACACACTGTTCACCAATAACAGTACACACACCTACCAAAGACATATACCCTTTGGTTTTCCAGGTACCGTCCCCACTAATGATGATGTTCGATGACCCTGTAAGTAGTGCCTCATCTTAATGCGAAAACATCGAAACTAAATGTAAACAAACTCTGCGTCCCTTTAAAATGGCATCTTTGAAGATTCAGTACTCTTTAGATTTTTTTTCATAACTCAACTTCTAATGTAGATATTTTTAAACGGTTGGTCTTAAAATGGTCAGAAATATTTGGGCTTTCTGATAAAAAAATGAAAGAAAGTTAATTTTTGAAACTTTATGGGCTATGTACCCCCTTAATTGTCGCAGAACTTTTTTCGATATATTAAAAATGGGAAAATTTTGCTTGGAAGTCCAATCATTAACATTTCAAGACAGTTTTTGGGCATATCGCATCTGGTACGTATGAAGGCAAGCCAGAAACTCAATATTGTGGGTTGTTAGTCAACAACGATAGAATTGACGACATTTTGCAACAATTTTATAAAATCGAACACGTTGAGGAAACTAAACCTATCCTTAGTGAAGAAGAAATGTATTGTAAATCGCATTTCAACGGTTGTTCAGCTACCTCTTAAAGAAGAAATGAAACTAGGAGGATCTAAGGAATTGGCGGAGAAAAAATTGCATCAAGTTTGGAGACAACTTGAAAAGGACTCCAGCATGAAAGCTCTTTAGAGGAACTTTGTAAATGAATACAAGGACTTACATCATATGGAGTTTGTAGGGGACTCTGATAAAGCTCATGGGAATTACCTTAGACATCATGAAGTTTATCGCCCTGAAAAATCCTCTACTAAATTGGGTATCGTGTTTAATGCGTCGGCAACTACTTTCAATGGACTTAAACTCAATTCAATTTTGTGAATGAAATTTTTGTGATGAAAGGAAAAATACCTGAAGACGAACTGTTCGCAATCATAATGAGATTCAGAAAACACAAATATGCTTTTGGTGCAGATGTAGAGAAAATGTATCGACAAATACTTATTGAACCATCGCAAAGAGACTTGCAGCGAATTTTGTGGAAAAATTCCTCTAGTGATCCTGTACAAGCATATCGTCTCAACACTATTGGGACTGATAACTAATCATTTTTGGCTACAAGGGTGCTGAAACAGTTGGCCATAGATGAAAGATCTGATTTTCCACTAGCTTCAGAGATGCTACAGAAGTACCGCTATGTGGATGATGTCATCACAGGAGCTGATACTTTAGAAGATGCCTAAGAGCTTCAATCACTGGATCGTGGTCGAATGAAGCTTCACAAATGGTGTGCCAATACTCCTCTACTCTTGAAAAATATGAACCAAACCAATCAAGAATATTCATTTCAAACCAAAGAAGAGCCTTACATTATTAAGGCTCTAGACTTCTGCTACAACCTCAATTTGCTCCTCATATTGACAAGTATAACCAAAAGAGACGTGTTTTCAGCCATTGGACGAATCTTCGATCCGTTAGAACTCATAGGACCTATCGTGGTTAAAGCCAAGGTATTTCTTCAAAAACTATGGCTTCTAAAGCTAGATTGGGACCACCCGCTCCCTGAAAAGGAAGCTAGGGAATGGAAGGAATTTATACTTAATCTTCAAGCAGTCAATGACTTTCGCATCCCAAGATACGTTCTTCTTGATCAGACGACACTCATAGAGGTCATAGATTTCTCTGATGCCAGCGAAAAAGCGTATGGAGCAGCAATATTCGTGAAATGTACTTCTTCTACAAATGAAGTTTCATCCAAGCTTCTGTGCAGTAAATCAAGTGTTTTATCCCTGAAATCGCTAAGCAGTCCACGTTTAGAGCTCTGTGGTGCTGTGTTACTAGTTAACTTGATGAAAAAAGTGTTAAAAGACTTAAATCTAAACATTCGAAACGTATACTATTACGCCGACTCTACTATTGTACTGGGATGGATAAGAAAAGAGTCTTATCAATTTAAAACCTTTGTGGCTAACCGTGCAGCCACAATTCGTAATTTAACGGATGTTCATCAATAGAATCATGTTAATACACATGACAACCCTGCTGATTTAATATCTCGTGGAACTGACCCAATAGAACTTCTACACAAAGAACTATGGTAGAATGGATTCAAGTTTCTGACTGAAACAACCGAAATGCCTTGTAATAGTACTTTGCCTACCATGAAAGAAGAAGAGTACGTTAAAGAACTTAAAATTAGCAAGGACAATGTAGTGACTTTAACAGTGAATCATAGTTCTGCCTTTTTAGATGAGATTTTAACTATTAGTAATAAGTACTGGATACGTATTTTAGGTTATGTTTTCAGGTTCCAGGATAATCTTCAAGAAAAAGAAAATTTTAAGACCCTTGGTATCAAAAGAATTAGAAGCTGTCGAAACAAAGGCAGTAAAATGGGTGCAATTTAATAGTTTCGGAGAAGAAATTTTCGTCGAAAAAGGGTAACAATATATCTTCTCATAGCAAGTTAACACATCTTAACCCATTTCTTGATAATAATTCTATCATTCGAGTGGGAGGAAGATTAGTAAATAGTAATTTTAGTTTTGATCATAAATTTCCTTACATTTTGCCTGAAGATCAGAAAATAACTCGATTAATTTTTGAATTTTATGATGCAAAGTATTTGCACATTGGTGCGCAGGGACTTTTGTATCAAGTTCCTACAAAATTCTGGGTAATCAATGTTCGAAATATAGCTCGGAAAGTTGCTCATGATTATGGTCTGTCGAGCCGAGACAATGGTTCGAATATGATAGGTGCTAAAGCCGAATTGAAGAAATTGTATAACTTAATACGTAAGCCTGAAATTGACATTGCAAATTTCTTAACATCGGGAGAAATGAATTGGAAACACATAACCCCAGGGCACCCCATTAGGCGGGCTTTGGAAGTCTGGGGTCCATTCATTTTAGCATTATCTTGAACGCACTGTTGGTAACTATACTGGTAAGTTAACGTTAGAAGAGTTTTGGACTATTGTATGTCAAATCGAAGGAATCTTGAATTCACGTCCTATCTCGCCTTTATCAACCGACGCCAATGACTTTGAGGCATTAACACCTGGTCATTTCCTAATTAGATGACTAATTACCGCAATTCCAGAATCAGATTTAACATAAATTGCTGATAATAGATTTTCCAAATGGCAAGCTATTACCAAATTCGTCCAACTCATTTGGAAACATTGGCAAAATGATTACTTAATTCACCCCCAACAACATTCAAAATGAAAATTTAAAACCGACAATGTGTCAAAGAGTATGTTAGTACTAATAAAGGAACCAAATCTCCCCCCTTGCAAATGGTTGTTAGGTAGAATTGAAGAAGTCATACCAGGTAAAGACAACCAAGTCCGAGTTGTACAGGTTAAAACAATTACTGGTAAATTTACACGCAGTGTAGCTAAATAGTGTATATTACCTATTCAGGACAATATTTCTTAATTTTTGTTGTATTGTGAAAAAATAGTTGTTAAATGTTGGTATGTTAAATAACATTTCATTATTGTCGACATATTATGAACAGTTTAGTTCTTACTCTTAACGTTATTCTAGCTATGTAAATGAAGAATATGTTTAGTTTAGTTCTTTATAAAATTAAGTGTATTTGTTTGAAATGTTTTGAAATTTCAACGTGGGGCGGCATGTTACGGCAAGCCTCCCGTGTTTCCTAATATCGCTAACACCCTCTATGTACGCGTCGTCATCGGCGTCTCTTCTTCGGTCGGAGCCGAAGCCTGTAACACTCTCTAGAACCTGCCGACTTTATGTTGAAATAAAGACTCTTTGTTTTTATTAATACAGCCCATTTACTTAGTGGTGGTTTCGTTAATCACAAATCTCTAGTAAAAGACAAAGTTCTTCAAACAAATTAAAGAAATCCCTGTGGATTGCTCCTTCTCTACCTCCCTCTCTAATATTTTTTTGCACTTTCATGAGCAAAAACAGAGGCATTTGGATGTTACAGCCTTTAGGTATATGGATGACATTATTTTTTTCGACCGTCCAGATTTCCATGAATTGACCAATGTCATCTATCCTAAAGATCTCAAACTGAAGAAGACAAATAATGGAAATTGCGTTAATTTTTTAGATCTCCATATAGAACTGATTAAAGATTACGGTGCAAGGACTTGCATCTATGATAAAAGAATGGATTTCCCGTTCAAAGTGATTACGTTGTTAAGTTTCGAATCTAATATAAGCATCAAAGTTCAACGCAATATTATTATTTCTCAATTAAAAAGAACCCACAGAATTTGCCTTGAAGACTTAAGCCTTTTAGAAGCTATTAAATTGCTTGAATGCAGACTGAAAGGCAATCTAATACCGGAACGTTTTATTGCTTATTTTTTTAATAGGTTCAAAAAAACAAAAAGTTTGTTCTGAAATCTCCCCATTTATAGGCTTTCCTAACGCTTTTGGCTTCCTTAGCTTTAGGCTGGCAACTCTGCTGCCCTGTTGCCCTCCCCTCCGCTCTTTTCCGTTTAAGCCTAACTTTGTTCACACCTTGTTCGCTGTATCGTTATTCCGTCTGCATCCCAATGTATATCCCCCAATTTTTTATCATTTTCATAAATTTTATTCGTTTTAATTCGGCTCGTTTTTTGCTCCTGAAATGTCGTGAGGCGTGGAATTTTTTTAGCTTAAGCTACGTTCCATGCAGAAACATTCCATTGCTGAAGGACCACGTGCTTGGAGCCTCCCTTGAAAAAGTTCCTACACGTGGTGTCACTTTTTTCATTTTCCATTTATTATGCTATGTTTGTCGAATTCTCTCCGTTTCTTATCTCAAATTGTTGGTACCACTTACAGTACTTTTGTGTTTCTCATGAAGTTGTTAAACTTATTGGCAGTGAAAATATTTTTGCTAATTTATTGTTATTCTGTTTTTATTTTTTATTTTTAATGTTTTTACTGTGTTTCTGCTATCTCTATTTCTGTCAATTTCCTGTCATTTCAATTTTTCATAACTTTCTTACATTTCTAAAAATACTATTTTCATCATAAAAAATGCAATTGCAGCTTTTGCGCAGTCACCTTTTATGAATTGCTTATGGCCCTGCGGTGGCGCAGTGTGGTAACGCGTTCTCCTATTGCGCGGCTAATCCGGGTTCGACTCCCAGCAGTGCAAAAAGAACGCTTACTCAGAGATCTCATAAAGATCGCACTGCTCACTGTAGTCCGGGGTTTGGTTCCCTAGGCCTTAAGAGGTTCGGATTCCTCGGAAAACAGTAGGTCCCGGCGCAGCATGACCACTGTAGTCTTTGAGTTGCAACCACAAAGCGAAAGCGAATTGTTTATGCTTCTTTTTAATTTTTTTAATTTTTTAATTGTTTATACTTCTTTTATTTAATTTATTTAATTTTTTTTAATTCCTTTAATGTATGTATATATATTTATTTTGTGTTATTTCATACTTCCTAAAAGTTTTCCTCGCCCATTCTTGGCGGAAACAGGCTTTGGGACGGGCAGAGCGCCATGTTCCCAAGCCTCTTTTTACATCACTTCTTAATGTGCCATGTCTAGAAACTTCCTGACAATGTGACACGTGTTTAGGATTGTGGCTTTTTGTATTTCAATGTAGGTGTTTGGGTCAATGTTGAGTATCTCCAAATTCGTCGCAAGCGTTTTTGGTACTATCCCTGTTGCTGAGATGACTAACGGGATGATGAGGATCTTTTCCATACCCCATATATCTCGTACTTCATGTCTGAGATCTTGGTACTTGGTGATTTTCGTTGTGTAGGTTGTCTGTATGTTATTGGTGTTGGGTACTGCTATGTCGATTAAGTACGTGGTCTTATTCGATTTATCGACGAGGGTTATGTCAGGACGGTTATGTGGGACTGTCTTGTCTGTTATGATTGCTCTATCCCAGTAAAGCTTGTGTGTTTCGTTCTCATGCACGGTCTCTGGCTCATATTTGTAGTACGGGCATTTTTCTGTCAGAAAGCCAGCATTCGCTGCCAATTTCTGGTGGACTATTTTCGCTACTTGATCGTGTCTATGTTTGTAGTCTGACTGCGCAAGGATCTTGCATCCTGCCATCACGTGTTGGATTGTCTCCGATGCCGCATGACAGTGTCTGCATTTGTCGCTTTAATACTTTCCTTATTATTAATTTACTATATATATATAACAGTAAAATATTTCCTTAAAAAGACAGTTTTAATAATGCGGATATTTTATTGACATAGAAAAGCCACAATTACACTAATAACAGCTCCATTTCGTATTCAGTGCAATTTCTCATCATACATAGACTCCCTGGGATTTCTGTAGAGAAACATGGTAACTTATGCATCATATGCGTAACAAAAGGAACGCATAATAATATTATCATGTGTTAATGTTATTATGCAAATGTTGATACGTTTGTTATATTCTCTGCGCATTTAAATTCGAAAATATGCAATAAATCATAAATAAATACTAGTATGGACATGATGTTTAAAAATAACTTTTGTAAAAAAAAAGAAGGAAAAAGAATATATACTTTCTGAAACTGAAAGCAATTTAAAAGACAGTGTTTTTTATTCTTTCCCAAGTAATTCTCGAAGACCTATATTCTACTTCATTATTAACAATTTGTTTCCTTTAAACGAAAGAAACTAGTATTTCTCCTCTTAGTTAAATTGTTTCTACGCTGAGTGCTCAATTTACTTAAAATATATCTTGCCTTTTTATCATTTCATCCTACGTATTTTACTTACCATTCCTACGGTAATGTGCTTTAAATGTTTTTATGCGCAAACAATTTGCAAGATTAAAACCCATGCGATAGGCATAAAATTTCAATGTTCTCGTTTGTTCTCGAGTATCCCATTTTTTTGCAGTGTAAGTTTCATTTCAATGCAACATTCGATTTTTAAAGCCAGAGGTGAATCGTTATTTCTTTGCCTAAATCGATTTTTATGACAGTTTTTAGATCAATCTGGAGTGATATTACATACCCAGTTAAATAATATTTCGTACATCTTTATAATATTATCTAATATATTTTTTCGCAAAATAAATTTTACTAAAATTCCATTCGTTTTTTTCGTTTAGAGACCCCATAAGTAAAGCATCAACTACTTAACAAAATAAACGATTACGAGTTGTCAACAAGACGTCAGATAAAAGAATTCCCTAGAACTATATATTAATTTATTATTATTGTATTTATTTATCAGGTCAACTAACAATATTTAAATATATGTGCATAGAAACAACATACCTGCCTATTTAAGATCCTAAGAAAACATTGGTGTATATATATGTATAGTATGTTTCCTCAAAAGAAATCCACATATTGGTATTCCTTGAAGAATTTAGAGATAACATATTATGTAATTGCAACTGGTCTAATCCAGGGATTTTCGAACTGTACGTCGCGAGGTTGACAGGAAAATTGAAGGTGGTGTCTAGATCAGTGCACCTAAATCATTATGGAATACTATTAAGAGCATAATTTTTTAACATTCACCACTGCAGAACAAGAACAGTTTATTGATTTCACAGCGGAATCTACATTGAAGCCTAAATTTGTATCATTTTCCCTACCACAATTTTGGACATCGATGAAGTAAAAGTGGCATGCAGTAGCTAATAAGATTTTAAGACTTTTACTTCCATTTGCTTTGTTTGTTTTGTGGTTTTACGGCTCAAAGACTACAATGGTCATGCTGCGCCGGGACCTACTGTTTTCCGAGGAATCCGAACCTCTGGACCTACAATTTTCCGAGGAATCTGAATCTTTTAAGGCCTGGGGAACCAAACCCCGATCTAGATTGAGCAGTGAGATCTTTATAGGATCTCTGAGTAAGCGTCATTTGAACCGTTGGAAGTCTAACCCGAGTTAACGACTCAGTAGGCGAACGCGTTACCACACTGCGCCACCGCAAGGCCACTTCAATTTGCATCATCGTATTTATGCGGGTTATAAGTTTTCGTAATTACAGTCGTCAAATCCAAATGCAGGTCCCGAGTGGACGTTGATAAGAAGATGAGAATTGCAACTGCCAAATTTGTGTATCTAATGTAGAAGAAACAAATTTATCTTTTTCATTGACTTTAATCAAGGACGAATTCGGGAAATTTTTTCGAGGGGACTCACACCTTCAAAATCAATTTAAACCCATTCCGTGAAATTCGTTGTTAGGTTTAGGTAAGTAATAATAAGTATAAATTTTCTAATCTTTAGAAGGGTGGCATCCTAAGCCATCTACCCACGTAACCGCTCTTGACAGTGAGTTGATGCAAAAATGCAAGTTGATTGAGGCAGATCTTTTTTAATAAAAAAATATTGTTTTCATTTAAGAGTTTTGTGACTATCTTCTTCTTTAGTTTAAAGGTTGTTAATGCAGTCAAACTTCCATGTATCACGAAGTAGGTGATTCTATGAAAATTCCGTACAGGGTAATATTTTCTCCCGACCTCTAATGACCACACGGACTTCAAATCACAGGTTCATCAAAACTGCGACACATGGAAAATTTCGACAGGCGGAAGTTCGATACAGAGGTCCAACTGTGTTTAAAAATAACCTTTCCATACTATTTGGGGTCAACAAGTGAAAAAAATCTATGAAAACGTTTGTAACGTTTCAGAATCCCTGCTATGTAGTAATTAAAAAACACTTTCCTCATTATTGGCCATCAAAGTGTCAGCTATTAAACGTCGTGCCCCCTTCTATCAGTACGTTGCTTCACTTGACAGGGCCAAACTACATTTTTAAAATAAAAAAAAATGACGGCGTTCCCAAGTTCTCAATCTCAAAGTTTTCCCAATCTCATTTAGCGACGAGAAGCCAGTATCGTCGTTAGTTATCCACATATTGTTTGCTATTAACGTTTTTTTTTTCACTTCTTTTAGTATATCACCTCATTTTTCAGAGCTAAACTTCATATTTAAGACTAAAAGACAATGTTTTCGTATCTCATATATCGAACTCGGGGCCCTATGCAACGACGAAAAGCCGATGTCGTCACTAATGTCCCTCATACTGCCTGCTGTTGAACATTCCTTCCTATTCTTTCAGTTTATCCTCCATTTGGCAGCAAAATTACACTTTTTAAGGAAATAAAGGACATCGTTCCCAAATCGGATGTTGAACTCAGAACGCTGTGCATTGCAGAAAGGCCAGTTTCGTCGTTAATTACCCTCAAACTGCCTACTATTGAACGTTTCTGTCCCTGCTTTCAGTGTGGCACTTCACCCGGCAGGGCTAAACTAACTTTTTAAAAGGAAAACACACTCTCGTTTCTGTAATCAAATCCAGGACCCTACTTTGTAATAGGGGTTTCAAAACAGGGAGTTTAAAATTCCTTTAATCCGCAGCGACCTTTCCCTCTCAAACTGTTGACTGCTCAGAAATATACAAGAATGCACCAATCACATGTTTTAAATATTTTACGTAACGTGCTGTGTAAAATGTTAGCCGAGTTCGCGACGTTCTTAGCTGAAACCCGCGGCACCCCAAGAAGCCGCAACGCAGATTTTGGAAACCCCTGCTACACAGTAACCAAATGCCAGTTTCCTCGTTAATGACCATCAAGATGCCAGCTGTTAAACATGTTTTTTTTTCTTTCAGGGAGTCGCTTCTAAGAAAAAAACGAAGACATGTTTTCACAAGTCGGGCATTGAACTCGGGACCCAATGCTGTCACGAAAAGCCGCTTTTCACGTTAATAATAATCAAACTGCTAGTTATTACACTTCTTTTTCTCTCTCTCTCTCAATGTCTCGCTTTATTTAGCAAGGCCAGACTGCGTTTTTTAAGGAAAAAAAAGGACGACGTTCCGATACAGCGACCAAAAGCCAAATTCATCGTTATTGTCCCTTAAACAACCTACTATTAAACGTTTCTTTACTTTTTTTAGTGTGGCGTTTCGTTTGGCAAAACCAAACGAATTTTTAAAAAGAAAATACGCCCCCGCTTTCAGGAACCAATTTAGAACCCTGTACAGCAGGGATTTGTAAACTTCTTTCACCCACGGCTTCTTTCACCTCTCATAAAATCTTGGAGCCAAAAGCACCTTCATTGCCGTTTTCTATTCCCTCATAAGAAAGCTGCTGCTTTAAAGATACTATGTTCAACAGCATTCGATTGAAATGTTTTCTACTGGTTATTAATATTTGTCTGAAAATAAAAACAATATTTGTGCACTTAAATACATATATAATACTCTAAGATATTATTACCCTCCGCAGGGATAACACAATTGCCAAATATGGTCAACACAAGAAAGCCTCCGGGGCGAGATTTTTGTGAGTTTTCGTGGGGGAATTTATTATACAATAATTTTTGCCACCCACGTATTAATTAGCTCAAACTAGAGCTTTTTTTATATTTGGAGAAAAAGAGGCGCCGTCCTCATCCTGGATTCGAACCAGGGTCCCTCCGTTTAGCCCGGAGTGTCTTGACCTACTAGACGAATGAGGACAAGAACAAACGCATTTTTCTCCGTATATGAGGATGTAAGATATTATTACCCTTCACAGGGATAACACAATTGCCAAATAATGGTCAACACAGAAAAGCCTCTGGGGCGAGATTTTTGTGAGTTTTTCGTGGCGAAATTTATTATACAATAATAAGGACGGAGCCGCTTTTTCTCCAAAACAAATAAGCTCTAGTTTGAGCTAATTAATACGTGGGTGGCAAAAATTATTG
>QLNU02015360.1:186809287-186839346 GCA_006491805.2 Dysdera silvatica | reverse complement strand
AGTAGGTCAAGATACCGCAGGCTAAACGCGGGGACCCTGGATCGAGTCCAGGATGAGGAAGGGCGGCGTCTCTTTTTCTTCAAATATTAAAAAGCTCTAGTTTGAGCTACATAAACGTGGGTGGCAAAAATTGTTGTATAATAATTAAGGCCTGGATTTTCATGCCTAAAATTTAGCCCAAATAATACGCAAATATTCTCCAAATTATTACAAGATGTGCAAAAATATGCAAGTGCATAGAAATCTGGACCCTACTCATAAGCGATGTTTCGAAATGTATAAAATAACAATTTATTGAAACAGTGCAAATGTTCTTGAAATTATTACATAATATGCACTGAAATGCATAAAAAATATCACTTTGTTACGTCCTCGAATATGAGTATGCACAAAATTAACACAAAATACACACCACAATGTATGTGATACGTACGGAGATACGTTTGAAAATATGGCATCATAAGCATTGGCTTTGGCCCAAGGACGCGACAGGAAAAAAAATTTCTTTCGGGGAGGGGAGGGGGCAAAGGTCTTGAAGAATGGAATTTTTTTACCTCACCTTTTTAATTTTATTTTGTTTTTCCAAAAAAAAGTCGAAATATGGAGGAGTAAATGACCCTCCCTTGCCAATATCTTTCAGCAAGACCGTAGCCAGGATTTAATTTCGGGGGGTTCAAAAATTTTTACAGCATGTATCGATACAATCACAGCATGCAAGGCCGTAGCCAAGTCCCATTAAAAATTTAGTTTCGGGGAGGGGGAGCGGTCCCTAACATCCATCCCCTGTGTACGGGCATACACCAGTAGCTTGGGCTGGAAAATATTACACTTGGTTTCGACTTTGAAAGTATTATACATATTGAGAAATATCACCACACAAATATGCAGACGCCTAAAATTATTTTTTTCTAACTTTAATATTATCTAATTATATCATTTGTAATGGAAACATATTCTTCCACTGTTGTTTAAAATTTAAAAAAAAAGAAAAGGAAAAAATAAAGATTTTTTTATAAAAAAAAGAAGCATTGAATTAATATAATTGATTGAATTACTAGCGGATTAGAAAAATATACACTTTTTAAAACTTTTATGCAAATTTTGCAGAAACATTCAAAAAATGAAAAATGTGCGCACAAAGGCAAAATATGAATAAATATGCAAAAACATGCAAATGCATAGAAATCCGGGCCCTAGTAATAACTATCTCCTAAGCGTCGATTCCTCTCTGTTTTGTGACCGAAATAATTATTTTTATGCCAAATTTCATGGACTCTAACGCAGATGTAAATGTAATTATTTCTGAAATTTATTTTACAGAATCTTTTGATGTAAAACGCGGTCTGTGAAAAATCAAACTAAAAAACACATTTACGGCTTCGAACACATGAAAAGGAACGTCGCTCCCTCTCCCTCTCCTTCTAACGAAGTTAATTAAACGTCTTTTTATAGGATCGCAAAAGAAAGTTGTGACATTACAGGACCTAACGTTCCCGTTTTTTGGCATGTCATTGTTTTTTCAAAATGGAAATGGAATTTTGATTTATTTTTTATGCAGTAAAGTTGGCATTATTTCTGAATGCCAAAACATGAGACCTCGTGTACTGTTATCGCTTAGGTGAACTGAGCGGTACTTCTTTAATGATCATTATTTTCGCTGTTATAATATCATTTTAATTATTATAACCAGCAATAAAATATAGCGTTTAATTCTTTTATACGTCTAAAAACGACTGTGTAGTTCAAAGAAAACTGTTTTTACTTGTATGTGCATGAACTCATTTTGACAGCTACAGGCTCTATATTTTAATGTTAAGGCAGCATCGTGTATAAATTCAGTTAATAGAGTTCATTTTTGCTTTAAAACGATGAACTAAAGTTGGAGCCAAACTAGAAAGCATACCAAATCCATAGTGAAACTTTTACGTTTATTTGCAAAAATGTCTACAGAATCCGACATGGTCACAGCAGTCATATAAGCTACTTCTTTCGAGAAGTACGACGTTGCAGAATAGTATGTTGATATTCATAAACCAGTTTAACTACGAATCTGGAAAATTATGCATACTTTTATTAAAAAATAGTTTTATAGTAGATATCTCTTCATTTGTGTTTGCTTTGAAAAAAATATAAATTTCGCTTGAATGGTGATGTTTTAGCATTTAAATAATTCAATGCAAAAACAAATCACTTCATCTAATTCCATATAACATAAATTTATATCCAGGTCGGCAGCAACACCCGCCCCCATAGCATAATATACGTATCTGTTACTATATACGTGAGATACCATATGGTGTTCCTCGAAATCAGCTAACCCTACAGGAATATTTAATGGCCGCTGTTAACTCAATCTTCGTTTTCCTCGCAATAGAAAATATTACTTCACCTTTGCACTTTCTTCATTAACTTAGGCAACCTACATAATAATTATACGTGAAATTTTCGACACCCACGCTTATTAGCTCTTTTGTTCTTCTCCTTTTGTTTAGGCGAACATAAGATAATAAGATGATAAAAGTCAGAGGAATTAAATGAAAGTTCTCTTGATTCAAATAAATTTCGTTTGTGCTTTCAGCAAGTTTTACAATGTAATTTTTGTAAATGTATAATTTTAATAAAAATATGGCATATTGTATTATAAATTTCCCCTTTCTCGCTTAACCGTCTTTTCATTTATAAGTAAAGCTCTGGTCCCGTGTCTGACGGATAATCGAGGTTTTACTGTACTCAATCCATTCATGCTTTTCATGCCAGGTACTGTGAAATGACCTACACTTATCACCCATTTGTCGGTGGGAAAAGTCAAGTTCTGGCTGTGTTGGCACTTTATCACAATTTTCACTTAAATCCAGAGTTATTTTTTCAACTTAGATCATCTTGTATTTGCGTTAAGATGAAATCTGATAGCGTTTCAATCTATATATACCCTTTTAATTGTTCCCACACTTTTGAAGTGTTCCCACACTTTTGAAGTATCCTCCCGAGGGAGTAAGCATTTTACACAGTACATATTCTGACCCGTATATATAATAAATACACAATTACCCCCGTATAAAAATTACCTCTAAAAACAGTTCTATTGTAATTATGTAAAAAACCCCGCCTATTCACACGTTGATAAACGTTCGAACTTTTACTTTTTATAACAAAATAAGCAAAATATTTGGGTGGGCCAAGGCCCACCCACTAAAACCGCCACTGGGGATAACACAATTACCAAATATGGTCAACGCAAGAAAGCCTCCGGGGCGAGATTTTTGTGAGTTTTCGTGGGGGAATTTATTATACAATAATTTTTGCCACCCACGTATATGTAGCTCAAACTAGAGCTTTTTTTTGGGGGAAAAAGAGATGCCGTCATCATTCTGGATTCGAATCAAGGTTTCCGCGTTGTGACCGCGGTGTCTTGACCTACTAGACGAACGATGATAAGAACAAGCGCATTTTTCTCCGTATATTAGGATGTAAGATATTATTACCCTTCACAGGGATAACACAATTGCCAAATAAAGGTCAACAGAGAAAAGTCTCCGGGGCGAGATTTTTATGAGATAGTTATTGTCAGTTACAGTTTACATTATTTGTGTATGAGATACTAAAGTGGAAATTATCAGTCAGAAGTCATGTTCCCCTGAGAGTCATACGCAAGCAAGGTCCATTAAAGAATCTTACTCGATATTAGCCCAACTTCGAATATTATTGGCTTCTTATAGCAAGCTTTTACAATTTGATAGATTCATGACCATGTACATTAAATTCAATTTGCGTTACATTTTATTTCTCTACAATTTTAAATGAAAACCGTGATATTTTTTTCACTCCACAACATGTGTTCTGTGAGAGAAAATGAAGCAAAGAAACTGGGTGTGTTAGTGTTTCCACAGCCCATGGGCAACAAAGACACCAAAACCTGACAACAGTGGCACAGAAAATAGCAGCCGTTCGACACCATTAGCAGACCAACCCTATGTTAATGGCACGATAGAAAAATACGTTAGCACTATGCTAACGTAGGATAGTGGACCTAGATTTCTCTGCAAACCACTGACTGTTAAGGCCTAGGGAAGCAATCATTGGACAATCTTGAACTGTTTGTCAGTAAACAATATTTTTTGGCACCATTGGGAGCAAAGCCGGAGTACTGGCACGATAGACAGAGGAATGCGATGCCACTGCGCCATCGCAAAGCCACCGTATACGGAATGTAATTTCACAACCCTGGTTTTAAAAGCTTTTACAATCGATACTTTGAGATTTAGAGTACCCTCTGCACCATCTAGCAGAAATATTAACAACGGTTTTTATTAAATAAAATAAAACACATTAACACAGTTAAAATAAATGCGATGGTTTATAGCTATTTCGGAAGCGCGTTTAGGCTTCCTTCTTCAGAACCCTAGTTACACTAATGTGGCACACGTGCTAGAAAGACTGTCGATGCCAAATTGCTAGTCCAAAATTAGTTCGGGTAAACCAACCAATTTTGGGTCCGTGGACGTGTCCTTTGCTATGGGACAAATGAAGTTTCTCCAAATAGAGGACATAGAATTGGACGGAAATTGATCGTTAACAGTAGAAGAGGAATGTGAAAAAATATGGAAGGTTTCAAAGAAATTGAGGTCGGCTGGTGAAAAATTTTTTCTATTAAATGGGCCTTGTCGGAAGAAAATTTATGGCCAGTTTCTCAGGCGTGTTTGGTCAAAGCAGATTTTTCCAGGCCAAACACGCTAAAATAGGTATTTCTTACCCGAGAATACACTTATTCAATGGGCGTTTATGTGCTTGGATAAATTCCCAATAATCTTGGTTGAACGTAAATGCATTGTGATTCAGAAGTTGCGTTGAGCTGTTCATTCTCTCTCACATGAGCCATTGTAATCTTTGGACATAAACTAATCTATGAACCATAATAAGTAATTTAATGTATTGGGAGACACAATGTAATAATCCTAACTTTAAGTTTAAAAAGAGAATTTTGCACTTAAAATAAAATGTAAAGTTCCTTCAATACATTGTGTGCACCTAGAACTAGCTATTCGCATAGATTTAAGATATACTATCATTCTCAGACTACATGAATATCTAAGATGATACTTTCACTTGTATAAGTTCTATTGAATTAAACCCGACGCGCTAAATATCACCGTATTACATAGTTCAATGTGTAAATTTGTATTCAAATCGGTATCAAAAATTGCCCTCGTAGCCCAATATAGTTGTCTGCCACAGGATATATGAGGCATCATGTGGTGTTCTTTGAACTCAACTAACCCTAAAGGAATATTTACTGGCTGCTGCTAACTCAATATTTGTTTTCCACGGAGTGGAGAATATTACTTTGCCTCTGCACTTTCTTTATTAGTTTAGGCAGCCTAGATAACGTTTGTACCAATATTTGCTCCTCTCTTCGGCCATAAATCACAATTTCGCATTTGCGAATATTTTCTGTCCAATAAAATAACGTTCCATTAAAATATGAAACAAGCAAATGCATATTACATCCATGGCATCGTAACTTTATAATGTATGGTTGGAATCTGTAATGAGAACTGGAGAACATTGGAGGAACTATAACTATTTCTAAAAGCACCGTTAAAAAAAAGACAATTCCAATGTTCTTTCTAAATTCAAATGTAGTTAACAATATTAAGAGCAACTACGATGATTAAAATTCAATTCTTCATAATAATTTTTATTCGCTCCTGATACGCAATACAGAAAGGCTATTTGTAATAAGTAGAGCCCGGATTATATGCAGTAAAAAACAGGAAAATATGCATGCAAATATGTACTAAAATAGCCAAATATATGCACTTACATGCACCCAAAAAGTTGAAACATGCACTGAGAATGAAAAATATTTACTTCAATATTTTTACTTATTTAGAAAATAAATGCCCTACGTCTTAAAACAAAAGGTATATTTTAATACTAATTGTATAGAAATATTTGATATATAGAGATATGTTGTATAGAGCATGATTTTAATTACGTCATAGCGCAATTTTTCCATCAGTATTCTGAACAATTGAGCTTTTATTTATCTTTTGTTATTCAATAGAATTTTATGCTCGAAAAAGTCTTTTCCTTCTGAAGTTATCGACTAGTACTTATAAAATTTTACGCATTGTTTATAATGAATAGTCTATCCGTATTAGAATATCAGCAACGTCTATTACTGGTGGATAATAGTGCTGAATTTTATTTCATGTGTGTTTGTTGTGTTTAATTAGACTTTAGGTTAACTACCTGTCCAGCACGATAGAACTAAACCTTTCCGGCTTCCTGCTAACGATAGTTCCCATTTCAGCAACGTATGTAACTACATTTTTGACGTCTCAAGACATAATTAAAAATGTACATTTAAAAGTTCATTTTTCTTTCTGATCGCATAGAAGTTCGCGATAGAAGTCGCGAAGAAGATTCTTCAACTCTTCTAAGTATTTCTTCCCTATTTCTTGTTACGGTGCCATCCTCTCCTTTTAATGCAATGATGTGTTTCTTCCCAACAGATAAACTTCCTTTAACAACCCTAAGGCTCTTGTTATTTTCAATGGCTTTCCTTACTAGCTCACAGTTGAATTTTCTTATGTCTTCTTTCATGCTTTTGCGCAGAGTTTTACAAAGTTCTATGTACTCAATCCTGGAACTGGTATTTTGATTGTCCACCTTCATATCTCTTCGCCTTTTCATGAGCTGTTTCGTCTTCTCAGATAATTTGCTATTGTGCTTTTTACAGGTTACACCACCAATTTCCCCAGCAGTTTCAACTATTGTCTTAACAATGTTTTCATTTGCTTCTGAGATATCACTTTCATCAATAAGTCCTTCCAGTGCAGAAAAGCGATTTTTTAATTCCAACTTGAATGCCTCGGTATTTTCTTTTAATTTCTTTAAATCCACCCTCTTACTTACTTGTTTCCTAATGAGCTTCTGTCGTTCTAATTTAGTATTTAAGTGCACTTTACATCTCACCATTCGATGATCACTTCCAGTATTAAATCTGTTCAGTACGCTGCAATCTTCAATAATTGATTTCTTGTTTGCCAGGATATAGTCAATTTCACTAGTTCCCCCATTTGGGTGTTTCCATGTCCATTTTCTTTGCGGTTTCTTCTTAAAAAATGAATTCATGATGCTAAGATTTTCAGCTTCTGCAAATTCGATGAGTTGATCGCCACGTTCATTCCTTTCCCCATATCCGTATTTACCAACCGATGTCTCTCCTTGTTCCTGTTGTCCAATTCTTGCATTGAAATCCCCCATGATGAGCTTGATATGTTGTTTCCCTTTGGTGTGTAACTCTTTGATTTCTTCATAAAATTCTTCAACCTCTTCGTCGGTATGGCTTGATGTTGGTGCATATACCTGTACTATTTGAAGTTGGTATCGCTGGGTTAGTTGAACAACGAGCCTCGCTGCTCGATCTGACGTGCTTTCGACTTCAAGAAGGTAGTCTTTAATTCTTTTGTTGATTAAGAAGCCAACACCACTTGTTCTTCCAGTTTCCGTTCCTCTATAATAAAACAAATGTCCACTTTTAAGTTCCACCAACTCTTCACCTTTTCTTCTAACTTCACTGAGTCCTACAATGTCCCATTTGATCTTGTCAAGTTCTTCTTCCAATTCCTGAAGTTTTGCTTCAGAAGCAAGGGATCGTCCATTAAACGTAGCCAAGGTCAATAACAAACGGCAGCCTGGGCCATTCCAGTGATTCTTAGCACCCCCTGCTTTCATGCCACACTGACCGCTGCCTTGATCAGGAGCACTCCAGCACCTGGAGACTAGGGGCCATGGTTTCTGGTGTGTCAACATAATGGAGGAATTAGCCATAATTTCACCACGCTGGCTAGACGGGTTGGTGAATTAGCCCTCCCCTTCCGCCTTTCTATCCGTGTAGCAAATATTAATTTGCCACATAAATAGAAAGCTCAGCCTGCACCACTTGAAGGCGGGGTAGGACACTAGGTTACTGGCCTGGCCGGTTCCACACATCGTCACATACGTTCAGCGTGTGGGTCTCCTTCCAGTTAGATACCAGCAACCCTTTTGCAGGCCATATATATATATATATAAAAGTCCATATAAAAAGAGTTCTATTTAAATAATGGGGTTCCCTGTAATACAGTTGAATAGCGAATAAACGGAAGAGAGTATTAATGGGATTAGAAAAAAGAATTTCTTTCAAAAAATAAAATACGTATATAAGTATAGATGTTCGAGTGTTTCATAAATATTAAATCCCATATTTTCTAATATTTTTACCAATTTATTAACGTTTCGGTTAGCTTTACATTGAGATTCAAAATTTCAGTTCCAATAAATTAAGGAAAGCATAATACTTAATTGTCGAGCTCATTTAGGAAAGCGGGTTCTATCTGGTCAAAGCAGGCATTTTGAATTTTAAAAATATATTTGGTACTACCTAAATGATATATTTGCTCTTAATTCCGTAGAATTCCTACTAATGTTTTTAAACTGTTGTCAGACATTTGCGCATACAAGCACATTAAACCATTTAGGGATTTTTATCCAAAGTGTTGTAATTTTTGTAATAGATTGCTAGAAGATTTAGATTGCATTGTGTTAGGATCGCGTTTTTCTACTCACGTGATTGAGGCCTGTGTATGCATTGAACATCTCACTTTCATTATTACTATCACTAGTATTCTAACCCTTCTTAAGCAAACGCCTAACCATTATAAACTAATTTTGGCATTAAAATTCTGCGATAGAAATTTAAAACAAGTTATTTTGTATACAGGACACGCCCATGTTTCAAAATGTCTTAACATTTTTCTAAGTGCTTAAAACTATTTCAATAGCTTATATTATGGAATACATTCTATTTGTGCAGCACAAATGCTAAAGGAATACCATTTACATAGGATTAATTGGGATATATTTTGGCCTCTATAACCTATATTCGACTTTTGGACCTAATGATATTAACATACGATTATTCGAATAAATCTAAATTATAATTAATTAATAAGAGTGGATCGGGGATTGATGGAAATTAGATAAAAGACCAACATAAGTCATGTTTAATGTTGCCTATATTTTCATTGCAACCCACTTAGAAGTACTGTAAAAGTAACTGCGTTTCAGATACACGGAGAATTAATTTTTATGTCTACTTGTTCGCTTAAAGTTTTAAACTGTTTTGGAAGCTTCGGTTATCTGTGAGTTGCAAATGCTCATTGCTGAGCTATAATCTTAGCTTTTGGGAGCGAAATTGCTTGAGTTGCCAGTAAAAAACCGAGAGGAGGAACAGTAAATACATTGTCGCATGCTCTAAGAGTAGGTCTCCATAGTTTTAGTAAAATGCAACTAAACGAGAATATTAGTTAAAACAAATGTCTCGGAAGAAAGCGACTTCCGTTATTTAATGTTCGAACTAGGTAATTTATTTGCGTTAAAGCTTTATGATGAATTTTAATTATTTTTCTTTCGAATTTGCATTTAAAAGCGAGCTGTCTAGAATGTCTGGAATTGTAATAAATATCAGAGGACAAGTTGGAGAACACATCGTATTGAATATGAGAAATGAACCATTTTTGTTTGCAAATTATTCAAAGAATGAGAAAGTTTGGGCTAATGCTCGACTCTGGCTTGATGAGAAGTGACGTTTCAAAGAGCGCATATGAAACTTTAGACTCATGGAAAATTTAGAATTCCAGAAGAAATATGCTGTTTGTTTCGGAAGAGACAACATTTATATTGGATGATTCATTGTAATAGCATTTGTTCATTTGTTTTAGAAGAGGAATTTGAAAGGTATAGGCTTTATGCAGATATCCTCTCTGCTGTGACATTAACTGGAGTATTTTTAAAATCCTTTAGTTTTCAAATTGTGAAAATGTATAATTATGAGTAGCTAGATGTGCTGCTTTATTGGTGTATCATAGTAAAGTTAAAATTATACAGTAGATTTGCTTCTTCGCGAACCCCTAGGCAGTGACATGCCCAAGGGAGAGAAATTAAGGAAATTTCCCTTCCCAAATCCATAAAAATGCGGTGGAAATCGGTTATAACGAGCGCCGATTATAACGACCAACCGCATATAACGACGGAATTTTTATGATTCAATTGTACTGCTCTTAATCATTATACGAAACAAAATCCGTATCTTCCTTGCTATAACCGGAAACTCGCAAAATTCGGGATCATTATAAGCGGGTCCTAATATATTTTGCATTACCCCCAAAATCCATTTCTGAATTTACCTCTACCCTATGGACCGTCAAAAATCCTTAAAGTATAGTACGTAAATGGAAATGATACAAAAAAAAATTGCAATCTTAATTATACAGAAGAGAAAAATTGTTCCTAAATGTGTTTTTCCCTAGGCAAACTTACGATAATCACAAGGTATAGGCCTCTCTCCTTATCACTTTACTTTCAAAATTTAAAATTACATACGTCTCTTTCACTCTCTCTCTCTCTCTCTCTTAAACTAGTTTTATCCTGCCCTATACCGCAGCGTCTTAAATGAAACCACAAACGTAAACAACCCCTTCCCTTAACGATTGATTAATGCGTTGTTTTGCATAAATGTGTAAAATAATACAAAATCAAACGCACAAATCCTCCCCCCCCTTCTCTCTGTCCTCCTTTCTCTTCACAACTTGGAAGATCCAAAATCTAGCCAGTTTAGGAATATTCCATACTTCCTCTTTCTAAATTTTAGGCGTTCGAAGAAAAGCAATAAAAAGAAAGCGAAAAAATAAATTGAGTTCATTAAAAGGAGAGAATGTGTAATTTAGTTCGTAAATCGGAGCAAAAATTAACGTTAGTTTTATGGGATGTATTTTGGGAGCAACTCAATAGTTCGTAAAAATGCGTAGTTCGTAAATTGGAGTTCCTAAAACCGCGATCATACTGTAATTTGTTTCAGTCCTATTGACTTTCGATAGAACAGTTTTGCTTGTATTTTTTGCATTAGATATAATAGCAACATTATTAATATTATTATTTGTTTCCTGACTCGTACACTAAAGCTGAGAGTTACGGGGAATTTTAATTACCATGATAGAACCCAACACTAATGTAGTATCTTGGCTTATGATAGATACTAAATGTGTATACTTACAGGGCTCATTCTGTATATTTCTCTTCCGACCCTTATGTATCAATAAAGCTAGGGCATGTGTAATAATGTTTTGGTATTAAACTTAATTTCCTTTATGATATTATTGCTTCTTAACTTAAAAAAATTTAATACGGACGATATGGTAGTTCAGTGGTAAAAACATTGACCTCCATGTCTACTAAGACGAGTTTGAATCAGTGTAATCTTGGCTACGAATGCATCCATCGTAGCTTGGAGATCAGTGTAATTTTGGATATGTATGTATGCACCGTAACTTGGAGATCAGTGTAATCTTGAATACGTATGTATACACCGTAGCTTGGAGATCAGTGTAATCTTGGATACGTATGTATGTACCGTAACTTGAAGATTAGTGTAAGCTTAGGGATGCATTTTGGGTTCCAGACAAGGAGCAGTCTAGCGTGGTTAAATGGAAGAAAAGCAGTCGTTCTTTTGTTCTTTATAAATATTGTCTGCTTAAGAACTTTAGATAGAAATTCTTAAATGGTTTAATATGCTCAAATTTACAAACTTTTAACAGAAATTTGAAAGTTTTAATACGAATTTAATGTTATTAGTTGCAAATGTACAATTTATTATCATAACAAATTCACATATTTTTCTCAAATTTTAAAGCATATTTTTACCAGTTAGAATCCGTTTTCACAAAAATGGAAGAAAATCCTATATTAAATTTTCGTTAATATGTTTAAATTAAATTTTCGGGTCTTCCATGATAAAAGGAACATGCAGCAATAAGTAAATTAGTATTGTATTATAAATACGGGATGAAAATTAAATTTAATAAATAGGAATCTCGACCCTCCATGACTTTATGCATATTTAATTTTGTGAAAAAGAGCCTCGTTCTTGTCTCGCTGACACTCTCTTCTCCATTTATTGGATTTTCAACTGTTGTATTATTAGGAATTCGGCTTTTCTAATACGTAGAACTCCCTTTTGCTGATTTCGCATGCATACTTACTTCATTACTGTCACTCATTACCAATAATCTCTTTGTGTATTAGAATAGAATTAAGCATTTTATGTCAAGATCATTTTTTTAAAGCACCGTCTTTGCTCTTAGTATTGCTAATCACGTTTGAATTTAAAAAGAACTTTTAGGTTGCTGTGTTTTCAGTGGTTCTTTTAAGAATACTCATAGTCTCTCTGAAAGATTCTCCAATTCTTATTACAGATGTGTTTGTGGTAACTATGCATTAGCCGCTGTGAACTGTCTCAATAAATAATGAATTATCAACTATGCACTGCCACACTAATTGTAAACTTGTCCATAGTAACACCTTGTGTACTCTCGCAAGAGAAAGAATGTCTGACGCCTGTAGCTTAATGGTTAAGCACTTAACCGGAAACCAAGCGATTGTGGGTTTGTGTCCCACCAGAGGGCGATAAACTATTTTTTTTGCGAGTAATTCATCATCTATGCGTTATTCAGTTACAATCCGTAAACAAACATGCAAGTGTTATGCGTTTACACATTTTCTATTTTAATAGAACATTGTTTTGTGGGTCAGAAAATATATACAAATGCGAAATTTGGATCTATGGCCCGAAAGAGGAGCAAATACTGATACAGATTATTATCTGAGCTGCCTTAGCTAATAAAGAAAGTTTCAGACGCGAAGTAACATTCTCTATTTTTAGAAAACAAATATTGAGTTAGCAGTGGCCAGTAAAAATATTTCTGTAGGGTTAGCTGATGTCAGTGTCACCACATGGTACTGCATATATCCATTGGCAAATTTACTGGCTTGTAGTGGCGAAACCATGGTCTCCCGCCTATAAGAATTTCAGCTCAACTGGTCCAAGAAGAAATGCTTGAATTTTGTTTTTCTCTGAATAAAAAAATTAAACTTTTTGTTTAAATATGGACAAATTATTCCATTGCTACTGAAAATTTTATTTCTTTCCTTTCCTGGTAAGTATATTTTATAAACAAATTAAAATCTTGAAGGTAAATTTCACACCCCGAAAGGAAGTTTGATATTTCCCATGAGCAAATATTCTGGCAGACTTCCTGGCCAAAACACATTAAATTATATATTATGATGCATATACGGAGGACGTAAAGTTCAAGCAGGTAGGTGAGCTTGCGGTATCATTACAAGGCTGCGTGAATTACTTAAGAACTCAACTTAAATAAAGATCACTTCGTCTAACAGGAAAGTAAATTTATTTAAAACAATTTAAAAGTTCTAGCCGGAGTAACATAATATAGTATACGAGCTTTGTGGTACAGTTTAAGCTTAACTTCGTGTAATGCTACTCAGCTGTTTACGTGGCTAGCAAAACCGGAGAAAAACCAGAAATCTAGAGCTGGTAATTTCTGCAGTATATATCTGGGTGACTACGCCCCACATAGGCACTTGCATAATATATTTCGTATGTAAACATTCTGTATGTTTTATTATACGTAGACTAGATTGCATTTTTGTGTCCCAAGACGTCACGGGGGGTCAACAGGGTCATGATCAACGGTTCAAAATGATTTCTGAACACGATGTGATATGCTCATCTAAACTTATTGGAATTTAAATGTAAATGCCTCTCGAGTACAGGTATTTTCAAATCAGGAATAAATGTAATCTAACAGGCAATACGTTAACAGATATTATTTGGAAATTACACAGTCTTATTTCGTTTAAGTAAGGCTTTGTACGAAGAAAGCTTTGTAGTTACAGAAAAATCTACTAAAGTAAGGTAAAAAATTCAGGAATTACAAAAATTTCACAATAGAATAAATACAGTTACATTTTTTTATTGTTAGTGATGTTTCTAGCATTAAAAAAGCTTCCTAAATCTAACATGGTTAGAACAGCAAGGAAGAAATTCCCAGGAAACAGTGGAGACTAAACATTCTGTATTGAATAAATAGTTTTCCGATCGTTGTTATCTAACAGGTGAAGCATAAATTAAAGACGCCGCATGTTTATTTTCCATGAATTTTGACGGTTATACTAAAATGCGGCTCCAAATTATTACCATAATTCAGGTTAATGCAAGTAAGTTTGCCTTTATTGAAGGGAAATCGCTTATTTTGCCTAGAGTTCGTATTTCAATCATTAAACACCACAAACGAGAAACGTCAGTTTCCAATTTGGGAATGGGCTGATCCAATCTTGATACAAGTATTAAGCAATGTGTATTTTTTTTGCGTTATGCACAAATTTTTACGTAAAAAATGGAGACAACTCCATTTCCTGAAATATTTCATTACACATGAGCAGTGAGGAGAAAATATCTAGAAATTAGTAGTTTACGTCAAGTGCAATTAATGTCGAACCATGCCGTGATGAAGCGTGGCACAAAATTCCTTCCCAATTTATAATTACAGTCTTAACTCCACTTCAGACCTCACGTTTGATAGAAATACGCGAGTTTCCTTGAATGCCAATGAACTTTAGTTCCTTAGAGCCCAATTTTATCATTAAATTATTATTGCAAGTAAAGAACCGAAGTTTTCTACTCTCGACTAAAATTCAGTGATACATTTTTAATCGTCATGGAGCACGTGCTATTTTTTACGTCGGAGTAGGAAAAGCTGGAATAATTCTCCTGAAGAAAAAAAAAATCCGATTACAGTACTTTGGATAACTACTTTGAAAGTTACAAATCTACGGATAATGTTTTTCATTTATTCGAACAATTCTATATGCGGAAGGATATAACGAGGAGATGGGAGTAACGGAAATATTCGGAATATTCACCAGAATTATCAAACATGAATAATTTAAATTAAAATTTTAATGACGGTCGCATTACAGCATATATATATATATATATATATAAATGAAGAATCAATAAATTTAGACAGATCATAGTTGGTCTGAAGCAAAAGACTCCTAAAAGATCTGCTTCTACTTTTAACTTATAGGAAGATCATGTTAACACATTGTTCACCGGTCACCAGTTAACTCATGTTTTCATGCCCAAAAGTTATTGACCGGTCACGAGTTAACTCGTGTTTACACTTGCGTACAAGTTGTACGCGTTTGCACAAGTTCATGTTTGTGGTACCATAAGGGAGAAACGTGGCTTGCTAAAGGTACTAATAGAAAAATCAAAGAATCTTCAGGGAAGGGAAATGACTTTTGTAAGGAAAGTACCCATTCTTCTAATCACACGGAAAGATAAAAGGTTAGTGAGGATGATATCAACTATTCATGATGCGTCTGTGAAATCAACTAGAAAGCGAAAGAAAAGTGCTACGGATGGTATAGTTAAACCTACGTGCATAATACAATACAACAAACACATAAAAGGAGTCGATGGTGCAGACCACTACTTGGCGAACAGCAGTTCCTTTCGAAAAAGTGTAAAGTGGTCTAAAAAGTAGCATTCTTTCTAATCAATTGTGGTTTGTTCAATGCATTCAAAAATTTTACTGTAACTACAGTAGTGGACAAAATTGTGGAAACCTTTTGAAAAAAGTTTATTTTAGAGGTTTGATGGCTAATAACACCACTTTTTTTTGTACCAATACTATAAAATTATATATCATTAGAAAGGTAATTTAATAAAGATTGTAATGCAATAACATTTGTTCAATTATCTGTATTCTATCAAAAGTTATAGCCAAATAACCAGAAAAAAGAAGCACAGCTTGCTTACATTTATATGAAGTAGCTTTCCTTCATTTGAATGTGGCCAATGAGCATGAGTGTTTACAGAGCCAATCAGGTGTCATCTTGTTTTGGCAATGAGCCAATCATGTTTTCTCTTGTTTTGGCAATGAGCCAACAGGTTACAGGACATTTATCAGTGTGTTCTGTAATTGCTATCAAGTTGGTTGTTTTTTTTTTGTGCTCTTTGATTTAGTGTGCTTGTAAAACGTAATAAAATTAAAGAAATGGCGCAAAGAGTTGACTGGTCACCTAGGAAGCGATGTAAAATAGTAATATTAAGTGAACAAGGCTACAGTTATGAAGAAATTAGAAGAAATATTGGGGGAAACTTAACTAAAGGTGGCATTTCTAAATTTTTGAAGAAGTATAAGGAGACTCAGTCATTACAAAACCAGACTGGTAAAGGCAGAAAAAGGTGCACAACAGCAAGTGATGATAGAAGAATTAAAAGACAGTGCCTAGGTGACAGGAAAAAATCATCTCTGTGTATACAAGGTGAAATGGCGCAATGCAATGTGAAGTTAAGTGCAAGGACTGTTCGGCGCAGACTGCATGAATGTGGTCTAAATGCAAGAATTCCACGAAAAAAGCCATTTTTGTCTGTCAAACAGAGGTTGAAAAGATTAAACTGGGCTAAAACCCATGTTAACTGGACAACGGAACAATGGGACAGTGTAATTTGGAGTGATGAGACCAAAATCTCACTGTTTGGTAGTGATGGCGTAAAATACGTATGGAGAAGAATTGGAGAAGATTTCCATCCTGAGTGCATTACACCTACCGTGAAACACCCAGTTAGTGTTATGATTTGGGGTTGTATAACATCAAGAGGTGTGGGCAGAATTTGCGTGATCAATGGGAATATAAATGCCCAAAGATACATAAATGAAATACTTGAGCCCAAGCTGCAGCCTTCTGCATGTGATCTTTTCCAAGATAATGAAGCATTTATATTTCAACAGGATTCAGCTCCATGTCATGTTGCTCGTGTGTGCAAAAAATGGTTTCAAGATCATCATATTCAACTGCTGGAATGGCCTGGAAATAGCCCAGACCTTAACCCCATCGAAAATCTATGGAGCCGGCTAAAGAAGCTTGTTAGTCGGAAGCAACCCAGCAATAAAACACAATTAACAGAAGCAATAATTCAATCTTGGTTTCATATTATAACAGCTGCAGAACTAAAGAACTTGGTTCACTCCATGGGAAAGCGTTGTAAGGCCGTAATTAAGGCTAAAGGTTACCCAACTAAGTATTAACTGGTATGGTGAACATTTTTGTATATCTCATTTTTTCTATGTATATCACCTTTCTTCTTTATGAATGCTGTTCTATTAAAATACGATTCATAAATGTTATTGCATTACAATCTTGATTAAATTACCTTTCCAATGATATATAATTTTATAGTATTGGTACAAAAAAAAGTGGTGTTATTAGCCATCAAACCTCTAAAATAATCTTTTTTCAAAGGGTTTCCACAATTTTGTCCACTACTGTATAAGTCACAAAATAAACTAAGATACGAAACATTGCTACTCGAAATAGTTAGGGAATGGATAACTGTAGATTCCAATGAATGCAGCACAGTACCTGGCACTTCTCGTACTTCTAAAAGGGCTCCTTACAATGATTCACCTTTCAGGCTTTCAGGACAACTAAAACACCACGTTTTAGAAAAAATAGTCACTGACGTAAAAAAAATCCAACTAGAACGAATAGAGCAGGCTCTTCAAAAGGAAAGTGCAGCGAAACGAGATATCTTTGCAAAACCTGTTGTGTACCATTACATATAGGTGATTCCTATACAGTTTATCATACTAAAAAAATACTAAAAGTTACATAAAAGATATGTTCAAAGTTTCATCTTAATTCAGTATGTATAAATAAAGTTTATTGAAGTTTATTTAGATTGTTTTACTTCCACATTCAATTACGAAATAATAGCCAGTGACATGAGATAGTCTCTGTGTAAAATTGCCGGTCAGCAATGTGTTAACATTAGCCCTTGCAAAAAAGATTTAGTTGACGATGTCCCGGTCAGAGATGGCGTGGTAGCCTCTTCTTCTCTTACCTGACCGTTGTTTGTTATTTGGCGTCTCTCGTTGTCTGTTTTTTTTTGTCGAAAGAAGGTCTTTCGATTGTTATTTCTTCTTTTCGTTACCTTTCTGCTTTCTTAAGAAAATTTCTTAAAAACTGGCGTCAAATGCAAAGTTTGAAAAACGTCTCAAAAAAATCTCATACTTTCAAAATTGATCAACAGGTTTTGATCAAAAATCTTGTCGATTTTATGTTCTTTAAATTGAGGTTTCTTTATTTTCTCATGTTAGAGGAAAATTACCTCATAATTCAAGGATGCTGTCGTCTTAACAACACAAAAGTGTGGCTTGTTTTAACCTCATGTTGGTTATATTTTACATCTATCATAAATAATCATATTAACCTTTCTTATTCTCTTCATAATGCTGTTTATTACATATTTCTAGAGTGTAAAAATTTTTGGTTTCTTATCCAAATGAATAGCAACAAATATCCACTGGTCTTTCAGATCTTTTTCTTTCTTGCTTCACCAATGCTTATTCTCATTGCTTTTGTTGCTCCTCTTACCCATGCTTTCTTTTGGTGTTCCTTACTTGTCAATCACTCAATGGAATGCTACGGGCATTGGTAAGAAAAAAAGCTTCCTTTCTCTCCACCCTTTCTTTGAATCGTCGATTATCCTAATACAATAATCTTGGCTTCATGCCAAAGACTATTTTCGCTATGATAACTATACTATACATAGACTTGAAAGAAACGACAAAAGAGGAGGTGAACTGATTACTTTATGTAAATCGAATTTAAATGCACAATTTAATCCCTTATCTTCTATAAACACTAAAAGTGAAGTTTCAATCGTTGACATCATACTCTTTAATGTTACATATCATATTATAAATATGTACTTCCCCACCCAAACAAATTCCATAGAATGTTTTAAAATAATAACGAAACTTAAAAACAATAGTTTAATTATCGCTGGAAACGCTAATGTCTATCACCCCCCCCACCCCCACTTTGGGGAAGTAATATTACTTGCTCTTTAGGAAAGAAAGAAAAATTAATCTTTGACTCAGAATTTTATATTTTAAACGAAGGTCAACTTAAGGCCATAGAAAATGAAATAAAGTGTTGGATCGACAGCGAAGAAAGTTTTGACTACAAAAACTTTCACTCAAAATTTCAAGATGCGTTTCGAAAATATTCTTGCCGAAAAAAAAATTCTGCACGTCAAAATACTGTTTGGTGGTCACCATTTTGTAATTTCGTTTTAGCAAAAAAGAAAAAAAGAAAAAAAAATCCCTCTCCGAATCAGATTGGTCGAATTATAAACTATGGTCAGCAAAATTATCTAAACAAATAAAATTAGAAAAAAAAAATCGTTCCTGGGAGCAACTGCATATGAACTTCAAGGACAAAAATATTATGTTTAAAATATTACGCAATTTAAAAAAAAATGGCAAACTAATGAATAAAATATTTCAATAATCTCTGATAATTCAAGGATTATAGACTTAAAAGAACAAGCAGAAGCTTTCGGAAAATTGTTCTCTTTAAATTCCTGTGGTTTGATCAAGATTTTAACATCAAAGAACTAGAGATTTGCTTGAAAGGTTTGAAAAAAAATCTGCAACTGGCCCTGACGCCATCCCAAACTGGACATTTAATAATCTTTCTTATAATCAATTAAATAAGTTTCTGAACTTCTTCAATAATATTTGGAATGAAAATTGTATTCCATCAAATTGGAAAAAGTCTTTTATAATCCCTATTCCTAAACCCAATCGAAACAGTTCTCTAGTAAACAACTACAGGTCAATTACGCTTACTTCCAACGTAGTTAAAATTTTTGAAAAATTAGTTCTCAATAGATTAGAATATCCATTCACAAATATCATATTCTAAAGGATCATCGTTTTGGTTTCTTGGAAAAACGTGATTCTATACACGCTCTCTTAGTTTTCAAAAACATTTGTTTGTCTCATATGTCAAAAGGTCAACACGTCATAGAGATAAAAATGGACATTGCCAAGGCTTACGATCCTATAAATCATGAATTATTGATATTCAAACTAACTTCCGTCAGATTTGGTGGAAAAATTTTATTATTTTTAGGAAACTTTTTGTGCAAAAGAACCTTTCAAGTAAAATGGAAAGGCATCCTATCTGATAACTGCGATTATACCAAAGGTCTGCCACAAGTAGCAGTTTTATTTGCAATTTTGTTCCTCTTATACTGTTACGATATCTTCAATTTTCTACCCCCTTCCTGTGAAATGTTGGTATACGCTGACGATATAATATTAATCAGTTCTCACAAATCGTCCGAGCAAGCTCTAATCATATTACAAAAGTCTGCAATGGATATTACAAAATGGGCTAACTCCTGGCTACTAAACTTTGAACTGTCCAAATGTGAATGGATGTCTATATCTAATAAAAAATACCTATAAATCCCAAAATTCAACTAAATGAACATGAAATTTTTATATCTAATAACCTGAAAATTTTGGGTATCTACTTCCAAAGGAACTTATTGTGGAACTTACATTTCAAGAATTTAAAAGCGTCAGCTGCCAAAATTGCAAACGTTTTCAAGTTCATCTCCATTCTGAGGTGGCCCCACAATCTCTCTTGTCAAAATAGTTCTGTCTTCATTCAGGAACAAGTAGAATATGGCCCACCACTATTTGTCGATGTGCCTACTTCAACCTTCAAGATCATCGAACCTATCTTAAACTGCAACTTAAAAAGAGCTTTAGGTATACCAAACTCTCCTTCAAATGCTCTAACCCACTTTATTATCAAATCTTCTAAGTTTAAATCTAGATCATACCTAAATTTTGTCTTTGATAAATCAAACATGGTTTAACAATAATCCTGTTCCATTTAACTCCATTCGGAAAACTGACATTTGTAATAATCGGCAATTTAAAGCAATCAATGACTTTCTAACGAAATATGACATTAAATTTATAAACACATTCAGAGCCAAAACTATCTGGAATTTACCTTGTGAATTTATTATAAATCAAAAAATCATAACAAATAGAATATTAGTTGACGAATGGAATTTTCAAAAAGGAAAATTAACCCCTCCAAGAAATTAATGAAGAATTTAAATCCTGTATTGAAGAGAATATCTCAGAATATGAGATATGGAGCACTGATGGTTCCAAAAATGCTCTTGAAACAGTTTACAGCATCACGAATGGAGTTATAAAATTAAGATATGTAATAAATCCAAAGTATTCCGTCTTTTCAGCTGAAGCGTTCGCCATTCTGTTTAATTTAAAAATTAATTTCGAAAATCAAAAAATTCTCATCTGTAGTGACAGCAAATCTTCTCTATTGGCGATAAAAAATTTAAACTTCAGAAATCTAATTATCGCTAACATCATATCCTTCCTTGCTGCTCTAATATAAAAAAAGTTGAAATATTGTTAATGTGGGCTCCTGGACATTCGAAGATCAAAATCAATGATGAAGCTGATAATATCGAAACAACACAAATTTCCCCTCCAGTCACATAGAATGGCGAATATCTAGTGAAATTCAACATTTGATTAAACAAAACTACTATAATGATCTGCTAGACGGATGGAAAAATAGTGACTGCTACATAAAATTTTGCTTAATCCCTCTAAGCTTTGATCTGTTCCTTTTAAATCTTAATAGAAAACAGAATACAATTTCCCTTCGTTTTCTTTTGAAAATGCTCCTATCAAATGAAGTCTTATATCGTTGGAAACTTTCTAACAGCTCAATATGCCACAGCTGCTCTACAATAGATACCAACCATCATAAACCTTTTCAATGTAAATCTACGAAAAATCAAAGAATCAAACTACTAGATCTATTCAATCGACCGACTTCCTTTTTTGCCTATATGAAGAGCATTTTTCAAATAGTGATTCATAATCATTCGCTTCTTATTGCGTTATTTTCTTTCATTTGTGATATTTTCTCCATTCAAGTTGTGCTCGATCAATAATAGTTTTTATTGAAGAGACCTAGGCAGAAAAGCTCACTGCATCTGCTATTACATGCTCTGATGTAGAATCATCAGTGAAAAGAAAGAAAATAACAGTCGCTATTGTTTCTGCTCTCTATTTTTTGTGCTGAATTTCGTTTTGGATAGATTTTGTTGATTGTACTTTTATTTTTTTATAGTTTAGTATTATTTATAGCATTTTTAACTAATTTTTATATTTTTTTACGTAGTGAGATTTTGTTATTATAGTTCGCCAGTCACACATTGCTCTACGGAAGTGCAAGCAGGCAAGAGCAAATGCCCGACAAAATAAAACCAACTGTATTTTCACAAAACGTTACAAAAAAATTGGAAACACCAACTCAATATATGGATAGTGTTCATAGTTTTGCTTCAACATCAGCTTTATTAGAATATGATCTTACAAGGGAACCTTGTGGACTGTAATAGTAATTATTATTATAATATTATTGTGGAATCAAATATTTAAAAATAGGTTTTGAATTTCAAACTTCTGCCTGGAGAATTTGTTTGCTGTATAATTATGTGCATAAAAAGCTATTTATATATTAAAAGTTATTAATATTGCATAACTTATTAAAAACATGGCAGCAGTCACTCGTTTGCAGTTAAAAAATTTTAATTGAACAAATTATATTAGGAATTTATTTTGTCAGCTGTAAGTGATTTCAAATAATATTGGAAATATATATTAAAAAATGAAGTAAAGACTTTCAAAAGTAGATTTTTTTGTTTTGGGTATCTGACCCTTAACATATTAAAGTATGTATTGCAAGTCATATACAACACGAAAAGTATATATAAAACAAATTACCTTCTCTTCACAAATAAAAAAAAACCCATCAATTCAAACCAATATAACCTACGTATTAAATAATGGCATAATTCATTTCACAAATAAAATTTTGTAAAAACTACTCTTTAAACCTAAAGTGGAAACTCCATGTTTAAACCACCTGTTCTAGAATTATCAGATACATTAGAATAATTCAGAATTCTAGTTCCCTTTGCCACAACATGTTCTTGCCAACCTGTACCATTCTCTTGTCTTTTCATATGCGTACATGCTATGTTCTACTGCTTACTTCCCTGGGGTAATGCAACCAAATTAAATCTCCAACATATTTCTACTCCTCAAAATAAATTTTTCGCCGTTATTCTAGTTACATCCCATTTGCTTATACAAATATTGCTCGTAACCTCAAAATATTACGAATTGATAAACTCATAAAACTGGTACCTTCATATTTTTTTTGTATGAACCAAAATATACACTGTAACTTTTTATTATTACGAATGCCAACCCACGAATATATTACATGAAGTTCTTATAATCTTATACCTGACCTGGCAAGAACTGGTCTTAAAATGGCAAGTATTGATTGTATCGGTATTAGAACGTGGAATATGCTCCCTAATACCTTATAAGAAATAAAAATCCACCTCTTTTATTTAAAACATACGTTCCCAACAACTATCTACTTACCTCACAATGGTCATTTATTGCTTTTAAATATTTGAAATTAAGTTTTCTATAAATAAATTTAGCTTTTAAATCAGTATTTTTTATAAATAGATAGCAAACAATATATTATATTGATAATGTTGATGGCAATTTGTCTAAAATTATGTGAAAAGAAATTGATGGAGAAACTAAGAAAAGTGTTAATGAAAATGATGGAACAATTTATCTAAAAATGATGGATAATTTCACATTCTGTTCTTTTATATAATGTGTAAACATTTTAGTCACTCCTAGGGTAGCATGGGATTTAGTCAGACGTATAAGCCTTGCCCCCTGCTGCCCAAGCGTCGTAAACTTATACCTACATATAATAAATAAAAACAAACAAGGTTTATATTTCACCTATAATAAAGTTAATTGATCGATTAACATTCAAAAATACACGTCAAATGGTACAAATAACCCAATTGCTGATTTTTATCTTATGAAACTTTTTTAAGACATCTGCGATTAGTACAAAAATTGCAAAATTGAAATTCTAGACATAGAGATAATATTATTTATTCTACAATACAATATAATACAATATGATTTATTTTTCAGGTATATTAAGATGTTACAGTTTTAAATATGCTACACAAGATTTAAAACAATAGACTGAGGGAAATACAACTGAGGGATGACTAGAAAAAAAGCTGGAAATTTCCAGCTTGACGCGTCCCAGTCACCCCTAAAAATTAATGACATAAAATTTAAAATAAATTGGGAATAAAAAAAAAATAAAAAAACTAACTCAGCGACAACAAATATTTACTAAGCTTATTCTTGAACGGACGCTCTCCCTGAATGTTCTTGCGTTCATCTGGAAGGAGATTCCACATTTTCGGAGCCACTCATTCTATATGATTAAATAAATAATGTGAAGCGGAAGATATGGTCCAGCTGCTCGAGATGGATAGCATATAGAACGGGGGGTAAAGATGAATAATATCGTTGTAAAGGCCAAGGTTAATTCGGCGAAACTTTAATATTTTTATTCTTAGTTGATAAAGTTTAGAAAAAGGTATGATAAAAAAAAAAAAAAAGACCAGAGATTATCAGAATTTGTTGTAAGTATAGATTTCATTATCTGAAGAACGTGATATGGTATTTTTTCGATTTTATAAATATTAGCGCGAGTAGTTTCGGCCCAGATATTACAACAGTAAACTAAATGAGAGTGAATAAGAGAAAAATATATTGATCGAATGGCCTGAAATGGAAGGAAGAATTGTATTCTCCTAAGAAAACCTAGTGCTGAAAAATATCATTAATGTAAATTAAAAATAAAAAAGGACCCAATGTAGATCTCTGTGGAACTTCCAATGAATTAGAAACAATATCAGAGTCAACACCATTGCAACAGACAAATAGTTTTCGATCTGTTAGAAAGTTAGTAAATAATTCAAGACTAGGGCCCCTGATAAAATAGTTAAGTTTATAGAGAAAAATGTCATTATATATGGTATAAAAGGCTTTAGAAATATCCAAGAAAACAGCCATTGAAAACAAATGAACAATAAGATCTCTTCGAATTGAATCAAGAAAGTGTAGAAGTGACAGCTCTGTGGACTTTTTCTCCAGAAAACCAAACTGAGATGGGTGAATAAGATGATATTTATGAACAAAAGATGACAGTCTTTTAAATATCAATGTCTCAAAGAGTTTAGGGAAAACAGAAACAATTGAAATAGGTTGATCGTTGGAAGGGTCTTTACTTTCGCCTTTTTTTAAAAATAGGGATGACTTTGGTTAATTTAAGTTGTGATGGAATTTTAGATTTTAGTAGAAACGGATTAAAAAGTCGAGTAAGGTGAGGGTTAATAATATCAGCTACAAATACCATGGGTTTAGGATGGAGGCCATCACTTCCAGGAGAGCATATCTGCTTCATGCATCTTAATGAAGAATCAATCTCATTAGTTATAAATGTCGAAAAAAACATAAGAAGAATTAGGATTATGAAGGTATCCTTGAAACTCAGATAAATCTGGTATAAATGATGAACTAATATTGCTAGATGTCTTAATAAAATGTTGATAAAGTGCGTTACTAATAACGAGAGGGTTAAAATGTGACAAGCTCTCAACCTGTAGCTCAGAGATGGATAACTGGGACGTAAGACTCCTACAAATAAGAGTCCTGATCCCCGTTTAGAAACACAAAGTCAATTAACGTTTGCGAAAAAAGAATTGTAATACGAGTTGAAATCAATAATATTTTCAAACAAATGAGTCTCAGCAAGTGTTTTAAGCTTGATTGCATTAGCAGTACGAGAAAGCAAATCGATATTGAAGTCTCCTACATAAATCAAATTAATTCGGCAGCAAGTTACATAGTATAATAAGGCCTCAAGCTGATTTAAAAACCCAGATAAATCACCCGAGGGAGGTCTCTAAATAAGGGCAATATTGTATATATCAAAGTCAAGGCAAATCATTTCACAGTAGCTATTGATAAAACAAAAATTAGGGACACAAGAAAAAAACAAAATCTCAATTAAAAATTGAAGTTCACAACAAAAGTAAAAGTCAATATTGATTTTGAGTAGTAAATCGCAACTCTTCCCCATCTCTTTCCCAATGAATGACCCATTGCAAATACCTGATAGTTAGGACCAATGTCTATACTCTCAGAGTCTGACATCCATGTCTCTGCAAGGCAAATAATCTTGGGTCTATAGTCACATGAGTCAATTAATAATTGTTCTTCCTTAAATAAATTTTGATACAGTAAAACTCTGTCAATTCAAACTAATCAGCATATTGTTAGTTTGGATTAGTGAACTATTTGGAATTTAAAATTTTTATATTTTCATGCATTTTAAAACGAACGCTGTCATCACATGTCTCTTTATAACCATATTTTCCGCCGATACAAACGTACTCTGTAAAATCACTTCATGCTAAAATATAAAATGGGCAAATACGTATCTTTTCCATATAATAATTTTTAACAGTTAGGATTATCTAAATTTTCGGATTATCGGGATTTTATTTTAACAAATTTTGCAACTTGAACGCAACAAAAAAAATTACTGTTATCTCTACTAACGATTACCTTTCAGTAATACCTATTAGTACAGGGATGGGGAATCTGTGGCATTTTGGATGAATTCGAATTTTGCAAACCAAATCCTTTTATTTTTATTAATATGATTTTGTTCATCTTATTTTTTATTTATTTACTTTATTTTTATTATTATCTTAAATGAACGCATTAAAAATATAGAAGATAAAAGAAGTATACTTGTAAACGAAATAATCTTCAACAAACTGACCGCCAGAATTAAAGCATTAGTAAACCTGACCGGCTATTTTTATATGCCCAATATCTACCATTTGTATTGGTTTCTCTCTTTTGGCCGGAGTACATTAGAAAGTGAATATGAACGTTTTTACTGAAAGGATTGAACGAGTATCTACTAAAATTATAAGTATAGTTGTTTATTTCGGTTAAACGGAGTTCGCATAATCGGGGTTCTGCTATATATATATCTAACTAATCAGTGGCGTAGGCAAGGGGGCTCAAGCCCCTCATTGGATAGCTTGTTCCATTTAGTGCCAAATCACACGATGTGTTAAAAAACTACTTCAGTCCTCCCATAATTTTTTAATTGCTACACCCCTGTATCAAATTGAAATTTGTTGAATGACTATAACTTCCAACGTGGAAAGGTTCCCTACTCTTGTACTAATATCTTCAGGGCCGTACCGAAATTTTCTTTATACACGATGCAAAGTTATAAAATGGCGCCCTCCTTAAAAATTAGTTTTTAATGTTCTCTATATTTTAAATTATAAATTATACATTTATATTTAATTCCTGAATACATGACCGTCTGCCTAGAACTACAATACCTTCCATCGTTACCTCAGTTGTCATCTGTTTAAGTTTTTGACTTGAAAGAACTACCTAGTTTCCCACACTCCAGTACGACCTTGATTCTCTACTAATTACTATATTTGCTAAATGTTTTGTATACAGCGGAACTCCGATTAACTAAATTTTGCTTAACTGAAATCCAGGTTAACCGAGATAACCTGTTGCACTTATTTTTATTATCTTTTTAATTACACTATATTTGCTTTGTGTCTTAAAAGTAAAGTCAATAAAAATGGTAGATATTGGAGATACAAAAAGTTGCCTGCATGGATATACTTAGTATATACAGGGTGACCCACAATAATCTCCCTGAAAGTAAAAATTTATATCTGGGGGAAAAGTTAGATAATAATAAGCCCATATTTTGAGGTTAAGCACAGTCACTATCGGGAATGTTTTACGTATAATCACATCATTAATTTTTCACTAATTAATGAGATTCTTATTTTCCCCCCTGAATATATGCCAAAATTTGTCTCTATACGCTACTTCCCCTGTATACAGAAATGCATACATGCGAAGTATTACCCCTATCTGTTATAAAGTCACAGAAGAATATGCAATAATGAAAAAAAGCTTCAAAACAAAAGTGAAAGTCAATATTGATGTTGATCGTACTGGTTATATCAATATCATCAATGGAAAGCATTTATATCAATTATACCAAAGACAGCAATTCCATCAATTATATTAATTTAGAGCAATTATATTAACAGCAATATAGCTTTAAATTTCAATGAAGTTATACCAAACAAATATATCATAAAAATTATATCGTAAAAAGTTCTATCATAAAAAGTTATATCGTAAAATGTTATATCATAAAATGTTATATCATAAAAAGTTATATAAAGTAAATATATAAGATGTTGTATCAAAACGATGAGTTAACAAATCCAATAAAGTGTAATCAATTAATGTTATTTTAGCGGCAACAAGAGTCAAACTTTGAAAAAGATTTCATTAGTTTTCTTCATCTCTTTCTCACACTGGAAGCAATTTTGAAGAATTTGCACATCCAAGTTTTCTATAGAAATAAAAAAAAATGAAATTAATATTTCTTCATGCTATAGTACTGTTTTTGCAATATTCTGCACTTTGTCCTATATAACCTTCAAGAACATACATAATTTGGGGGGGCTGGGGTTAACGCCAAGGGTGGATCCAGCGAGGGGCGAAGGGGTCGATCGCTTCCGTGTCTGGGTTAAATAGAAAAAAATAAAGTTGATGAAGAATATCTTATGTTATTTGTTATGACTGTAATAAACAAAAGTCTTACATTGGCGTCCAAAGTCTTCAAGTCTTGAAAATATGCAATCCAGACGTTTTTCCACGAATCTACAAGCTTCTCGCCGTACGTTGAACAACTACGATTTTAATAAGTGTTGCTTCAGCATAACGTAGTTTTTTATCCTTGAAGCGCCGTCAAACTTGGCTTCGAACGCGGATGACAGAAGAGACTTTTAATACACACCCATAGAGACATTCATATTGATGTAAATAAAGTGATTGACAAATTTTCAAAGAAACCAAGATGGCTCGACTTTGCACTATAAACTTCAAATTTTTTAAAAAGTTGCTTATTATGAAAAAAAGTAAAATAATTACAACATTTTTGTAGTTTAAATTTAAAGTTGTTCTATTAATTATATTTTAAACGACAGTTTTAGTTATTGAATATGTAAGCAAGCAAGCAAGCAAGCAAGTAAGTAAGTAATACTTTATTCCTTATTATTATGTACATCAGGAGACCATACAAACGATTTGCTTGGGAAATGGAAAGAGAGCAGTAGCGATGCTAGTAACGGGGCTCTCTTTCCGGAAGACAAAGCAAGGGATTTCTCGTATTCAACAAGAAACAATAACGATATCGATTCGCGCGTACAAATCCGCATTGTTATTAAGAGATTTACATTCGCAGGTGTATCACATTTACAGAGTTTATGAGCAGAGTCTTGACTCGAAGACGTTACAAATGAAGATTGAAGTCCAAAGGTGGAATCTTTGTGGGCTGCAGAGTAAGAATGTTTTTCCTTGTAGCCTGTACCGAGAGAAGAAGTAGGAGAAACAAAAATAGTAGAAAAATGTAAATGAATTTTGAGTTGACCGTTGCGGGTGCAGTTTTAAAGGACTTTTAAAGGGAAAGGCAGACAAAAGAAAAATGGAAAAGGAAGAGCAGGGAGAGCAGAGGAGGGGGAAGAACTGAAAACTAAAAGGAAAGAGTGGGAAGGCAGAAGTAGCAGGCAGAGCATACTTGATTTAAGTACTAATCAAAGATTTTGGCTTTAAGGGTGAGAAAAGACAGAGCTTTTAAATCTTGGGGAATCGAATTCCAGATTTTAGAACCCGTAACGGAGACACTGTGTGTTTTATAGTTTGTGCGAGTCCGCGGTAGCCTGATATCGTCCTGGTGACGTGTATTGTAATCATGTGTCGTCTGTGAGATGGAGAAAGGTAAAACTAGGTCACCTTTTGTGACTTTGTACATAAGGAGTGCAAGTTTATATTTTACTAAGAGAGTGAAAGGAAGAATGCGCCATAATTTAAAAAGTTGGCCAGCGTGTTCATGGAAGCCTGCAAAGTTAACTATTCGCATAAGCTTTTTTTTTTGCGTTCCTATCAATTGCCTAAGGGAAGTAAAATATGTGATTCCCCAGACCTCAAGACAGTAGGTAAGTTTTGAATAAAATAAAGAATAGTAAAGAATCATTAGGATATATTGAGGAACGACATGTCTGAGTTTCGAAAAAATTCCCAGGAGACTGCTAAGAGAATTGGTGAGATCGTTAATGTGTTCTTTCCAGGTTAAATTTGAATCGAAAATTACTCCAAGAAGTTTGGCTGATTTCGTTTCCTGAAGGATGGAGTTGC